>WBNH01006937.1:0-40403 GCA_013401255.1 Urocolius indicus
TCCTTGTATGAAAGATGCTCCTGAGCTGGTTCTTTTGAAGCTCCAGTTGACAGCAAAACCTCTTTCACAGAAAGAAGTGTTCAACCAAACAAAATTGATGATTTTTTGACATGGAGGATGAAAAATTTCTCTTAGGCTTTCTGCATAATGGTCTACAAAGGATGATTTGTTCCCTTCCAGAATTTCAGGTTCAGTCCTCAAACATGCTTGACTGAAGTCTCTGCAAATAGCTTTATTTAGATGTGAAAGGAAAGATAACTCGTCTCATTCGCTCTGTTCTAAGTTTCTACTGCTCAGCATCCGTGAAATGGATCGCTTATGGGGAGATAATGCCCTTTTTTGTGCCTTCCAAAATCTGTGAAAAATGTCCTCCTGGTTAACAGTTGTTGATTAAAACTGTATATGCTCCAAAAGATAAATATAATTATTTATCATACTTGCCTAAGATAATGACAGAAAAGAAGACAAGGTTGAAATTCTGTATGATTCCCTGTCTTCCTCACCCAGGGACATTCAGCACACAATACGCAGATGGTGCGCCACATAAAGCATCGCATTAACTGTTAAACATTTTTTCTTCCCATTAACTAATTTAACAATATGTCCCCGCTATTAAAGAAATAGACAAATTACAGAAAACTTCTGTCAGCTCAATGCCAATTGCTAAAATAGGCCATTTGCCCAGATGGGATTGTTTTCTGGCCTATCAGGTTCAAAACATCTAGAAATTTGGCAACCACTAGTCCAGACTCTTGCAGTGTTGATTCAGCTCTTCGTCCTTAATTGAATTTCAGGCATGCAACTCTCTGGAGATTTTTGAATGACAGCCTAAACATCAAAGGCTACTCTGCTCTGCATCTATGTTAGGCGATCTGAATTTTCTAAACTGATGAAGTCTTAGGTGCCTGGTTTAAGTCACCAGATACCACAGGTGACAAAAATCACGGCAAAAGCTGAGCCATTTTTGCCAGAGTGGGCAGTGCAACAAATTAAACGAGCTTTTCCAGTTTGTTTTCATTTGCTACCTTCTACAGCAAAGACAGTTACTGACCTTGGGGCCGCTAGCACTATGGAAGCTCCCTTCCTAAGCACAAGAGTGGTGGAGCAGCCTGTACTGTTTTGTACAGCCTTTTCCCATTCTGATCTCTTTTCATCAACATTTTCCTCTTTTTTGCTTCTAAGCAGTTTGGATGGAACCCATGTATTAGTCTACAGGCTAATTTTAGGAACACACAGGGCCTCCATTATTCCTGTAACTAAATGTGACCAGAAAGCTGCTGAAAAAAAGCAGTGTGAATGAAACTCAGAGATCAGCTGAAAAGTGGCTTGAAACAACTTGAAACTCCCTGCTGGTATGCCCCATTGCCCACTTTGAATAGCGGTGTTGCAAACATCCCCTTATTTAGTGTAACGTTTTGCACAGGGTAAGCTGATAATGAAAATAAACTTCCAGGGTTTATTCTTCCACTCCATTGCTGCAGAAAGAAAGTAAGCAATTTTTTAAAGAAAAGAGAAAGCAAGCAGGGAGACACTGGACCCACCAACTTTTTTTTTGTGCCCTTGTCTACCTCTAGTGTTTCAGTCATTAAAGTTGTTTCTTTGACTAATTTTTGCTCAGTTTCAGAAACTACATACTACTACAGTATCTAGCTGCTGTTGCTATACGAGGTAGTCTCTGTCTCTATTTATTCAGGGTTTCTAGTTACAAATGTTATTTTCCTAAAGAGAAAAAAATGAGTTGTTGTGGAGCCAGAATGTTCACCAAGTGAAAGGAACTGCACAGTGCAATAAAGAAAATCCAATATCTCCCATCTCTTTTTCATGCAGATTGGGACTTGATTTACTTTTACATTATGCTTGCACTCTCCTACACAAAACTGCAGAAAGCACAGAATAAAGCTTGGGATAAGATGATCTATGAACCCCTCTCCTTTTGGAACATGTTTTATCTTTAGCAATATACTTCAACATGGATTTACTCAATTGCAATGTACTTGCCTCATGAGTAGGGCAGTAGGAATTTGAAGCCCAGTCTTCACAGTCCCCCAAAACCAAAATCCTATTACATACATAGGGCTGAAGAACACACAGGAATGAGTCTGCCTCATTAGCTGCTGCTGAAGCTGTTTCATTTAATGTAAATTACACAATGGTTAGATTACGCTGGAGAGAATGAGAGAAAAAAATCTGAGAAGCTGATACGATGATTTTGTGATCAAGCTATTCACTTGGGATAGGAAAGGGCAAAGCTCTAGAATAATTAGCACAGATGGAGACAGCTTTGACAGTGGAGAGGGATGCCTCCTGCATGGACTGCGTCCTAGGAGCCTCCTGGGACATGAGGACCAACAAATTTTATGCTTCGCTCTTCATACATATTTTTTTCCCTACTAAAACATAGAGTAAATAATTCAGAATGGGAATGTTTACTTTCATGGTTGGTTGGATTCTTCCAGTACAGAAACATTTCCAGCATTCTCACAGAATTGTGCAAAATGGTAGATTCGCCCCCAAAAGAAACATTTGCACTTTGAGACCAAACTTTTTTTTCCCCTGTGCCACTGACTTCATTTACATTCATCTCTTCTGTAAGGACTCTGGAGTTCTTCCCAGCAATAGCAACTGATTAAACCCAATTCTTGATTCCTATCCTTCCCCTTGGCTGTTTGACTTTCTAAAGTGTACTGGACAGGTTATTGTTCTCTACTCTGCTTGGCTGCACAGCTTGTTTATTATTTGTTATGACTTGTCTCAAGAGTAGAGTGTAGGTGATATGCAGAAAGTCTGAGATTCACCCATGTGTCTGGATCTAGCTCATCACTTTCATACTCTGTTGTAATACAGAGACATACACAGATCCATACTAGTTCTTTATTACTTCTTCTCTTTTCATTTAGTTCCCTTTTTCTTTAAAAAGAAGAGGGAAAAAAAAAAAAAAAGGACAGGTGGTATGCGGGTTTTTGATGCTCTCAGTGAGAGCTTTACTGGTGATGGATAGCAGACAACACAGTCCTTTAAAGGAAGGGTTTTCAGTCTGAGCACACACAGTCACCTGCCTTTAAAAAAATATTTAGTCTTACTACATTATGTAATATATCTGTATGTTCTGTGTGGCTCTAATACAGAAAGTTAATTTTATGGGTTGCAAGTTTATTTTGATGTCAATTGTGAAAACACTATGAAGTAAAAAAACCTTTCTGTCTGTGATCCTGTTGAAAAAGAAAAGCTCATGTAACAAGGATGACTTACTCCATGCTAAACACACATCTCATATTCAAGTACAATATAGTCAAGACCAGTCTTATCTCCAGCCAATGCTTTTCAATGAATGTACTGGATTTCTATTCCCAACTCCTACAGACATCTACAGAAGCATACTTTGAAATTCTTGCTATTTGAACATTTTGGTCAAAAATAAAGTGCACCTTAAAAAAAAATATACCACAAACTGTATAAGAAATCTGACTTTTTAGGCCAATTGCTACTATATACTCACAAATGACAATAATTTTGTTAGCAGACTGACAAGTTACAACAAATATGTTTTCAGTCAAGCTGTTTTCTTCTCTTTGGTGTTAAGCAGTGTTCTTCCTCTCCAAAACTTACTGCTCTGGGCCCTTTCTGTCATTAGGAAAGATCAAAATTCCTCATGGTAGATAGAAGAAGGTTGGAGAAGAGCTTTTGAGTCCGTGTCAGAATTCTGTGGCCCTCGGCTGGCCTGACCCCAAACCAACTGTAACACGATGGGGTTTACTTGGGTTTTCTTTTGGTTTTTGAATTTCTTTAAAGCTGAAACTTTGAAGCTCAAAATCTTCAGAAGGAACAGAAGGAGAAACCTCATGCAAACAAATACCACTGATCTTTACACAGCTTTGATCTCTTATATATCTATGGTTCCTTTCATCATGAAGAAGCCCAATAAGATTTATAAACTGCCTTCAAAGGGAAATATCCTCTGTATCACAATGTGCTCACCATTGAAGATCAGTCTTCAGAATAGATAATGACCCATGGCATGATGTATATTAACAGGCGGTAGGACAATAATTAGCAAATGCAGAAGAACACATTGTGTGGCAGGATCTATAGCATCAGAGAAAATAGCAAAGACCTCAGTTTTTAATGGCACATTTACTGAAACTGGAAAGAGAGGCATCTTTAAGGCATGCATGGACACACGCACATGCAGAGTGTGACAACTGAATCCTCAGCTCCCATAGATGTACGTGGGAAACGACTGCCTGGGCAGGCTGCCCCAGCCCCATGCCCAGGTGAACCTGCTTCTGCAGGGCAGGGGACTAGATGATCTCTAAAGGTCCCTTCTAACCCTACCATTCTATGATTTTGTGGTCTCAGACCTCACATATCCTCAGCTTTTCACGTAGCAAACACCTCAACACTCATCTACCCTTCAAGACTCTGCAAGGCATACTAAGACAGGTGGTGAGAGGAGGAAAGATTCTGATTACAGGAAGATGAGCAGCTCTTTGTGAACCCTTTCAAACTCCTGGGTGCATCAACTCGTAATCCTGGGAATGACTCGGCAGATGTTTTGCACTCTTGGTTGCACCAATCTATCCTTAGGACAGATGCTTCTGTATCTCCTCTAAACATGCAGATACTCCAACAAGACTTCTGCACAGAAAATTTTACAGGCACATTGCTGTTCTCTCTCCAGATCTCTCTTGAAAATCCCAGCCTTGGGGAACTCGGTTGAAACAGCTCCCTGCTTTCTATTAGCCAGAATCTTTGATTAACTGAGCCCCCGACTGTCTGAAAATTGCAGGCACCCTTGAAGACTTTCAGGTAATTGCAGTCTCTCTTAGGTTACTAAGCCATCTCCGTAATGTCTGATCAATGAAGTGATCAATTAGGAATGGGAAAATGAGCTATGGTTCAGCGAGTGGAATGGCTAATGACCTAACGCAGAGCAGTCTTTTAATCTCTGGCACTCATGACTGCATGCTGACCCACTCCCTCACAAAGCTAGCAGGGTCCTGGAAAGTTGAAAACTACCATAGAAAAAGAGAGAACAAATAGATCCTGGATAACAATCAATTAAAACTACAGGCAACGTAAGGATCTAGAGCAGGTTCAGGGGAAAAAAATTCCAAGTGTTTGTTTAAGGGATACGTAAGATTGTTTGCCCTAGTAACTGTGTCTCTGTTTGATATGTATGAGGCTTTGAATATTTTATAACAGTGATGGCTGTGTTCACTTAAAGGCAGCTGCTTAAAAAAAAAATTAAAATTCCAGAAAACACTTTGTCTTTCAACTCAGCATTATGTAAGGTTTCAGGCTTGATATGCATTTTCTTTGAAGGCTTCTCCTACTGATAACATCAAAAGTGTCATCCAGGAAAGATGTTTCATCTGAAAAAAAGAATGTTGTTGGGTCTTTTTTGGTTTTGTTTTGTTTTCTCATTTTATTCCACTGACAGATAATGAGTGTTAATGCTGCATCTGAAACAAACAAAAAAATACGATGGCTGAATTGGAAGAGTGCTAGCAAGGAGGGCACTGGGGAATGCATTTGTGAGCCATCACACAAACTCTCGGAGAAGCCCAGGCAGAAATTCAGAACATCACATCTTAATAGAACATAATGTACTCCAGAAAGAGTAGAGATAATGTATCCTAATGTATTCAATATTTGCCTTTGATGTAAGCTTAAGCATTATTCCATATGTTTTACTCCATCACTAAATTAATTTTAGTTGGAAACCATCACACATTAATTATCAAATATGACTAAGCTTCAGCTCCCTTGCTTTCCTAGGTTATTTGATGTCTGCTGTGAGACAGTTACATTGCAGAATTTTGTTTGTAATAGCTGTGGCTATCATGTTGACAGTGACTCTGCCAGATTTCCTAGCTATCAGACACAAATACAGCTCAGCTGTCCAGGGAGGAGACTGTATAAGAAGAGAAAGACCTGAGCCTCATCAGATGCTTTGCACATGCATGCTCAGGGGCTTCTTTAAAACAAAATAAAGCGGAATCTATTTTTACAGGGAAGGCATCAACCCATTTGGACCAGACATTTTGCATGTATTGCATGGCAATTACTGCCAGCAAACACTTGCTTGAGTAAAGAAGGTACAAATTCATTTCAAAAAATATTCCCAGTGTTACAGACCACTTCCTGACCTAATGCTTTGCTTTGTTTTGAACAGCTTTTATGTGAATTTTCAAGAACGTTTTAAATAATAGATGTACCATAATTACAGGCTGTGTTTCTTATGAGAGGGGGTTTTACTATTCAGATCTTGTCATTTTAAGATCAAAAGATTTCTATTTCAGAACTGTCTTCCTTGCTGAGCTCTAGACAGACAGAATACTTCGTGAGCTGCCGGATCCTTAGCTGTTGTAAGCTCTATTACCGTTAAACTAAAGATGTGTTCCTGAAAAAGCCTTTATCACACAAGCAGCTTATTGCGGTTTTGCCCACACTCTTCTAATACAGAAGCCCACATTCCCTCTGAAAAAAATCTAGAGGCCATTTTGTGCGAGTGAAACCAGAGTGCTTTTTCATGTAAAGCCAACTATCAAAATATTTGACCTATTTGCTTACTTAATCACAGATGTGTGCAGTTCTTTGCACACAGTTCTTTCTGATCAACATTTAATCGTGTCTTGCTGATCACCAGATATCCTTGAATGACACGGTAAGAATATGTCTTTATAGTCAAAGAAACTCAGATGAAAAAAAAAGTGTGCTTCAGATTTTCTAAGGCTTTTCTTTGTTAATTCATCATGACAAAGTAACGGTTCTATCAATAACTAAAGCTTCATATATCTAGATCCCATTGCATGAAAACACAACTCATATGTTCTGCCTCATGGGTCAGATGTGGAGGATTTGCACCTACTCACAGGTAGGAGAGGCAGTGCTCAGACAGCGAGGAATATTCAGAGTTAATGTTTGGTCTGCAAAAAGCAATCTGAGTGCAATAATGGTGGAAAAAAAAAAATCACACAAACAGCAAAAGCTTCAGCCCAAATATTTTCAAGGGCAAAAGATCTCTCAAGAATGATGATTTTCCCCTATTATGCATCACTTCAAATGTTAAGAAAATGGATTGCTTCCATGTTTAGGCTCTGACAAAGACATGGTTTAGCTTAGAGGAGAATCACAGAATCATTTAGGTTGGAAAAAATCAAGTCCAGTTACTAACCTAAATCTGCCAAACCCAGCACTAAATCATGACCCTAAGCACCACATCTACATATCTTTTGAGTACCTCCAGGGATGGTACCTCCACCCCTTCCCTGGGCAACCTATGCCAGGGCTTGATAACTCTTAAAAAAAAAACCTAATATCCAATCTAAACCTCCCCTGGAGCAACTTGAGCCCATTTCTTCTTGTGCTATCACTTCTGGGAGGAGAGACCGACCCTCACCTTGCTACCACCTCCTTTCAAGTAGTTGCAGGGAGTGATCATGTCTCTCCTCAGCCTCCTCTTCTCCAGGCTAAACATCCCCAGCTCCCTCAGCTGCTCTTCATCAGACGTGCTCCAGAGCCTTCCCCAGCTTTGTTGCCCGTCTCTGGACACACTGCAGCACCTCCATCTCCTTCTTGTTTTGAAGGGCCCAGAACTGAACACAGTATTCAAGGTGTGGCCTCAGCAGCACTGAGCGCAGGGGCACATGAGATGTATTAGTTCTATTTATGACCTATCTCTAGTGATATGCCAACCTTGGACTATTTACTTATTCCTATTAAAAATCTGCTAGCTTTACTTGAGGCTTTAATGGGACATGCATTTAAGGGAACAGTGCTGCAAGAAAAAGGAGTCTGTAAGCTTCCCTCGTATTCCTTGCCATCACTTCAGCTGAGCTAGCAGCATCAATTCTGCAGCTGAGTGACAGTGCAAATCAGAAGCAGATTCAAGCTAAAAGATAATTTCTCCTAAAAGGATTATTTCCCAGATGCTCTGGTTTCCTGACCTTGTGTATCGCAGTTTCTCAGTGCCAGCCAGTGCTGGCACAGTGCACAAGGTAGAGAAGGGATGGGGACTATTTTTGAGCAGCAACGAAATACCAAGCAAACTATGATCTCGGCGAAGATATACCTGGAGTCTTTGATTGTAAAAATCATAACCTTAACAAACAGGAAAACTCATCACAGTTCTGCATGGTTACTTTTACATTGAGATAAATGCTGCAGGTTTTAATCACTTTTTACCAAAACTTCCATGGTTAATGAAAATCTCACCGAAGGCAGGCAAAACTTGATCCAGTGGAACATAAAGCTTTAGAAGAAGGGTGAATAGCAAGGAAGGGGGAAAGACGCGACAACGGCAGAGGTAATGATAATTTTAAAGAAATCTTGAAAAATTAATCTGACCAAAACGTTATGTAATGAACACCAGAATCTCATCTTGTAAGACAATGTTTGGAATTCACTTTTGGTGTTTTTTTTTTTTTACATTTTATTTTCCTTCTGGCCATCTGTTAGCATTATTCCACTTTCAATTTAAAAAGCTTTCTCATCCTTAGCAGATGTTCAGTTTTTCTACATGTATGTTTTGTAATTCCTCTCAAGTCTATTAATGAGCTTTGTACTCTCACAAGTTTTCTTATATTGCCTCCACAGTGTCTGTAGCATCCTCTTAAGATTCGAACAAAGCTATTGACAACTCTCTACTTTGAGAAAACAGTATTCAAACATCCTCACAAACTAGCCTTTGCAGTGAGCCTTAGCCACTCCCTAACAGGCAGTGGCTGTCATCCCCAGAGCCCCTAATCATTGTGAAAAAGAAAGTTGAAAGCCTTAACTAGCTTTACCATAAATCCTAGTTGTCACAAAAGAAATAGGTTGTCCATTTACATGGTAAGGAAAAATTTGAGTGTGGGATATACATCTGATACTCCTTGCACTTTGACTGAAATAGAGTCTTTCTGCTACTTTGTGTTGTATAGTGGAAGTCAACGTGCATTATCGATGGTAAAACAAGTAAGACAAGTAGCACAGAATGCCGTTTTGTGTTCTGCCAGCCAAATGAACATATAGGACTGGCAGAGGTACCAAGGGTCAAACATGTGTACGGCATACGTTGCAGCACAACAGCTTCCTGATGTTCCTAAGTTTTAAGTTTTCTAAGACAGGCCTGTATCTATTTCCTTTAATGTATCTGTTGGCATTTCCTCACCTCTAAACTCTCTCCTATTTTATAAAATAATTGTAGTTTGTTAGGGTTTGTACCAGTGGCCAGTAGAAGAAATAGAGGTAGAAACGGCAGAGGAAAGAATTAACAGATGTTTGCAATGGGTGGAAAATACAGATTAAATGAAGACCCTAGTAAAAAGAAACCCTTTAGAAAGGTAGCAGGTGAGATGTGACACTAAGGACATTGTCTCTTCTTGAAGACCCGCTGACATACCAAAAGGAGTTATGTGCAGAGGTTGATGTTTCATCCAACACTGCCTGGTCAGAGACATGTGTGTTCAATAGCTCAGCTACAGGAATGGGATTCAGTTAGTTGCTTGTCAGTGCTCCCGATTTCTAAAGAATACTGCCTTCTTCAAAGGAATATTCGAGGGGATAGATTTGAACCCATCTCCAGAAGCATTGCATTCTTCTGTTGTTGCTAACTATTAAGGTTTCTTCAAAACAACTTACTCCTAGACATCTGCATCTCCCACCTTCCTTATCTTTGCAGCTTTGTCCTTCTGCATTCTTTGTTTTGATTGCCTCAGGAGCTGAAATAGCACAGTCTAAAACATGATTTACTTGCTACAAGCTCCCTTCTACCCCACTACTTGCTGGAGGGTTTCACCCTCCCCACTTATTTCTAGATCTGTTTTTATCCCTGCTGTCTCTCCCAGCAGGGGCGTGAGGGAGTTTTGCAATCTGTGCAGAGCTCACCTGAACACTCTAAGAGAAGTGATGAGGAGAGCAATTTTAGCCATGAATATCCTAATGAAGCTCCCGTGCTGACCTTACACACTTCTGATTAAGCAAATATGCAAATGCAAAGCAGTTCAGAGCTGGATTAACATTCAAAGATTTCTTAAAAAGCTACCGTGGCTACATGCAGAGTGACCTTTAGGCCTGCTCAAATCTGCTAGAATGCAGATGGGGGGGGGAAAGAAAAAAAAAGACATTATAAAGGCAGTATCCATATATTTATTTTTTTTTTAATGTCACCATAAAATGGGCCACAGGAAGAAATGAATATCCAGATCAAGGTTTTACAGCTATTCTGGTTATGGGGCACAAGATTATTCTGCATCTTACCTGGGGATGTTTCTTCCAATGCCTTCCAACCCAAAAAGTTAGTGCTATCCACAGTTGGTTTGATCATAACCCTGCAAGTTTTGTACTTTAAAACATGAAAGAGGAAAGCTTGTAGATAACGATCCAAATCTGTGTTCCAATTGTGCTACCGAGATTCAGGGGGTGAACAGAAAATCCAGAACAAGTAGGAGAAATATCTCAAGGTCACAGGAGGGCCATTCTAGGAACCTGTACTTTTGTCAGGAATCTGTACTTTTCCATAGTTGGTGTTCAGGAGGAGCAAAACCTTCAATTCTTTTTAATTAGGACAAACTTCTGTAATGAGGAAATGCTCCACTAGCCTGGTAAGATGCTACGGTGTATATATCACAATTCAATGGCCTGAGCTGCGGTTTTAAGACTGGTTATCAAGACACACAGATGACTGAAGGTTATTCTAATCTCGTCCTACTATAAAAGAAGGGGTTTGGTATGGAAAAATCACAGGAAGGGAGAGGTTAAGAAATACTGTGCCAGGATTGTCAGAACCTTCTTTCTCTCAATAAGTTTTCATGACATTTTACAGTTAATTGTTTTCACTACAAATATACACCTTATTTCTAAGAACACAGCAGTGGAAGAGACGTCTTGATTCTCAAAACTCTGTGATTACAAAGACCACATTATACTCTCCACTTCATGAATTGAGGATTTAGTTGCTGCTGTTCTCACTACATTCACTGAAAGCCTGTTCCAGAATGAGCTTCCCTTATGACTGGCAACTGTCTTCTGATTTCCAGGCTAAATGTATTCATAGCCAGCTTTCACCCATTTGTTCTGAAATCTGACTTTGTTTAATTACTTCATAAGGCCTGCTCTGCATTGATAGGTGTATTTTCTTTCCATAAAAATACTTCTTGGAAATATATTTTAACAGTAAAAAGTTATGAGGCAGGAAGATTCTATAATGAGGTCAGATGAGATCCTCTGCTGGTACAAACCAGTCTGACTTTAATGATCAGAAATTACAAAAACCCCAACTTTCAATGGATTCATTTTCAGGTTAGGCATGAAAACAAATATTTGTGCTAAAAGGTTATGAACACATCCATAGTAAACACACACAAAACTACGCTTTCAGGTAACGTTTCTGCCATTTTTTTTCCCTCAGAATGCTTTAAAAGGAAAAACTGAACACTGTAGAAACCCAGGCTTTCCTATTCTGATTTCCTGTGATGTCTGGTGAAAAACATGCTTGATCATATTACAACCCTGTGTCTTAATGTAGCATGTCTATTACTGTTCATTTTTTTTGCATCAATCAACTTCAAGTTTCTAAATATGAAAGGTATTACAGACTCTATTTGTTTAACCAATGCATACTTGAGGTTTCGGAGTATCTCTATGCAGCTGGCAACAAAGCATTATAATACATTGTTTTATTTTCTTGCTTTGGAGAGAAACGTGAAGGATAAAAATTTACTGCAGCTCAAAACACTATAAAATGTTCACAATAATTTCTTCAAGTTACAGCTGAAAGGCCTAAAAAACCCACTTTTTATATCTTAGAAGCAATCACTCAAAGTTTTTGAACCTACAGCTTCTTCGCATGTGCTAGTCATTTTGAAAAGTTCAAGTACTTCTTTTGTGATACTTTGATAAATCAAAGGAAGACAAAAACTTTTAGAAAAGACAACAAGAAGAACGTTTAAAACCAGTAACATGAGGCTATAAATGGACATGGAAATAATTCTGTTTATAATGATGGTAGAGCGCGTTTTTCCTGTGGTTTAAACCACATTAAGTTTTATATCCGAGTGATGAAAAACTTCCCTATTTCATGCCATTTTGAAATGGCAAGCTTCCTATGGGCTCTGAGGCCAACTCTAAAATAGCAGACTGACTCAAAATTGGATCCATATCCTGTGAGAAAGCTGACTGCTCCGCACTTATCACAAAAAACTGACACTAAATTTTGTACCTCCACATGCAATGAGTCTTCATACAGTAAGTATGCTGCTTTGTTTCTGCCTGATGTGAGGAATACATATTGCAGCAGTGGTATAAATATGGCTGATTATTACTTGAGCTCTCTGCTTATGAAGTCTGCAAACCAGCGTCAAATGTTCCTTTATGAAAACAGTCTACACTTTAAGAAGAGAAAAAAGAATCAACAGAGGTTTATGAGACATAATTGGGATCAATACAAGTTACTGTAATTCTGAAATATGTTCTATAGGTTTTTAAACCATCCTTTAGTGTTCTATACTAAAGGCATAATTATACATTAAATTATAGCAGATGGCACCAGAAACCTGTAGAAATAGCATTTGTTAATATATTCTGCTGAGTTTATCCATCAAGGTAGAGCAAATTGGTACAAATTACACTTTCTTTTGGCTCTTTGGCACGTTGATTGCATTGCATTACATTCTCTCAGGGTTCCACTCTATTCTTACCCTCTAAACTATGACCAAAAACTCATCTTGCTTAAATTTAATTCAGGGACAGTGAAATCTTTGTGTGACAGAACTAGAAATTCCAATGGTGGATACTGGTCTTATGCAAAAGTCCGCTCAGCAAACTTTCCTGCTGAACAAGGTAGTCACCCTGAAAACAGTAGGTTGCCAAGACAAACAGGATAGACTTAAGAGAAAGATTGAAAACCAGAAGTGGAATTAAATCCCAGGAGAACCTTTCCACAGAATTAAAGAAAGATGTAGCAAGGTCAGCATTTGGGTCAGCTGCTTCTGATGGTACAGGGTTGAGATGAAGGTAGGAAGGTCTACATGCGGTTTCATCACTGTGTAGTGGGTTCTTCTTGAAGGCACAGGGCAGTCTTGGCTGTCAGGACAAAACTTGGGCAGCCACATTATCCAGCTACAGGGTCAAATTTAATCCAAGGTTTTGAAAACATTTGGTAGGTTTTGTTTATCCAGTGGCTATATGCCTTCTGGATAAAGCCCCTCAGCAGCGATGTGCAATGCATTTGCACTGCAGAAACCTGCATGAGAGGCAAACATGTCTTTGCTTTGTTCTCGCAAAGAAGTCAGAGATACTTCTCAGGTGGCTTATCTTCCGGAGGGAGGGCAGCCAGGGAAACACACTGGCTGGTGTTCAGAGCAAGCAAAACTGTGAATCGGGCAGTAAATCTATATCACTGTCACCTCCAGTTAGCCTGGAAGAGTTACTCAGAGGGGTAAAGCGGAAGAGAATTACTCTGTAAGGTGCCGCTTGTCCAGCAGAGGGTAGCATTCGTATACGGAAAAGCGATTGCACCTCCAACTCCTGCTCTTGTCTCTTAGAAAATCCGCGAATCTCAGCCATCCCCCTTCCTATTAGCTCACGGGTAAATGAGCTAATCATCCGGTCCTGAACACTTAATAAAATATGGAAAAGTATTATATTAAAAACGTTAAGACAAGATTTAAGATTACATATTTAAATGGAAATTATCAGCAATGATATAATTGAGATTCCAGAAGAAAAGTTGACTTGACCTCTCTCCATCCCTTGGAGCCTGCATATTTTACAACACAGAAAGTATTGTAACATTGATTACTGTGATGATTTCAATATAGACAGTTTAGGAATGGCTAAATCAATCAATCCCAGTCAGGGAGTGGGACCTCAATTCGGAAGGTGTTGAACACACATGTATGCGTATCTTTATCTCTGAGTATATAAAATCAATGAGAAAATGAGTGTTCTGGCAGACATGCACCTGAGCAGCTTTATTAAGTACTTCTAGGCCCTTGGCTTTTAAAAAGTGAAGTGGGAAAACAATCTACCCATGCAAAAGCAGCCGAATTAATACAATTTTTGAAGTCTATTTTCCTCCCATTTTCTCTAAAGCTTCTTTCTTTCAGTAATCTAATCCAGTTGCATTAATACAGGGTACCTGTTGTGAAATTTACCTGTGTTGAGAGGCTGAGCCACAATGGAGCTGTTCTGCTTGCCTGTGGTATTCCTTCATTCTAGCTCTCCCTTTGTCCGAATTTATGTCCTTGCAACATGCTACTGCTAAACTTTACAAACATGATGGTGCCATTCAGTACAAAGATGTCAGAACACAGACAAGTGGCTTGGATGTTCCAGTGACAATACAGAGATGATTAAACTACAAGGCCACTCCTCTCTCCAAGAAGATGACAGTGTAGTTGGGAGATCAAGAAAGAATTTGGAGAGGGATGCTACATAGACAAAAGTTGGAGGGACTCCCGGAACTGACAACTGTGTTTTAAAATGCTGAGTTAGCTGCTGGACTTATAGAGTACACCTATAACTGCATGAGACACACCTATTTTTCTTAGATGTAGTTCATAGTAATGGATAGAAGCTGACTGAGCAGGGAACAAATTTTTTAATGTTATGTATGGTTTTGTGACACTATCAGATTTACTGATCTTGGGCGCTTTGCCATACTGAAAAATCGTGATAAAACACGCAACCTGTGAATATGAGAATACCACCCATATATATTCTGTGTCTTTTTGATTAAAACACATTGACACGAAAGCGCCTCATAAATTCAGTTGCCTGTGAAGGTGTGTCCAGTGTTCAGAAAAATAAAGGTCTACAAACTTTTAGTTTATTTGCAAATCTTCTCTGAGAAAGAAAAAAAAATAATCTGTTAATTCTGTTGAAAAATGGGTTTAATAGTGAGTCAGTGATATTTTGTTCCTAATCCTGCTACACTAACCATATTCATGTGATAAAACTACTGTTGGTTTCAATGTGAAGAGTCTTGTACGATAATTTGCAAAGCCAGGGCCTGAGGATGTATAGAAAGGAGAAATTAGGAGTTAATTGAAAAGAAAACAGATGTTAAGTAGAGACAAGCAACAAAAACATTCAGAATGAAAAAGAGAGAATAAAGCAAAGTGCTAAAAAAGGGAGGAAAAAAAATGGATGTCACGAAGAAAGAAAGGTAAAGTTTGACTTCATATAGTGTACAATTTAGACATTTACTTTATATATTGTGAAATTTAGACATTCTTCATAATTACATATACCTACATAATTAAAACCCGTCCACATTAATTTCATTGCATTTTTCTGTTGAAAATGATTACATTTTAAGTGTATATTTATTTGTAATGTAATAACCTAAGTAATTTAAAATCCCTCAGGAATGATAAAGTAAAACACTGTCTACTTGCTTCTTTCATACTCCAGTGCTTCCTCTTTTACTTTTTACCTTTCATTGCACAAGAACTCCAGTTAAAAAGACTTGAAAATCAACATGCTCATATGCCAGCTTTTTCAGATCTGCAGGTGTGTCTATGCCCTCTAACACTCATTTGATTTGGTCCAGTCAAAGTAATTGAAATCTTGCCCTGCCTACACTAAAACATCTGTGTGATCCAGTGTGACCTTCCTTTTTCCTCCTGCTGCAATTTGAAGTTTCTTATACTATCCCCAGACCTTTCAGATGCCCCAGTGACCTGATTCCACACTGACACCTGGCTTACCTCAAACCTACTTTCACCCTGTTCTTTATACTGCTTTTTAGATGCTCTGGACCTAGAATCCTCTCATATACATTCCAATGTACAGGGTACAAATGCTCTGTCTTGGCCTGTGCTCCTTCTAGTCCCAAACCACTGCACCTATTCTGCCACCTCCTTTGTCTTGGAGTATACGCCAAGTGTAAGTATAATGTCTTATACTCCTGGCTTAGAATATAGGCTCTCAGAAGCGTAGTGTGTTGTCTTTCTTACTAACCTGTACAGCATTGAGTGAATTAATGCCTGGACCCTTGGTTAAGGTCCCTAGATATGATTATGATCATACAAATTGGGAAAATGAAGAAAGTTCTTCTTTCAGAGTCTATAATTAACTAAGGATGAATACATTCATCCTTATAAGTGATATATTCATTCATATAAGTGCTGGAGTAATACAAATTAAGCTCATTAACTTCAGTAAAGTCATATTTATGTGTTCGTTGGATGGCAGCTACACTTTCACTGAGAATTATGCTTTCAACAATTATCACAAACACCTACATGTTGCTGTTGAGGAAGATGCAATCTGCTATAGATAATAGAGATAAGAATGTTCCCAGTTCATGATTCCGAAGCTTCTAAGGAAAAAACATGTGAAGGAAAAATATCATTACACGTCTCCCTCCTAAAACGTCATACAAACCTCAAGAGTACCAGCAATTCAAAGGAAAAAAAAAAAAAACAATGTTGGAATTGGTATTCTTGGTGAGACTGGCCACACATCCCATCTGCAGAAAAATCAAATGGATGTTTGATAAGCCTGCCTTGTAGAGCCTTGTCCATATTTTTGCTAGGTAGAGCATGATTTAAACCTTGAAACACAAATCTCTTGAAGAGGTAGAAACAGCATAAAAGACAATGACAAGGAAAATAAAGAAACTCCAATGTACATGCAGGGGAATCTACTCCATCAGAAAAAGAGAGAAGAAGAAACGACCTCTTCTGAAAAAGCCGTTTGTTTTTGCAGAATATTTTGCAAGAAATACAGGGTTTTGTTCTGGCCATGGCATCTCCATACTCAGTGAAGGACATGGCTTTATTGATATCTTGTTTTTACATTCACCTCAGTAATGGCAGAGATTGTATCAGAAAGTTTTAAAAGCAAAATAGAGGTTAGATCCATTTTCGATACTCTAAATTAAAAGAATAAATGAATCACCCAACTGTAGTTAATGGGCAATTAACATAATTCTGGTCCGGTGTAGCTGAAAGATAATGAAAAAGCTGATTGCAAATGAACCAGCAGTAATGTGGGAGGTCATAATAGTCCCATAACTCTGAATGAGAAACCAATTTCTCCTCTAACACTAGATGCTTTGATTGGTGAAGGGCTTTATCATACTATGAAATTTGCCTGTGACAGTATAAGACATTAAAAAAAAAAAGGTTCTGCTATGTAAAGGGTGGATGGCTTACAGAACAGGTACTCTGAGCAACTGCATGAGCCTGTAGTAGCTAGCTATCATAAACTAGAGGGTAATTAGGAGTGCAGTGGTGAATAGAGAGGAGAGAAGCATATATCTGAGTAATGAGTTCACAACTGTACTACAGCAAGGCAACAATCCACTGGGGGAAACGCAGCAGGGTGTCAGACTCTGTTCTGACCTGGAGACTGGATGTGCTGATGCCCTCTATCTTGGCCCACCTCCTGGTAACAGTGTAATCTCTTCTTTGTGCTCAATTGGTTCTTAGTTAAGGAAGAGGTAATGGGGTGGGATGGATTCCACCCACAATGCTTTTCTCTCCACTTACCATCTATGTCCTGATCCTATTAAAACTTAAGATCTTGTTCAGCAAACTGCCATCAGATAAAGTAAATTATGTTTAATGCTAGTGGTAATGCTCTCAAAATCAAGAGAACAATTGTGTCTAGGGCACGGACCGCCTCTTTCCCTAGAATTTTAAGTAAATCTATATTTAGCCCCTTTGTGGCTTTTGGGGGGGAGGGGGAAAGTAATCATGTTAGAACATTGTAATGGTAAATGAATCTATGTCCTAGCAGCAGATGGCACATTAATAGGGTGCAGACAGAGAAAAAAGAAGAACTAAGTCTACAAACTGTGTTTTTTCTTGGTATTTTTCATCTTTGTTCCTGTCTTTTCTACCAGGCTGAATAAAATAAGGGGACTTAATCCCAATGCTAAACTTATCATGACAAATCATTAGGTTATTGCTGCATTAGGCAAAGTGGAAAAAGTAAATTGATACAGTGATAGTACTTAATACTCAGAAATATTTAACAAAACACTTGGGGTGCAGGGGTTACAAGTGACTTTCTTACGTAGATGTTTACATCAGCTTTTGCACCATTGCCCCACTGTTAACTGTGTGGTAACATAAGTCACTAAGTCGTTTGACATGACTTAATGTTCTCTGTGTGTAGGTATGCATGCAACTCTGACATGGGATCACCAGTGCACAGTCAAGAAAGCAAGTCAGATATTAGAAAATACTAGGAAATAAATAGATAAAACAGAGAATGTTACCATACTCCTAAAGAAAACCATCATTCAACCTCACATTGAATACTGTCTGGTGAATACCATCTGGTCCCCTTCATTCGAAAAGGGTACAGCTAAACCAGAAAGTTTCAGAGGAAAGCAACAAGGACAATCAAAGCTGCATTCATATTAAGAAAAATTGCTCAGCAACTGCAACAAGAAATGCACTTTATCCTGGAAAAAAAAAGATGACTGGAAAGGATATGGCAGAAGCCTAAGAAATCACGAACACAACAAAGAGGATGGATCTTGACCCTTCCCACAAGAGAACTAGGGAACATCAAATGAAGATCAGAAGAACCACATTCAAAACAACCACAAGTACTTTTTTATACAGTAGGTGACAGACTTGTGAAAATCATTGCCTGGTGATGCTGTGGATGCATGGACTAAAAAGGGAAAGTAGACAAGTAGGTCAATCATTTACTGAGAGTTGCCAAAAATACAGAGACTGCATCTATTCAGGATGAACACAACTGGAGTCTGGGAAAGCAGCAAGTGCAAGTGTTACGTAAAGACAGGTGCTGAGCTAGTTGAGTTTTTGGTCTTACTAGTAGTGGCTCTTAAGATCTCACGTTCTTGTAACTGATTGCCGCTTATGGGTTATTTGAAATGCAGTTGACTGACTCAGATGAGGGAAAGAATAACACATCTGTTGTACAGTTCAGACAAATTGTAGATATCTCAAACTTTATGTTAATAGAGATTAATGATAACTAGTAGCTGGCAGAATGCAATGCACACTTTGCAGAAGTATATCCTTTAAGAAAATGACATAGCTTCTCATTTTTTTTTCCTCAACTCATATGAATCAATTTCTTTATTTTCTCTGATTATATTAACAGGACATTCCTTACACCAAAGAGAGACACTGTTCTTCCTTCTAATCTCAAATGAAATATGACAGAGATCACCTTATCCACTGATCTGGGACAATTTGTCAGACTCTCCCATAATCTTCCAGTGTAGTCACTACCTTAAAGAGATATTTATACTTTGTTCGCTGTAATGAAATCTGAATCATTTCAGATAATGAAGCCAACTGGGAAAGAAGAAAAGGATCTACATTTGAAAGAGGACTGGGGAGGGGAATGACTATATAATAGAGACTTAAATACATTACTATAAAGAAGGCATCACCAGATGGAGCTGTTACTTAGACTCTCTTACATTCTCCTTCTTTACATGCAAGGACTCTCTCAGTTTTAAGACCTTATATATATTGCACAATTTTGTGAAATAATTTCTGTGCTTCTGACTGTGGCAAGCAGCAGGTGAGTTTGTTGTCTGTCCTCCTGTCTCCACCAGACACTCTGGGAACTCTGATGCTTTGTCAAGGCTTCTGAATGAAGAGGAATTGCCTGAACCGTCACTACTACTCTTTATTCAGAGAGTATTATATGTATAGTGGGGAAAAAAAGCATTCTACATGAGGACTACACACTGTCTGTCACACTGATTTTGCCCTGTAATGCTAAGCTCACCTGCAAGGCTCTCACATCAAACGTTGCTTTGGCAGTAAGACAAGCAGTTACAGCCAATCCACACATAACCTTATTGATTCTCTCTCTCCTCCCAGTCTTTCCAGAACAGTGCTTGAGATGGTGGCCTCTCTCCCATTTTTCTTGCTATAGATCTGCTTATTCTTTCCCTTATCACTGCTCCCAATATGCATTATCTCTCTGCATTATCAGTTACAACAAAGCCAAAAGAAGAAAAGCTCTCCCTGTAAAATATTAAACTTTAAACCCCAGTTATCTGATCAAAAGCTTTGGCTTTTTCCCAGGGAAGAGAGCAGCTTTCAGCTTATTGCCCATAGAGGAGCCTGTTCTTATTAATCAAGACACCTCGGCACATTATTCAAATGAACAGTCATGCTTGGGGAAACGGACCTTGTTGCTGCTGCTGTGGATCGACGCTTGCAAGACTGTATATAGAGAGGATATCACAACCTTGGCAAAAATTGTCTCCTCTTTGTTAAATGCTTGTCTGTACCAGACACTGTTACAGGGCTTTAAATTCCACTTTGGTATTCTATTTTTAGAGCTCAAGTGGGATTTATATGATGCTCTGACCTGACACGAGCTCTCTGCACAAGGCTGAATTTAGCCTTGCATGCACTCATTGCTGAAACCACTGACTATAATAAACTGAGGAGGGCTTGTTCTACATATGTCTAATGGGTTACTACGTACTTTAAATGTAGGACTTCCACGATGGCTAAAATTTCACCAAATGCTTGTAGCACAATCAAAATGACAGATTATGTTTGTAAGTTCACTTTTCCTTGTTGGGAGCATCTGTGCTTCTTTAGTGACTGTTCCAGAAAAATACCACAACCTTGCTTTAAGAATAAATTCCCAGATTATTCACAACTAAGAAAAATGTCCCCTTTTCAGTCTGGTATGTGATCATGCTGTCATCAGCCCTGGCTCCCTTCACTTGCACAAATTTTGAGCAGTTGGTCAGCTTGAACAAATAGAAGGGCACAGAGGAAGAGGTCTCATGGATATTAAATTCCTTTGAGGTTCATTAGGTAGAGGAGAGAGATTACTAATATCCCACTGACAGAAATGTGTTTAACTTGTATTAGGCAATAAAAAAGGGAAACAGGAGCATATGACAACATAAATACAGAAAATTAGGTGTTGTTGATTTTGTTACTCATTAACACGTTAACATGGAGAAACATATCTATGAGATCAAGATCTATGTACTCATGATGTTGCGAGTTGCGTGTTTTGATGTTCGTGGTTCCAGCAGCGGGTGCACACTGGGCAGCAACAAATTGAACCCCTTAATATAAAAAATATAGATTAAAAGAATCAGTCCTGAATGTCTTGCCCAAGTTCAACCAACGATGGGAACAATTACACGCATTGCTTCTAAGTGTCTGGTCTAGATAAATTTCTGTTTGAAGGCTGAGCTGGGGTAATGAAAAATATTCCCTGGATGGCCTCAATTTCATAACTACACATTAGATATAAGCAAAAAAAAAAAAAAGAAAAGAAAACAGAAAATGAAGCCAAACAACTCACAGTAGTAGAATAAAGCAATGAAGAATGACAAATCCAATGAAGAAATCCACAATGTGTTCGCCTGTGCCTCACAGTAATTAATGCTTTTTGAGATATTAGATAAACTTTTCTTTGTTATAATAGAAACAGATTTCCCAGATCTCCCATTTCAGCTCTCAAGCTCCACCTTTTCTCAGCTTTGTCTGAAATTAGCCACATTTTCCACCACTTTAATAAACATGGAATACAATTTGGAAATTATCTGTTTGCATCAGCGCTGGCAATGAACAATAGCTCAAATTTTGAGAGTCAAGGCTTCAATAATAAGGCCTGATTTTCTTAGCAATCAGATGCATACACACGCATACACACACACAACGCACGCACGCACACCACATGTCTTTGTGAATAGGGCCCAAAACAGCTGCAACCTTCCAGAAATTAATTGGATTCTGGATCATTTGCATTTTTATATAGTTTACCAACAAAAGATGGAGATAGCAAGTTTATTAATGTGAAAAAGGAGAGAGACACAGAGAGAAAGAGAGAGAGGGAGGGAAAGTGAATGTTTGGTTGAGCCACTAATCCAAATTTTAATACACACAGTGCCTATTCACCTTATAATACTACAGCAGATCCTCCAAGGTGGAAATTGATATGCAGGTCTAAACTGCAGGCAGCTGTTAAAGACTCCTACTGATGCCTAGGGCCTTTACAGTTCCTCATCTGGGTAGGCATTATGATTTGATAATGGCCGTTTTCAGACAACACCCAAGGCAATTCTAGGATTTTCTGTCACAATAGACACACAGAAAATAAAGTCAGTGTAAATAGATTAAGAAATTGACAGAATAACAAGGCAGAAAGAATTAGAATGAATACACAAATGGCAGATGACAACTCAATGCATTGTGCTGCAGAGATGGGATAAGGATAGTGGAGCTGAAGGATTTATCTGCTGTCTGTACGCCTTCAACCTGCTTCCTGTCTGCGTGGATGCCTATTTCATGGAGAAGTGAAATCTTTATTAGAAGATTTCTTATCTCCCTTGCTGCCCACTGAAAAACTTCCTTTCTGCTCAGCTGAAAGTGAAAGCTCATGATCTCTAGATGTCTGAGACAGCTACAGTTTCTCCAGGTAGTCAATTAGTGACCAGTGTGAAAAATTGCCACCCTCATTTCACTTGGGAATAGGAAACAATTACAGACTTCATATTCAGAGAACAGAATGACCCTCAGTTCCTGCGGTTGTTGATGTGAACACTGGGTGTCCAGGAGATAACCAGGACTTATAGTATATGATTCATATACAAATGTATTAGCAACACTTGTGCTGAAGTGCGTGCGAGGTTTAATGGATGAATTGTCCTGTAGAATCCCTAATTTGGGTGGGTTTTTTGTGTCTATAAATAGATGGAATCTCATTTATTCACTTTTATTATGATTGTGACTTCATATCTGACACAACCAGCCTGAAAAAAATAAACCATACATGAGTAAATCATGTACCAGACTAATTGTGGAAATGCTGAATATGACCTCACATGCAGAATAACTGTGGATAGCAAATAGTTTACTGGTTGGTCTCAATACAATAGACCCAGTGCACACACAGATATGGGACACTGGACAGTGACACCCTCAGTAGGTTGTTGGGTAGAGAAAGGCCTGGAATTGCTATAAGGATGAAAATGAAGCTCACTGCTGTGTTAGTGCTCAGCTAGATAAGGATCTAGTGAACATCAATTCTGTGTTAGCACAGTAAGTGCTCCCTGGGAGCTATCAGACTTAGCGCACAGCTTTTTTGTTGGCTCATGGAACAAAAGCTAGATGGGAGCACACAGGAAACCAAAGTAGTAGCACTGCGTAGGGCTGGCCTGTAGCAGCAGGGGACCTGCTGGCCTGTAGCAGCAGATGGCTAGGGACCCCATAGAGCAGTAAAATGCCATCTACTTCAACTATGTCAGAGCTTTGGACAGCAAGATTGGCCACCAAGGAGACACTGGAGTGAAAAGTGTTGCTGGGAAGAAGAAAAGAGTAACTTTGCCCCCCTGGAACTACTTGAGTATCAACTTGCACCCTCCACTATCCAGCTGACTATTCAGCCTAATTCCACCTCTTCCTTCCAGACTTTTCCTACTTACTTGGCTAAAAAAAAAAAAAAAAAAAATCACTGAATATCCTTGAGATGACTACTGTTTTTGAACAAAGCACATCCTGAATCCTCATTGCAGGATATTCGACCAACATATCTTGAGTAATCTGAAAGATCTTAGACTCATTTTGGGTAAAATAGTTTTGCTTCACTTCATGGGTATTAAGCCAGTGCTTGAGTGCTATGTTGACTCAGGGACAAAATTATGTGTGGTTTGAATAAATATTAATGGAACATTTTATGATTTTATACATGCTTAACGGATCTTGTGTATGAAACGTTTCCATCAAGTTCTGAAACACAACGCAATGAAACAACTTTGGGATTTCCTTCCTTCTTCTTTTCTCTCCTTCTACCTTGTTTCTTTTGCCCAGTAAGGGGGCTCCATGATTTTCCTACATTTTCCAGGATTTGATTTCCTTCCGCATAAAGTTTGGCCACTTCTTCTACATAAACTTTGATCAAAATCCCCTCTTCTATCACTTCTCCTTCCTTCATTGGGTTTCTTTTTGCTTTCTTCTGTCAGGTGTTATTTTTATTGCTCTTTCTTTGGGTGTTCTTAACCACTTTTATTTTGTGCTCTCTTGTTCTCCTCTTTCACTGATCAGTCTACAATCACTCTTTTTTAGTTTTTATAGTGAATATCTATTGTCTCTATTCCTCCCCCTTAATCTGTTCTTCAAGGTTAGAGAAAGATATAAGATGATGGTAGCTATGGCCCTAGAAAGGAGAAAAGGGCTGAATGTTACAGAGCCTTCAAGCACAAGGAAGCACAAAGTAGAGTTAATTATGAAGAGGAGGGAAAGGAAGATTCCCATGAAGAATGTGGCAAAAAAGGTGGAAAATAAGGGTACTGGGGGAAAAACTACAGTGCTACTACATTTATTCACAAGTTTAATGCCCCCTTATTTTTGAAGGACTTGAAGCTGCAAGTAGAAAGCTTCACTTAGCCTTAAATCAATCCTGTTAAAAGGAATACCTTGATAACAGTTAGCTTGCCAGCATTTAGAAATTACGCAGGAACATGGCCAACATTCTTCAGGCTGCATACACAGATATAGTGACACATTATGGAATGATAAAGGATCCTAGCGCACCAAGCCCTTATTTATCTAACTTGCGTTAATCTTAACGGAAAGCCTGCCAAAGTATTCTGGTAGCACTGAAAAGCAAAACAAGTAATAGTCTTCTAACCAGGCAAGATTTTGGCATGGCAGAAATCACTGTATTTTCACTGCTTAAGGACTTCTCAGTTTCCTGCTTTTGAGACAGTCAAGAAACGTGAGAAGTATAAGCTTGAAATCCTGGCCCTGCTGAAGTCAAAGGCAATATATTCACTTCATTTCTATGGGGCTAAGTAAAGTCAGGTTCCAATTAAAAGGGAGCTGACTGAATGCCATCTGTGTGAATGTATGTAATTTAAATGCTTTTAAAAAGCACCAGATGAGAAAACACCAAAAGCCAATGAATATTAGGGCAGTCAAGTGGGCTGAACTGAGGGTCTGGACAGGAGTGAGGCACAGGACCTGTGTTGGGAAAGAGAAGTATTCTGTGTTTGTTCCTGGGAACCTGGCACAAAATTGTTACAGCTTTACATCTGTTCACTTTGTAGTTACAAAATCCATTATGTTTGCAAAACATTTGAAAGATATATAATTCTTAAATATTCAGCATTTATAGTGCTCCTCTTGTGTATTTCAAGGTGCCACACCTGAAGTCTGCCTGGAAATTTGCCTTCTCCAGTATCAGAAGCTAACACCTGGGGCAGCACTTCTCATGTGCAAAGTTGTATTTCACCTGTTAAATTTTTTGCAATGCTTCTCCAAGCAGAAACACAAATATTACGCTGATACTTCACTAGGAAATAGAAATTTATTGTTTTCCACTCTGCAGTGAGAAAGCACTAATTTCATTCCCTGAGAGGCAGCAAAAGCAAGAAGCTGTTACATCACCAAAACCAAATCCTGGTAACAGAGAACAGTATTTGACTTTGAATTTCTAATGTCTTACCAAAACATGTTTCAATTCGCAATGGATACATCTTCTGCTACTCCTTCTGGGAGCATGCTCCATTATTCCTAATGCCTTTTTGTCTTTGCTTTACAGGAGGTATTTTTTTTCCTCTTTCTCCTCAGCATTTACATTCTATAAACATTTACAACCTGATACATTTCATCTCAGTTACCCTTTCGCTAGGTTGCCTACACTTGACTGTGGTAACTTTTTTCTGTGCTAGTTCATCTTCCTGTTCTTCATCTCTACACTTGCTTTAGTTTATCACCTGCACTCTAGCAACACACTAAATCAAAAAAATACATAATATTCTAGCCAGGCTGCAATGGAACTGTACAGAGAGTGCTATTAAGACAGGGCTCAGTGATGTACAGCTTTTGCACACACAGCCCGAAGTTTTGCTACGCTTCATTGCAATTGTGTTATGTTACATATGCATCCTTAATTTTCTGCTCACTATTACCCTCATAACAATATGAGAGACAGTAGTATAGGGTTATTCAGCTGTTTACACTCTTTCTGAGCAGTGCTTGAATGCTGGTAATGTCGTTAACAAAATCTCAAATCTGAATTGGACTACCGTGGACTTTACCCACAAACTGTAATTTCATTCTCTTTTTAAGCTGTTACATTATGAGAAGTCTGAAGCTTATAAGAATATTTACCTTTAACAGATAGCAGTTTTACTTAATGAAAACAGGTTTTTATATTGTGTAGTCTGAAGAAAGCCCACTCAGATCTTAAGCTGTCTGAACAAAAGAAACAGTTCTGGCAATTAGAAAACAATTCTAATGCTCCAATGGGCATGGCTATTTCAGGAAGAAGTTAAAGACTAAAATCAGGATTGTACTTGGAGCTAGTAAAGACTTTATGCAGTACTCTTCTGGGACATCAGCAACAGTACATGTTTGCTTGCATAACTGAAAGTTCTGGCAACAAATACATACATAAGACCTGCAGAAAGTCAACTTATCAGGAGGAAATTCTCCAGAAATGAATATATATAAACTGTTTAAAATATGGCACTGTTTTCCTTTTAGATGCACCAGGTAGGATCAGACTGGAGCAATATGCAGATGACAAACATCCACCATAGAGTATTTCATTAGTATTTGTAAACTACTGTAGGGTAAAATATGAGAAGGAGATGAAAAGCAATAGTTTTTCCTTCACTAACTTTCTTTGTGCTGTACCTCTACAAAAGAGGGGATGCTCTAGCAGTATGGATGATTGCCTTGAGAAGATGTGACAGCAACAAGTGTAAATGCCTATACTACCAGTAAATTAGTTTCCTTCAACAGCACGAACAATAACAGAAGCTACTCACATTTGTCTGAGATCTGTGGTATACAGTCAGGTAGTTTACACGGAAGTCTGATTCACATTTCACTGCATTTCACTGCTGTTATTAAAGTTACGGTTGCTCAGGAAGCAATTTGTCCTTCATGTTGAAGCATAGACACTACAAGTACACCGAACGCAAAACCCAGTCCTTGGTCAGTCAGCCATTCCTTGATTCTTGTAGCAGCTTCTTCTATACTGACTTCCTACCCTGAACACTAACACTTGCAGACCAGGAGTAATGCCTTCCAGCTGTGTATTCTCTTCCTTTCAGGGAAAGAAAGTAGAATCACCTGAGATGGTGCAGGTGAGAAACCTACCATGTGATGTCAGGTAATTCTGTAGTGTTTATAAATTATTTTCAGCTAATTGATTATTACTGGCTCTTTAATCTGGTTTGAAACTGATAAAGGTAACATAGTTTCACAAGCCAAATCGTCTTCCTCATGGATTGGGAAACTAGGTTTGTGCACAAATTTGTCTTAAACTAAGTTTGACCTGATTAATAGTGGCACATACCCACATTTCAATCAAAACTATGTGGAGCACTAAGTTTTCATACCAAAGTAATAAAAACGATGAGACATGCATATACACATGACCTTATCTCAACATATATACATTGTGTCCCAGGCATACTTTTAACCTATGTCTAACTTTTTTAGTAGTGACAAAGCACCTTTCAGTCATTACTAGAACTGTTAATTTAAGTATCAGCATTGTCTGGATGTACTGTTCTCCTACAGTGCCTAGGATGTCCACACAGCCATTGATTTAAGAGACAATATCACTTGCTTCCAAGTTTATGAGGCAATAAACAGCTCCCGCATATTGATGAATGCGGAGGTGTTTGCTCAGCACATTTGCAGGGGACGTTTATTACCCAAGTGCTGTGCTTTAAAAGCAAATGAAATTGCAACTATTCTCACTTTCTTCTGTTGGGGGGAAGGGAGAAAGATATTGTTGTTTTTAATTTGTTCCTCCACTTTCCCTCCTCCTGTGACTCATTAAAATGACTGACATAGCCATGGACATTTTCCTCATCTGTGGGTTTGATGACTACAGTCATTTTTTCTTTGGTGGCTTTGCATGAAACTGCTTTAGAACAGGATGCAACTGTCAGAATACCAGAGAGACATGACTAAGTTTATTCCTTCATGCTTTATTACCCTATTATTGCCTTCCAAAGGATTAAGTTAGCTCATCAGCATAGCCACTTAGAGTTACTAACCCTACAATAATATTCATTGCTCTGTCCATAAAATAAAAGAATGAAGTAATTTTTAATCTACAGAATGCGAGTGTCGGGGATCAAAAGATGACACCTTGGATTGTACACCTGGCAAAACACTTCTTGGAATCTAAACTCCCTTTACATATATAACACCGGGAAGGAAGAGAGGGTGGAGGAAAGAGATGAGATTGATTGCAACGCTGCATGCCAGCTGTGTTGTTACGAGGATGCCAAACAGAGAAAGCAACCCGTGAAAAATGTATTAAATTATCAAAACCACAAAACTGATTTATAGCTGCTGTAATTTCTTCTTTGCTCTTTGTTCGCGTAAGAAGGATGCCAGGGACAATATTCTCTTTTGAGAAAAATGCTCTACATTTCTAACTGTTATTAAAATATATAAAAATGTATTTTAATTATTTAACTAGGTTGGGAATTAAAAAAGAAAGACAACTGAATGAAGAGATGGAAACCAAAATCTAAGAAGCCAACAAATATTTTCCAAAATCTTCAAGATGAACTGACCACTGAATCTTCTGGCTTGTATGAAAAGTCTTCAATCTAAATAACAACATATCTGTTCTTTTAAGAGAGGGATGTTTGGAATTTGTAGCAGAGCAGATGATTCCTTTCTTACCAATTCAATATGAGGTTATGGAAAAAAAATTTCACTTAAAATATTTTGTAATGTTTATTAACTTGCTTCATTGTTTGTCCCATTATGTTATTTTTAAATTTAACACTCAGATATGGAAACCTGTATTCATGTATATAAAACTTTTCATCTGAGTAGTGCCATTAAAATCAATGGGGCACATTTTTACCACAAGCAATGTTACGCCAGTAGGCTGTAAAAGGTAATTCTTTTCCTTCACGTTTGAAAATGCCTTCAATCCATTTGGAAGTGTTAAAATTATAACAGTAAGAACTAATACTTACATTTAAAAGTAGAAAAAAAAAAAAGTCATTGGTCATACTTAACTAGCTCTTATTACTTGACTTGATACTGTTAATAAAAAAAGAGTCTACCACACCTGCTTTAATCCATATACTCAGTTTTCATCCATTATAAACCTTCTCTTTCTAATATTCTTTCTCCTCCTTTCAGTTGCCCTAATTCTTCTTTTTGCCTTGATTCTTATCTGTCATTCTCATTTGACAATGTGAATTTGTTAAGGAGAAATGAAGGGAACTTATGGGGATAACAGGTTACACTGGCACCTGTTTAGTTTTTGGGAGCAAATTACTGCAAACAGCCCAGCTCCGGTTTACTCTGCTCTTACTCTCCTCTATCTTCCTATTGTTGAGGGTTTAAAGGGTAATCCCTATAAATGAGATGGATAATGGTAACATCTGTTTCATTTACAAGTCAAAAGGCAAGATTTAGTTTACATTATTAACTTGGTAATCTTAGGTTATTGTAGATTATGAATTATAAAAATTACAAGGAACAAGTCTTGTACCATGTTTTGATAACCTCAGTGACTACTGTTTGTGGAGTTTATGAGGGTTAAGATCAGGCTGGCCATTTAAAATCAGATGTTTAGATTCTGTTGTTACATACCTGAGCTAACTGCGAAAAAGGCGTATTCCAGAAAGTCAAGAAACTGAAGTTGATGTTTTCACATGCTTATCATTTTGAATAATGGATGTGGTGTTTGGAATTCTAAAATTGGAATTACTTAAAAACAAGCCATGGCGACAAAGGATGGAGCCTGTGCTTCAGTCTGGGAGCCGAAGTGAAAATGAGTGGCATCATAAAATAGTTTAAGTTAGATTTAGTTATCTCAAGTGTGAAACAAAACAATGGAAAAGGATATTTATTATATAGTATTCTATGTGTCCTGTTCTACAACAATTAGACTACTTTTGAGAACACATACGGAAAGAAGACTCAGTTGCTCAGTAAACTTTACTACATAGGTTGCTCTGCTGTTTTTAATTTTATCTGAATGTCTCTACAGAAGTTCATAGTAGCGTTGCCTAAGGCCCACGCATGAACCCACTCTTTGCAGGTCTGGATGTGACAAGAATTTGGTATGAGAGGAAATAGGAAGAAATGGTGGCATGAATGAAAATGAGGTACATTTCATTTAATGTACCTAGGGAACAAACATAACTGGCAATATCTAATAGTACAGGGCCAGATTGTCTAATATAGAACTTTTAAGCTATAAAATAATTCCCAAACAACGTAGTAACAAATAATCAAACCTGAAAATACATACTGTTGGTAAAGTATAATATGTATGAAAGACAAGGGATTAAATCAGAATGTGCTATTTTGTTAAAGAACGATTTTTAAAGAGTGTGTTTCTTTTATTTTGTATTTAGGTTGTCATTATGGAAGAAAACATATTATAATTTTAATGTCCCCATTCTGAATTTTCTTTAAGTTTTTTTATACAGGGAAGTTCAAGAATGATTGCTTTCGTTTGAAAAGATGTTTTCAAAATGACTATTGCTTCTTATTTTTCTTGCTGGTCACTCTATTTGATTTTTTTTTTTCTCTTCCTGCAAAAGTAAAGTCACCTTCAGGAAGTGGCTTTACACAGCACGTGCTACAGAGGAGCATCAGCAAGGAGCAAATGGGGTCAATGACTAGTTTTTGCTAAGAAGGACTATTATCATAGAATCATAGAATGGTAGGGTTGGAAGGGACCTTTAAAGATCATCTAGCCCCCTGCAGAAGCAGGTTCATCTAGTTCAGGTCGCATAGGAATATATCCAGGCGGGTCTTGAAGACCAGCTGGATATGCACTCATAGAATGCTATCAGGATGGTCAAACAGGATTTCCCCTTGGTGAATCCATGTTGGCTCCCCCTGATAACCATCTTTTCCTTCCCATGTTTAGTGAAAACATTCGTCCATGACAACAGTTATCCATGACCCATGGAGAAAAATGAGTGATGAAAATAATTTTTGAAATGTAATTTTGAGTATTTGAGCAGGTGTCTCTGTCCCATTGAAAAGAAATTGGAGATGGAGCTGATTTTGAGAGAGGATCTTTTTTTTTTTTAATGGATATAACATGCTATCCTCTGCAGGAGGAAACTTCGAAGAGTATCCCAATGAATAAGGCACTTTTTTTCCCATATTTTCTTTGCTAAGGGTCTCAGATATGAACAATGCCCTGTACTCAGTAAGCTTTAAATGAAGGGCAAGTACGAAAAGCCTACAATATTCTGAGTGAGGATTATTAGGAGCTCCCCAAAAATCTCAGGTTGAGTGATTCCTAGCATCAGGCAAATTTCTAATTAAATTTGACACAAATTATTCAGATACACTCTTTCAATTGACTGAAAATTTCCAAGTAAGCTCTGCCATTCACATATGCTGTTTAGTCAAAGGGGCACATCAATACTGGCAGTGAAAGGAAACCAAGAAACACTTGTTAAAAGAAGAAAGGAATGATGCAATCAGGTCTGTTCTGTGATGCAACTTGACTGAGTTACTGAAAACATATGCAATCCTGTAACTCCAAACACAGACCGAACCTGGGTGATATTCACACGTACAATTGCCAAGTTTGTCTTTGCAGACTGCTCTGTGCCCCAGAAAGTCTTCTTCCTTTCTTCTGTTCCATATTAACTTCAAAGCACTTTATATCTCTACCTGTAGTTGGAGAATTCATGGCACACAGCCTAAACTTGAATGAGGCCCTAACGTGAAGCCTTTTGCTAGTGAAGGGAACTCCTACTCTTTCCAGCTATTTCATTTGTATAAAGGGGCTTAACCAAGCCTTTCCTTTAGCTTGAATTCAAGGTGTTGAACACATATTTAGCTAGAGTTTCCATGACCTAGAGATCACAGGCTTGCTTGACAGCAGCCACTGACCCTTTCCAGCACAGCAGTATTGTATCCAGCTACAATGCCACATATGATTTCGTTTCAAAGCCCTTTTGTTCCTGCAGGGATTCAATCAAGAAAAGCATACACCAAAAGCATAAATTCATAGAAAACACTGGCTCCCTACATGGATAAGAGATATGTGGTAAAGGGGAAAAATAAAAGGGAGTTGTGTCTGGCTTGCTGTTTTTGTGTGATTTTCATATTTATTAGAACAATCTATTATTATGTATATCTCAAGAAACACAGCTGACAATTATTTAATTTTTTAGAAGCACAGAAAAGCACATCTCTTAAGCACCAGGTGACAAGAGCAAGAGCCTAGATCTGAGACAGAGCAGTACTTCAAAACCATACTTTCTGTGTGAGAAAGATAGTTTAGATGAGCTAGTATGTATGGATATACTGGACCACACTGGAGACCCTGAAAAAAAAAGTAGTCCCTTGCTTAATAAATTAGTACAGGCATGCGTTGCATGCTGGATTTATTTTCTCCCTTCTCCCTGCAAAAAACAATCCTCCTACTTACCTTCTGAAAACAGCTGCACTTTTGATGTGTTCTTAATACCATTTGTTATTTCCTGGGCAAAACTGAACTGTGGCTCACCCTCCAAAAAAAGCAGACGTAGACCTATAAAAACTATCGTGCTATAAAGGACTCTATAAAACAGTATGTTTTAATTGCTTCCTGGTTTCAGCAAACTGTTTTATACTGAAAGTTAACATTAGGTTGATACTTAACTTCTTTGGGACTTTTATTATTTTAAAACATAAATTATCAGAAGCTATTTGTTTTGGCATTTGCTTTCATGAATGGAGGTAGCATTTGTGTGACTATTTAAGCATTTAAAAAGCTGTACAGCCCACCCCAGTTTTTAATTAGTTTCACAAATTATCACCAAGCACCGTAAATTTAATGTCATCCCTTTTAAAATAACAAAGACTGAGCAGGTAATAACACAATTGTATGGATCAACTGAGTATCCTTTGGGTAGGTTACTACTATACTCGTATGTGACATGAGAAGAGGGGACGGAAGAAGATGCACTCAGCTGATGGCTTGGGTTCTGAAACAAGGAAACTAACATTCAGGAAAGTAGGATGCTTAGCTTTGTGTAGAGATGACCAGAGCTCCCTTCCTCCCCCGCCATATAGAATAGTTGAAGAATCATGAGCAATTACTGCCTTTCTCAGAAGAAAAAGTATGAACCAGTCTGTCTCTAAATGTTTTGGTGCTCAGCCAGGTAAGTCCTTCCCCTAATAACCTGTCTTCTCACAGATGTTGAGCCTGTGATAGGGCTACCAAAAAGTATTTTAAAAGGCTTATTAACTTTGAGACTTTTCTGAAATCTTGGTCTCAACAAACTGGTATCATTCTGGAAAGAAAGATATATAGCAGCTTCTGTAGTGAAGCTCTGGCACTGTTTATCTCTCAAATGAAATATCAGCTCATGAGGTTAAAATCAACCAAGTGAATTTTTACATTATAGATTCTCACAAGACTCTGATGAAAAATGATGACATGCAAGAGAACTGGATGCACACATGCTGCTTACAGTACAATCTACAGTCACTAATAACTTCTAGAATAACATGGCTAACCTGTAAGCAGAAGAGAATCAGTGGACAGGATAAATACACCCAGTTTTATGAAAGAGCCATTCCACAGGTCCCGTGGAAGACAGGAATGAACAAAGAAAAGCAGCATGTTACTTAAGGATAAGTCAGCATCCTATGAAAAACACAACTGAGTCTGCACTATCTGAAGGCTTAGCCCTTCTCCTGGAACAGTCAAAACTTTACACTTCGCAGCAGAAGCAATGTTGAAGCACTGCATTAGTTATGATCTTTTCCTGTAAGCAGCCCTCTTCTAAGGTCAAGCATTTAAGGGAGCTGACAGACAAAGCCTGATAAATCTAGCTGCAGCAATCTCAGATGTTATTCCCAGTGTTTGCTCGGGTTCACCTCTCTGCCATGGGTTACAGCAGAATGTGATGCACGCTCACGCTTCAGCCTTCACGGAGGTTCATGCCACAGCTGCGAGCTGAGCTGGCTGAGACACAGACGCCCATGCTCTGCTGCCCCTGCCACAGGCTCTGTGGCGGGACTGGCCCGGCTACAGTCTCCTTGCCCACATCTGCCTGAAATTGCCATTGAATTCACTAGGGCGCACTACAATTCAGAGGCTTAACTGCAGCCCCTGTAGATAAGAGCTTTCAGCTGCCAAGTATTATGCAGGATCCCTGATGGGCTCGGCAGCCTATATCGAACCCTGTGAGGTTGTAGTTACCATCATGCTGCAATCATGTAACAGAACTGCAGGTTGCAATTGCACCTTAAGAGGAGCAACACTGAGAGAACATAACAGAAATCTCTTAACAGCAGATGCCTAGAGCACAATATAAGAATACAGGTACTTTTAAAGCCAGAGGTAGCATCACAAGCTCCTCTTGTAGGAATCTAGCCTATAGCTTTTAGAACTTCTATAAACTTCTGGCTTCTACATGAGGAATAGTTCAAGATGATAACATTTTGTTTAAAAGTATCACTTCTTGTTGCTTTCAACCAGCCATTTGCTAGTTGCAATAGCAGCACCTATCTCTTCAATTGCAAGAAGCAATGATTCCTCATTCACCTCCCTGTGTCTCTCATAGGGTCACAGATCTGGATGGTCATCATCTTTTCTTCCCTGGACAAAAACATCCTAGAGTAGTTATTTCTCATCTGGAGGGCATTCCCTGCCTTTGCTCACTCTTGTCATTTTTCTCCCTCTTTTTAACTCTGCTAGCTAGGTAAGGGTAGCACTCTGTCACCTCTGCATCTATGGTCACACAGACACAAGGAACAGCCTAAATCATGGTTAACTGCCAAGCACTCAGGATGGCCACCAGTGTAGCAGCTCCATAGGATGATGTGTATATTCATCTTAGATGTGTATATCCATGCTTGCCACTGTACCCTAAACTATGGGTTCATGAATGATTTTCTGCTCCTCTCAAGTCTCTCCATCTCCTAACTTTCATTAAGGGATGATGGTGCCTTGCAGAGATGGGGGCTCTCAGTAAATACACCGCTTCAATGAAATTGTAAGTTTGCGCTGATATCAGATTTGTTAATACTTAGAAAAAATTATAAGATACAACTACAAGCATTCATTCTGTTCTCCTGCTGCTTGGCCCATTTGGTTAAATTTACTAAATTAACAAGATTGTTTCCACCCAATTGAACTATCAGACAGCAAACAAACAAAAGGCAAAGCAAAATAAGCAAACACCACCACCACCAAATCCAGATGAGTTCCAAGAAACTATGCAACTGCATGATAGATGATTAGGTTAAAAAAAGGAAAACAACAAAATAAAAAGGTTTGGGATTTTTAATACATTAATTAATTTTTACCTTGTTTTCATGTTCTTTCAACAGTTGCAAGAGCAAAAAATGACTTTTTACAGGAAGGTTGATTGTCTGATGCCAAAAGCTGCAGCTTGAAAAAAAAAGTGCTATTTTAAAACCAGTGAAGGAGTTCTGGGTGTTGACATCACGATGCCAGCCAAGGTCCGAGTCACATGGGATTTCACTTGGCTTAGCATTTTCAATTTATGCAGTTAAAACTATAATATCCAGGTGTTTTCAGTAAACCAGTGAAGCAAGGACAGTTGTTCAGTGTCATATTTTAATTCAGGTAACAGCTAGTCTGGATTTTATATTTACCTTCAGTATATTTCATGTTTCTTCCTTTCTATCTCCCCTTCCAAATAAGCAGAAAGGACTTTTTGAGACTGGCAACACATATTCTGGGAACGATTGTGCCTTCTTGTTTACAGTCTCAAGGGGAAAACTGTAGCTGTGGGAAATTTATATCTAGTGAATTATCTTTTCAGAAAAAGAAATGGGAATGTGTGCGAACTGTGAATGGATTGCTGGGGAAAAAAAAAAAAAAAAAAGCAAAATTCAACAATCTGGGCATAAAAAAAAAATCCCCAATAAAAAGGAAAAACACTGTAAGTGAACTCTAGCCTTTAAAGAAATTTAGCCAGCTGCAATTGCAGTTAATACATTCAAGTTAAAGACTTCTACGAAGAATTATTTTAACAGAGTCCATTGAAATTATTGACCATAAATTAGCTGTGTCTTATTACTAAGCTATTTTAATGGGGATTGTTTGGCCATCACAGGTCAAATCAAGCCCTCGCCACTTTTGTAACATTACTAAATTAACAGAGATGCATAATGCAGAAGGCAGGGCATGATTGGCTATGAATATTCAAAATGTGTCACATCTTTTTCTGTACTAGGCTGAGCACGTGGGCTTTAAAATAAGAACTCATTGTAAGCCACAAATTTTTATAGGTCACTCCCCCATCATGTCAGGAACTGGGAAAGCAACGGACGTGTGCTCTGTATGACTTATGTACAGAAAAGAAATCAGGTTTGCTTAATTCCTTCCTTTCCCCTGCCCCAATGCTGCAGAGAAGTATGAAGTAGGTGTGATCGATCTTCAGTTTTCTAAAAAACTTCCCCAAATGTAGAGAAAAAAAACTCTACATGCAAATGTCTATCAAAGAATTATACAATGAATTAACTGTGGTATCAGACTGTATTAGTGTGCCTTTAAATACAGTTTGTATTCTTGTCCCCAGAAAACATATTATAGTTTTAAATTGGAACTAAGGGAAAATACCTAATGTAAAAGATATTCAGAGTTTGTTAATTATGAAACGGGAAATGTAATAGAAATAATAATTCTTGGGATCAGTTTATAGTCAGTCTTTCTCAATTAAACTTGCAATCTATAATTTTCCTGGAGGAGATCTGTGCAAAAAAGCTCCATGGAAGATTGCCATAGAAAAAAAGGCATGAGCTCTGTTTAAATTGTTCTTGAAAACACTAATGCAGTAGAATAACCTTCCCATAGATTACGTACAAAGAGTGGCCCTCTCCTCCTGCAGCCTCTGCCAGTGGTAAACTAGACTTGAAGAGTGAGTGCAAAGGGAATGTGTTTTGACCTGGGTCCATCTTTATCAGTGCTGGAAGACATTTGCCTCTATATATAGTTAGCTTCCTGGACTGCTGATAGCCTGTCTTGGAAGAATTCACTATTTAAATATTGCCATCAGATCTAGAAGTAAGAACTCATTTTTACTGCAAGAAAAGTAACTTTATAGTGAACGACAGAATAAAGTAAAACACGGTGGACGGCGTGCCATGCTATTCTATGCAGGCATGGAATTGTTAAACTCTTTGTTCTTTTGACAAATGTGGAGGAGGTGTTCTTTTACCTTTCATCATTAAGGTTTGTCCACATAGTAGAATCACAAATACACTCCCAAACATTTTCTAGAAACGTTTTTTTATCTAGAACTATATGTATTCGTTTTGCTCATAAATGGAGCCAACCCTGCCATTCTATGATTCTATGATCATACAGTACAGCCAAAGGCAACAATAGGGTACTATGCTATACACCATTTACAAATGCTTTTGAAAGTATTTTAACGTAAATATGCTTTGATTTGCTTTTAAAAAGTTTTACATTAACTTTTTTTGGGGGTGAATGTGATTGCATCATCATTAAGCCAAACTCCAGCATCCAAAGCGAATAACCATAATGAATTCTGTTTGGAGAGAATGCTTGGTTTTGTGAAATGCAGCTAGAAAGAGAAGCAAGAGCAAGAGAAACATTGAAATATCTAGATGGAAATTAGTTCTCATACTGTAAGATATATAACTCCGAGTTTATCTGTAAAACCCCTGAACCCTAGTCAGCGTTGGTGTAGGTAATGGCTGATGTGTGAGCAGAACAAGGGGAAGCTTATCCCAAAGTGCTTCTTATTTAATAGTGTCTCTGTTTTTGATCCCCCCAACCACTTCCTTCTTTGGCAACAGTTCTTTGCTTTTGCCTCTGCTTGTAGGCATATTACTTTAGAAGTACAGGTTACCCAAGAATATGGACCACATGAAGATTTTTTTTTTCAAGGAACAGAATTTTTAAAGTATCAGTTATCAGAAGTACAGTATTATGGAAGAAAATATGAATTTTTTCACCAAATCCCTATATCAGTGTGGTGGAGCCCAGGAACCCAGTACTCAGTTTTCGTGATCAGGTTGTAATTTCAGATACTACTGGGCAGCTATGTGAATGTCTTTGCATGTTTACGTGGCCTATCCTCACGTGCTGGCAGGTTCACACCTGTAAATCTGATTAGCAGACAATGTTTGACTTGATTAGTCAAGTGCAAAGCTCAATGCAGTCAGACGTTTGAAATTCAAGATTTCCTGGAGCTGTGTTAATAGATTTGAGACCTGAGCAGCGTGCAAATGAAGCAACAGGAGCCACACATTCTTATAGGCAGTATTTCATTTCTTCCTGCTCGGGGGATTCAGTGAATCGGGAATGATTTGGAAGTGACACGTCCCTCCCTTGCTTAGGACAGACAGTGGTTGCCACCAGAGCTTTTCTGGAGCTTCTTCAAATGAAAAGTAGCAAATGTGTGTAATGCTAACCAGGAAATTCCAATTTCCTATAGACTACTATCTGTGCATTTAATGATCTCTAAAGGTCTAAAGGATACTTTCAGATTATTTCTTTACATGGGAAAGGACTATATTGTCCCTCTAGCCTTTTACAAAGCTTATCTATTTGCAGTCTCCAAGCTCATCCTCTTGTTTTCTTATTACTCTTCCACTCCCGTGACTCCCATTTGTCCTCAAATTCATGTCAATGCAAAATCTTCTTTCTCTTCTAACATTCTGTCTCAGTGGAGCATTTGTGATACCACACATTATGGATGCTCTGTGAAATCAGTTTCAAAGTAATGATACGCTATGTATGCTTAGAAATGCACTTATGTTTCCAAATGTCTCCTTGCATATTAATAAAGCTAGTGAACCAAAATCATGAGTAGTTCTGTCACCATAAGGAGACCAAAGAAGACACACGTGGCTATAGATACAGACCAGTCGCAGTCAGTGTGGGAAAAAGTCATGTATACATTGCCATCTATTATTTATACCCACCCAATATGCACACAGTATTTCACTATTCAGTAATAAGACTATCCTTTCTTCTTGATCAGGTAGGGACTGCTCTGAAGCAACTGCAGTATTGCAAACCCGTAATACTGGCACAGTTTGTGAGAAGCAAAGCAAGATGTATTTTCATGCAGTGCACTCTGCAATACATTGCAATATGTAGTCTGAGGAATACTCTCCGCTCTTTGGTATCACACCTGAATATCTGTATTCAGACTCTCAGAATATGGCCTTAAATTAGGTCAAAACACATTACAAGGATAACAGAACATTATAACAGGGCAAAGTAATGGTGAAAGGGAAAAAAAAATCAATAAATACAAAGCAAGGCTGAGAATTGCTTTTAGGTGAGGAGAGTTTTTCCCACAGAAAGACTATTTGCATTGATTTAATTTCTGACATGCTTTGTTTTCAAGACTTGTAATGAACTGTACTATTATTGCCAGTTCTGAAGCATAATCAGAAGGCCTCAGCAAAGTCATGAATAAGCAAGAATGGGAAAGAAAAGATTTTCTGACTCCATGCCATCCGTGAAGGGCAGGAATCACCTACAGGCATTAAAACATGAGCGGGATTAACAGGATAGGCAGGAGGCTCGAGTAGAGAGCTGCAGTTGAGGTGAGAATGGGAGACTTAGCAGGAAAATCAGTGCTATTAAAGACACAGTGCTTTAATAATCACTGACCTTGCATTAAACAGCATGGGAAAAAGCCAGCATTCCAGAGATTTAACACCGGGCAAAAACAACAGGACCAACATGAAACAGATTTCTTTCTCACACACACGTTATTTTCCTATCCATTTCTCCCTAGCCATATTGGCTGCATTCCTTTTCCAGCATTTTAAGTCTACTACCCCCTTTCCTCAGAAAGCAGCTGTCTCTCTCTCTTCCCTCTCCCAGCCCAAAACTCAGAGGCTGCTTTGAAATCTGCAGGGTAATATTTATGCTCAAACCAGCATTTTCTTTAATATGAAAAAACTAATAAGCAAAGAAAATTTGGAATTTTTGACAAGACATTTGTAGTGGGCTTGTGTGGCCAGGTTTGGGTAGTGGGGAGCTACAGGGGTGGCTTCTTTAAACAAAGATTTGCCAGAAGCTTCCCCTGTAGCTGACAGGGCTAATGCCAGTCAATTCTAAGATGGACCTGCAGCTGATCCAGGCCTGGCCAATAAGTGATGGAGGTTAATGCCTCTGTGAATAGCGTATTTGGGAAGGGGAAGAAATGGGAGAAGCAGAAGAAGGGAGTGAGAATGTGAGAACAACATCTCCACAGTCACCGAGGTCAGTGGAGAAGGAGTGGGAGGAGGTGCCCAAGAGATTCCTCAGTGACCTGTGGTGAAGACCATGGTGAGGCAGCTGTCACCCTACAGTTCATGGAGGCCACTAGGGAGCAGAGATCCACCCACACTGGAACAGGTGGATGCCCGAAGAAGACTGTGACTCTGTGGGAAGCCTATGTTGGAGCAAATTCCTGGCAGGATCTAGTAACCCATGGATAGATGAGCCAACACCAGTGCAGGTTTGCTGCC
>WBNH01006937.1:40505-194448 GCA_013401255.1 Urocolius indicus
GGGGGGGGAAGGGGCGGGGGGGGGCGGTGTGTTTTGAGATTTGGTTTTGATTTCTCATTCTCCCTGTTCTATTTTGATTGTTCCTTAATAAATCAAACCATCAAACTCTCCACACTGAGTCTGTTTTGCCTGTGATGCTAATTGCTGAGTGATCTCCCTGTCCTTATCTCGACTCATGAACCTCTGAACCTCCCATTATATTTCTCTCTCCCCTGTCTTGTTTAGGATGGGGAGTGATATAATGACTTGATAGGCATCTGTCATTCACATGTTCTGCCTCCTTTCTCACATATTTCGAGACTCATGTGAGGGCACTGGTTTGTCAGAGAATGCATCTGGTTGCTCCAGACACAGAGCAGGAAAGGAAGCGGTGTACTGCTGCAGGAGAGCAGGAGCTTGCACAGTGCTACATTCCCTCTTCTCTTCTGTTCCCCCCACACATTGGGTTAAGGCTGCTTGCTGGATCAAAGGATCAATATTCAGAGGAAGTGTAAGTGCTGTATGGTACTCCATAGATGTGTGTAATGTGGTCGTATACTGAAGATATGTGTTTTAGGCATTGGAATATTTTCTCTCCTTTCCTCTCAGCTCAAAATACTGGTGCACACTCACTGCTGCTTCCACTTCCCACCTCAGCTGACCAACTTTCCCTTTCAGGATTTGTCTCTCTCCTTTCACAGGTCACGTGGAGACTTGTCTCATCCAGGTCTCCTTCCTCTCTAAGTTATCTAGACCTCCATGTCCCTTTCAGAAAAATCCTGCCTACTCTCCTGATGAAGTGTGTGGCTGCAGGTTAACACAGTGTACATACAAACACACACACACACACACACACACACAAACCCCCGCTCCTTGTGGGAAGGCATGAGGTAACCTCCTGTTACAATGCACGCTCAGTATTTCTAACTGTGGCAACCGCAAAAAAAAAATGCTTAAAGGAATCATCAGGACAGTATTGCCTTCACAAGAAGTGCATTCACTGGAAATAAATAGGAGTGAGCAAGTCACTACTGCTTTGCAAAAGGAACACACTGGTCTCCAGTTTTGAGGATTTCTGCCTTAGGGAAGCAGGCTGTGTGAATGGTATTTAAAGGTTACTGGGGGAGGGAGAGGAAGATCAGCAGAACAGGTGGGAGTGAATTTCTCTCTCATGACCCGCCATGGTCACCAAGGCTAGCTGTGTGTGTCAACTGCCTAATCTGGACAGATCACTGCCATGCTGCTCCTGCCACTGCTGCCTGGGCCGACTGATTTAGGCAAAACCAGCCAAGCTAGTAGAACTCATGGAAATATGCAGCATGAGTTTTCCTGGCTCATTTTATGGCAAGCAGCTGAGGCAAAGCTCACACAAACGGCTCCCCAGCAGAGCCCCAGGAAAGGGGCAGCAACAGGCAGTCAGTAGGTAGTGATGGCTTAAGTCAGAGCTGTATGCAACATGAACATCTGTGGTTTGGTCATTTGTCAGTACAGTCGGTGTTTGTCAAAGTGGTCAATGAGGTCATTTGTCAAAGCAAAACTCCGCTGAGTTCCCAGATGCCATATTCTTTCATGAGAACTTCCCCAACATTATTGCGGGAATAAAAATAATGTTCTTGTCACTACAAGAATAAATTCATTAAAGGTTAGAGCAAAATCCAAAACAATTACAAGGAAGCATTTACCTCTCCACAGACAGCATCTCTCTGTTATTTTTGCCGGCAATTTCACAGAATGGAAATTTTGAAAACTAATTAAAATAATGGCTTATTGTACTCAATGCTTTAAACTAATCAGTAATGCCAACGCGCTATGCATTTTCTTTTTCCCATAAACACTATTTTTAAAAGCCTTCCTAAATTGACACTTTTAAATAAAAATTATTTTCTTGTTCTTTTTTAATTGTTTCTAATCCAATAAATAATAAAGCTCAGCTTGCTGATATTTGCATGACTGCGAGAAAGCACAGGTCATTGGACTTGGCCAGCTGAGGAGGTTTAATAGCCCAGAGTATCTTTTTCCAGTAGTTTGATCAAATTGGGCTTAGATAGCAGTGGCTAGAAAGCATTAGCATTACAGAGCGACTCCACTCCTTTTCTCCAGGAGAAATACCAGCCTCTGATCCTATGATATTGATGTACAAATGCAGGTTCATCGACCGATACAGAATCCCATTAACTTAAATGGGGCTTTACGCAGGCATCTGCCCTGCTCGCAAGAATCAAGAACTTTATGATTGGAACCTAGTTCCTCAACAACAGGAGTTCACATCTCATAACCTCTTTCCTCCTCTATGCCCCACTCCCATGTTGTCACACTGATGACAGTTTCAAGAGATCTAGTTAAAATAAAGATGTAAGAATTCACTTATAATCCATAGACTGGCTCTTTGCTACTGTGACTGAAGTATGCTCATTGGTAAACACAGAAACATTTTATGATGTGAGGCTGTTGTGTGGATAAATACTGGGACTAGGTTCTCAGGAAAGCAAGATTGTTGTTGAGCTTTTTAGGTACCAAATACGTACTATTTTAAAGTGTTTGGCCTTCCAAAAGGGTTGAGCACCTTTCGGATGTCTCCAGGTGAGCTTTTCAAAGCAGAGGGCCACTAACCTGACAGGCTTGAATACCTTGCCTCAGGGTGTTTTTCACAAACAATATGTACAGGTAGCTCTGCTCATAAAATTTTCTCTTCCACTTGCCTGAGAACTAAAACCCCAATAGGAGAAAGAGATTCTCAGTTGAGCTATAAATTGTGAGCAGTTCTTCAGTGAATGAGACTTTGAATCTAAATATCTGAGCAGTGAAAGTCTAGCAGACTGAAAGTGCTACCCCAAAACTCAGTTAAAACATTTAAATATTCTCCTTTAACTGGAATCTTTATTGGACTGAAAGAGTCTCTGGAGAATCAGCAAAGTGTTCTGCAAGATCTGAAGAAGATTTGTGGCGAGGAGGTTATGGGTGGAACTATCTGCACTTCAAAGAGTTTCCTTCAATATCCCTATTTCAGGTGAAGATTTACAAAATGTTATTTATACATTTAGTTATTTAAACAAATGTTATATATTACTCAGATGAGAACAAAAAGTTTGAAAACCTAATTTTTATGCTGTAACAAAAAAATAAATCCTATTGGACTGAAGGTTCCTTTGACGTACCTTTCTCTTTTGAAAGACAAAACTAATGTCAAGTTCTCACCTCTCTGTTGAGGTTCAAAGGATTTTTCCTACTTCATTTCAGTATTATTTTGTATAGTAAGTGTCTTATCAAATGAAGGCTGTATTTGTTAGAATTTCAATGAAAAAAAATGATAGAAGAAGACAGAAGCAAGCGATCCACACTGAGAGTGCTACTTTCTACACTTTTGATATAGCTACTCTAAAAAAGTCTGCAAAAACAACAGAAGTGGCACTTTAAATAATGCAAAAAAACTCTATGTTGACACATTATGTCTTTATGTCACAACATTTAAAAATAGTTTCAGAAAATAGGAAAATATCTTCTAAAGCCAGGGTATCTAGAGGTGTTCAGTGGCCATGGCTGTTGCCTGGGGGCAGGGTAGCACAAAAATGCCAGGGAAAATGTTTTTGAATAGTTTTGTGTGTGATACAAACATTTGCAAGTCCTTTAAGTATATGATGAAATTTTAATATATGCTTAAATTTTGCTTACAGTTATATGACTTTAGTATGTGCTCGATAACTGTCCTGAGTTGGCTTTTAAGTCAACGACACAACCTTTCACAACGTTACTTCTGTGATCTTCATTATTTCCAGGTGCCATTTGGTACCTCCAAACCATTTCTGTTTCTTTGGCATCACAGATTTACTATGGTAGAAGAAGGGTAATTAAAATTAAACAAGTTGACCTTTAAAGAAACCTGATCTGCCAGGGGAAATGTTTATTAAAAAGTGTCAGCAAAGATCTCTTCTGTGTCCTCTCCAGCCCCGTGTTATGGCCTGAGAGCAGCGTGTGAGCAAAATACCCTACAGCAGCTTCCAGGCCAGCTGTAGGGAGACAGGCGTGCACAAGTCCTTATGCAACCTTTAACTGTGAAGGTGAGTTCCTACAGCCTACCTAAAAGGCAGTGGCAAATCAGGAGCTTTGTAGTGGCATGTTTCAGCATAACTCCGGTAGAATCAGAGGCTACTGATTGATTTTATGGCCACATGAATGTTGTCAGCTAGACTGAAATGTATGGCAAGCCACAACTGAGTTAATGTTGCAATAAGACAAAGAGCCTTTGCCAGCAGGGAGATGTAAAGCTCTGAATTCCCTCAGGCTGGAACTAGGTGAAGCAAAGGTATGGCTGGTTACCTACTGCTATGCAAATGTGACTTGTACAATTCATATGAGATGAGAAACTGCTAGAAAAACGGAGGTGCCTTACCAAGAGCATGCCTAGTTCTACTGAGAGCATTGTAATGTTCATTTGCCTTTTCTTTGCTTGAAATAACATTTATCATTGTTTAGAGACTACCAATAGCAGGGGTTTTAGTAAGCTTCTCCAGCATGCTGTCCTTTATCTCCTTCTGTTACTCCTACGCCTGCTGAGAGCCAGTCAACAGACTTTTCCTGGATGAAAGCTTGTTTTTTTCTCAATCAGGGACTGTACCTTCACTGCGATTGAGATGGTTGCAAAAAGTTAGTGCTTTCAAATACATTTTTATTAGACCAAACATTCAAAAAATAAATATTGAATTTTCTGGCTTTTTTGGATCACTTTTAATAACTTTGAAATATTTGGTATTTTACAAAATGATGTAGTTTTTATTCTGATTAATTTATCATCTTTTTGTGTTATATTAAATATCAGTTAGTATTGTGTTATAGGCAAGTTACCTACCACTATTCAGCACTGAAGCAATGTACTTCTACTTACCAGTGTTTCAAAATTACAAATTACCTTGCAGCCTGTGTCTTAACAAACTTTTATACAAGGCTTGCTTCAAAATTTGAAAATGCTCTCTGGAATATGGGAAATTAAGTCAGAATCACACAAGTCTTGCTTCCAGTTATGAAAATCTGTTACTGAAATTCCTGTACTGAAAGTTTAGTGCAATTATTTCTGCTTACTGTTGCTCTCCATTAGTTTGATTCAGCCTCTTCTTCATGATGAAATACAGAAGTTCTCTTGAAGTGAAGGATGCATTATCGCATCCAAAGTCCAGAGAACCCACAGCTTGGATGGTGATGGCATTTGCAAGGATGGTCAAGTTAAGACACTTATCAATGGAAAGAGCACTACAAGTCTCAGGCCAGCCTCTTGCTTTGAAGTCCTTTAAACTTTCGGCAGCCCTCCTTCAGCTTGGAAAAAGGAGTTAGGGAGAGGCTCAGAGTGCTGCATACATTTGAATGCCCTGCAGAGAATTTTATAAGGCAGGCCAGTTCATACAGAGCCTTGTGGCTGGAAAGAAGTATCCAACCAAAACTTTCACAGATCCATACTAGTTTGCGATCTCTCAAGTTAAGAGGAAGAAGCTCAGATAGAGGGCAATCAGTCTTCTTTTTCACCTAGTCTTAGATCTGAGAGTTTTACAGAGACCTTTCTTATTTTAGCCATTTTACATCTATTTACTTAGAAAACTTCTATCATTTTATCTGTTGTTTGTTGCTATGACTATGTTGTTTTCTTTCTAGTAAAAAGAAATCGAGATAAATGCCTGATATCTTAGTCTGCAGACACCAGATGCCTTGAACCATAGAAATATCAAAAACCTGCAACACTTTGTTACCAGACAGTGAAAGGGGAAATGAGTCAAAAAAAAAAATTGCAAAATGTTTGCTCAAAACTTGTGAAGATACAGTAATGTCATGCACTTTAAACTTTGACTTATGTACAGATTATGATGATAGTAAACACCACTGCCTACAAGCTAATTAGAACATTAAATATTATACTTAGATGACTGTTTTGTTTGCATTCTTCATAATTCACTATAGCAAAAGCATTGTTTGATCTTGAGTCTTGCATAATAAATATTATCAGTTACCTTTTTTTTTTTTTAATCAGCCAAAGAACTTTGGAACAGGTATTTTTTCACCTTTTGATTCCATCAAAATGAATGGGCGTACATGTAATACTTCACCATGCCACTGAAAGGGTCTTGAAATATGACATATTACCAGAGACTTATAAACATGAGGTGAGGACTGCAACCTTTAGTAGTTCAAGGATGATAAAGTGGTTCTTTCAGTGAATAACTACTACTCTATTTCTTTCAATGTGAGGTAATTTTTGGTTGTTTTTTTTTTTTAATTGGAACAATCTGATCTCGTGTGTGTTCAGGTTTGATGTAGTACATTAACTGCCAGATTACCAAAGACTGATGACAAAAGCTTTGGTCATAAATAGAGCTTTCATATAAACATGACCTAGTGAGGGGGGAGGGGGGAGGAAAAAGTACTACAAATATATGTGTAGTCTTTTATGTCCATTTTTTGAGTGCACCAAACAAAAATTACCTTGATTCTGCTTTCAGTGGGGGAAAAATGGTGCAGAGGAGCCCTGTGATGGCTGCTGTCGCCTCACCCATGGTAGTGCAGGCAGTGCTTTCCCTGTGTAAATAGGCTGGGACAGATTGCGGAAATATGCTAAATATTGATTCTGCTAAGCCTTTGAATTAAAGTTAATTTAAATAGTACAAGTAGAGAGTTTTATGAATTGATTTCAAATGACAGAGAAGTATTGAAAAAGCATTAAACTTAAATACCATTTTAGACAATAAATTTAAACTTATCGTAATTGAATTATGTCTTTGAGTGCAGTTGGGGGGAAAAATGCATCCTGTGCTGTGGGAAACAGGGGCTCTCTAAGAAGCATATTTGAAGTAAAATGTGATCCCGTGTACAGCTGGAATGGTGGCTGGATCAACCCGGCTTTCTCCAACAATTAGCTTGAAGCTGCTGCTGAGGGGAAGAGAACGTTCCCAAAGGCAGGCTTCACTGGCAGCCACTGCTGGAAGGGCTGAGGGCAGCCCCTCAGGAAGGGCAGGAAGGGTTGAGGGCAGCCCCTTGGAAATGGTGGGAAGGGGTGAAGGCAGCCCCACAGGAAGGGAGGGAAGGGGTAAGGGCAGCCCCCATCGGAAGGGGTGGGAAGGGGTGCAGGCAGCCCCTCTGAAGGAGCAGGCTGGTCAGGGCAACAGGGTGGGGGCAGCCAGATCTGTCTCCTTGCCAAGAGCCATGGCTTTCACAGTGGGTTGAGTGTGGTGATAGGACAAGTCAAGGGGCAATTGAAGAGGTGTGGAAGCAGCAGTGGAGGCCTGGGCCAGAAGGAGCTCATGGGCCAGTCCTGTAGAGACTGGTGCCCCATGGACTGGATGAGGAGGAGCTATGGGTGTTCCTTTACATGTATGGTTGTCATCTCCTGCCACGTTGACCAGTTGTCATCGTCCGCAAACTGAAAGTTAGGAAGAACCCTCTCTCCAAAACCCACCACCAATTTTTGGTCCCAAAGGAAAAGTGCTGCTGATGGAAAGGAAATGTCAAATTAATCCAAATTAGAGGATTATCAACTTTCTTCAATGTCAGCTCTGTGATGGCACTGCTGCTCAAGACCACATACCTGGCCTTCAGGTGCCGCAACACCTCTGTGATAAATCCATCATCTGCTGGCTACCACCCTTCATGAGATGGAAGAGAAATGAGAAGCCTTTACCCTTGCTCTTAACTAGAAGGTATAGTTTGACAAATAGCAGGTCCCAGACATTAAGATCCAAGCAAATAGACTACAGACTAGTCTGCCTATTAGAGGAATTTACTGAGTTGTGCAATCTCCTTGGATAGCAACTTACCGTTGTATTTGGTAGTGCCCTTTCAGCACGAATTTATCACCACATCCTCTGCCTGCACCCATGGCAAGAAGCTGTGCTGCACTTTGTGCAGTCAGGCTGAAGGTCCAGTGCACATCATCTCTCTCTTACACTAAGTTTTGGTATGCTCTGGGAGGTAAATCAAATCAACTGGCTAGTGGGGAATTTGCAGCCAGCAACAAATCATTGTCCGTAGTGCAATGGGTGAACAACTGTGAGTCTGTGGTCGCAGCAGCTGTCAAAGTGTTCTGGGTGGAAGAACAAGTAAACTGAACACCTGAACTTACATGCTTAACCTGCTTTGCCTGGGCTAGGTCAGAGACAGTACTACCAGCAGTAGTGCTGCTGCATTTGCAGGGAGGTACTAACTTATAGAGGGGACAGGCCAGGAATGGTAACCTCCTCAGGTAAGGCCACAGCTAGAAGAACATATCTAGCTGCAGCTGAAGATAAAATAAACTAATGAAACTAGCTTAAAAGCCTCCTGTTTAAAATTTTTCCTCCTTATGGCATATATAAAGAACAAAATAGATCTCAGCTCATGGCCCACTAATCAGTGTTTTGGTTTTGTGAGCAGCCTTTCCTAGATGAGATCTGCATGTTGTGGAAGGTTGGCATATGCTAGGCTGTAAATACACGTGAGCCACTTGAGAAACAGAATGAGCTGTGGAAGAGCAGACATTATGGAGGTCATAATGTTATTTTCACAGGGTGCACTGGTCATGCATCAAAGTGCTTTTAAATAGGCAGTTTTATTGATATTTAAAGAAAACTCTCTTTACTCAAAAGACCCTATGTAATAGAAAAGCTGAGGAGGTTACAGTTGTTGACTGGAAAGGTTGGTTATTTATGCTTACAATAAGTAACATGCCCATCTTTTGAAGAGGTATAGGAATGTCAAATGGGTGACTCGAAGCCTTTTTCTCTTCTTTACCGCTCTAGTACAGATCTTAATCACCTTCACACTAAGGCAACAGCATGCTGTAGTCACTTCTCCCTGCAGGGTAAGGACCTTCAGAATACGCTGCTGTCTCAGGAATTGGTAATACAATCCAGCACAAAGAAGGAATCCCTCTGTATACTAAAAGGTATCAGTAACAGACAAACCCTAGACTATTCAGTAATTTAAAACAATCAGGACTGTATTTGGTACTAAGGCAAAGGGGAAAGGAAGCAAGCAACATGAGAAGCTTAGGAAATAAATACTAGGGAAAATAAGGAACAAAAGAGAAGAACAACTCCCGAACTACTCTGTCTGAAACACCTTGAGGTAAACATCCATGACTCTGTAATAAATGATGGAAATACAGGGAAAATCACTTTTTCTTAGGTGACTACAGGATATTGATAACAACTAACTTGTCATCTTCACTAACTGCATATAAAATGTATAGTGCTAGCTCTGCTCATGAAGCCTTGTGCTTCAATATCAATATTTCCCACCTGTTGCATTCGATTCTTAAAACCAAAAAGGAATCTTCTGTAAGGAGTCCATTGTAAGCTTTAGTGTTGGTGATACAACCAGTGGAACATAGTTTCTTTTCAATTTCTCTTAGACAAAAAGAGATTTAATTGGCGAGTTTGCAGGTTTTTGTTAGAATTTAACAGTAAAACATGTACTGATTTAGTTATTTCTCTTTTTTCTTTGCAGTTGCAGATGCATATCCATAAACTAAAACATGTACTGATTTAGTTATTTCTCTTTTTTCTTTGCAGTTGCAGATGCATATCCATAAACTAAAACATGTACTGATTTAGTTATTTCTCTTTTTTCTTTGCAGTTGCAGATGCATATCCATAAACTTGCCTTTTAAAAGTACTCCACAGTGGAGCAAGTCTTAATGTTTGTCCTTCAGGAGTCTCTTTGCAGACCTAGATAAACACTGCAGAGATGCCTGAGCCATTAGGGATTTGCTCTGCTAGCTAGGCAATTCCACCCCATCACCCCTTCCATGTAAAGAACTGTCCTTAATTAATGGAAATGGAATACATACTAAGTAATGACAGACCAAGTAAATTAACAAACGTGGGGTAAGATGTTGTTGCTCCTTTGAAGGCCTTGGATGAGGATCTTGCTCCTTCAGCTCATTAGTTTAAGCCACTTAAAAACAACCTTAAGTATAAACCTACAGTTTTTACACTTTACAACAGCATTAAAAATAAATACTTTTTTTACATTAAGTAACTGGAAGCACCAATAAAGTCGTTTAGGCATGTGAATAGCTGGCTTTGGTATGCAGTCCAGACCAGCTGTCTCCTGTACCCACAGCTACTGACAATCACAGAAAGGAAGGCCAGACTTGGAAACCCCATTTCTGACAGCGCACAAATAAACAACTGGGGTTGAAAGTAACAATGAAGACAATATTAATCCGCCACCATCCATTCCTGCTGTTTCAGAGATCTGAAAGGTAAATGTAATTAAGTAAAACTGGAATTCACCAATCCACATGTGGAAGCTTCCTTTCCCTTTCCTTTCCTTTCCTTTCCTTTCCTTTCCTTTCCTTTCNCCTTCCCTTCCCTTCCCTTCCCTTCCCTTCCCTTTCCCCTCTACCTCTTAAAATCTCTTTTTATTACCTTTTCCTTTATACCAGCCACCAAGAAAGGTCAAATTCCCCAAGCTCGGCTTAATTATTAATTTCTTTGGAATGACCCACATGTAAAAATAGAGCAAAGCAACAGGGACATGGGACACTTTTATTCCAGCTCTGTCTTCGTATTCTGCCACCCTTTCTCCAAATGGCCATATCTTCTTTCCCTTTTTTCCCCCAGTACTTGTCTTTCTCCTTTCTTCAGACTCAGTAATCCTTAGAAAAATCTATGTGAGTGATGGAAGGAAAGGAATTGGGCAAGTGCAGGATTTCATGATAAAACAGGAGAGCCCCTAGAAATGTCACAAATTATCCTGAGGAAAATCAAATTTGCAGGTGTTACAGGGTCATATTCTACATCTGCATTATTCCACTCTGGTGCAGGAATGGTACCTGCCTTTTCAGTTTCCTGTTGCTTTCGTTTCCCTTTTCTCCTGTCTCCACCTGCAGTTACTTGCACATGACTTGGAAAATCATCTTTTTTTGCAGGAGCAGCGGAGACTACTTTGAGGGTTTGTATATTTGAGATTATCAGGTCAATGGTGATAAAAATAGAAGTCACCACCTGTCTCTGGAGAAATCGTCGCAAAACTTGACACTGTGCTCCTCTTTACAACACAGAAAAGACTTGACATCTGTGATAATAGTACTATGGTGTTTGGGTGATAGGTGTGTACACCAGTACTACTACTTGCAGAGAAAGCACACAGCTTCCTGAGAGGGTGAACTAACTGTAGGCCACCTCAGTTCAGTTTCAAGTTAGCTTGGGCATCTGCGCTATGGATGCTTACAATACTCTTCTTCTTGTACAGGGGGAACAGAGTGAGAGGATATTGCTTTCTTTTCTTTGCTATTAAGTAACATCAAACAGCAGCTCTAGAATGAGACTGAAGCATGGGATGAAGCCAGGGTTAAAACACTGGCTGAAATGAGCCTATGCCCTGCAAAGACTGAATCTTTTTTGGATCGTGTTTTTTGTTGTAAATGACAGTTACACTTGATTCTTCACTACTGAGAGGTGTTTTCGTGTTGGTTGTAAGTTAAGAGGCATACCTTGCACTGCACTGTAAAAATGCTGTATGGGAATTATGAATGTAGAAGACAAGCATATACTTTTGCTACAATATTTCTGTAAGTAAATCTTTCTTCTGGATGTACCCAGCCCTGAAAGACAACAGTCTCACCGTAGTGATGTAGTAATGTAGATGATGTAGTGATGTAGATGTGTAGTAGTGATGGCACAGAGTTCACTGACTGTGGTGTAAAACAGTAAAAGAACATGGAAGAGAAAGTGCAGAGGCTTTTATGCACGTAGGGGGATTTTTCTTCTGCATCCTTTCTTTTGGATAGTTGAAAACATGGTGTTTCTGACCAGACTATTCTTGTGGGGTTTTGTGGTGGTTTTTGTTTTTTTCAAGTATAGTGTGAGAAACAGACTTGCTTTGTCCTACCAGAAGGGACAAGCATCTTTTAATTCCTGAAGCGATTACAAAGATCAGTAAGACTCAGGGACTCCCATGTATTTCATTGCTGCTCTTTCAATCTACAAGCAATCAGCTGCTTGGGCCTGCCAAAGACACAGGTAGGTTATGGATAGATATATCTTAATTAGTCAAATATTTGTGTTATTGCCTAAAATACTGATTGTCTGATTTCCCCTAAATAACTCACTGCTGTTTTTGAATTTCAAATATTGCACCTTCTTGTCAGTACCAGTCTGTAGCTTGAGCCTCACTGGAGTGTCTATGAAAACATCAGCACAAAAATGTAGCATGTTTTAAAAATAACAAACTTTTTGTAGGAACAATACCAACAGCAGCTCAAACTTGTTCAGAACATGCCAAGTTCACAAGTCTCATGAGCAGATCTTCTCCAAGGGCTTAAGAGAACAGTGTGAGAGAGGTGAAACTGTACGCAAGTAGCAGAGGGAAGTGGAACTCTTATGGTTTCACCTTTCTGCTGATAAACACATGGCAACACCAACCAGTGATTTACATCATTTACTCCTACTCTAACGGCAAAAAGTCATGTTCAGGGAGAATCTATATTATTAACCTTTCCTCTCCACAATTCCAGCTCCTCAGCTAGGTCTTGGCTCAACTGGAGACATTACAGGCACATGCCATATAGCCAGACACTATGAGGCTGGCTGGCTAGCTGAGTGGCTTTCCCCCTGCCATGTTGTTTAATCAGGCTTGGAGCAGTCCCGAATAACACTTTGAAGTGCTGCCTCTTAGAGCTCACGGTGTTTTGACATAGGTATAGTTTACCCTAGAGGGTGGTGGGCCTTAAAGCTGAAGATAAACGGTGTCCTTTCTTGTCCTTGACAAGAATGGGGTGAGTACTGCTCAGCAGGGGTTTTATTTAACAGCTCACTTGTATCCACGGGGTAGTATCAAGCAGTAAAATGTTACTAAGTTTAGCATGGTATACAACTTCCATGCTGCCCAGTATTAAGCCGTAAAAACCATGCCTGAAATATGCTTCCTCCTGTGACGAAGAGTTACAAGCGGGTCATAATTCACCATGCTATTTCTGAGCGCAGCGATGACGCAAGAGAAAGAGCCCCCTGCACCAGCAGCAGCAGGTGATGTGGGAGAGGAGAGATTTCCCAGTAAGAAAAGCCAGAAGGAGAAACTGCTTTTCATGACGCTAGGAAGTCACGTTTCAAACCTGGCTTGTAATTGTACATACTTCACCTGTCTCTAAAATTCTCTTATTGTATATTAATGTTATAGCAATCTATATGAACAAGGAGATGGGCAGTACGCCAGAGGGGGTCGTAATTTTCCAGTACCTCCGTATTGTTATTGGAGAGGGGAGGAGGATAGCCACTAAGAGTGTAATTATGTGGCAATTCCAGGGAAATTGATTATTATTAGCTTTTTATGATCACACTAACAAAGTCAATGATCCAAGCTGAAATAGCAAAAAATTAGTGCTTGAACAATATTCAGCAACAAGATATCTCCAGGTGAGAGCGGATGTATCCGGAGCCAGCTAATTCCTGAAACCGAAATGGCCATCTCCCACCAATTACAGCGATGGATGTGCTCTATTAAAGGCTGATCCGCTTTAATGGGGGACTCCCAGGATGAGAGGCCATGTAAGTATGCAATGACACATACAGTATCAAGAAGTGGGTGGGTGTTTATTCTAAATACCCACATGGCTGGGGTATTCGCACCTTTTAACCAACAGAGAGAATTACAGGTAGTGAATACAGATCCATTTCTTCCAGTTGGTTATTGCTTTAACAAAAATCTCATCACTTTTTCTAACAGCCGTCTACAGTCCCCCAAACACGGCACGGAGACCGGGCACCTGCATAGTCCCTTTGAGGCTCAGTGGTTTTAGAAACAATAATAATTAAAAACACTTTCCTGTGTTGCGAGAAGGCTTTTCTAAAAGGAGAGCAAGTTGCTGCGATATAACAGTGTAATATTTTTGAAGGTCATAATAAAGCAGGGGAAAGAGAATAATTGTTATTGCTCTTTCTTGTAATTACCTTGCTTTCCGACATCCCACACTTGCAACTAGAACATTATTCAAGAACACCCATCACAGTGCTTAACAAGATTTAATGTACATTTATTCTTAACATGTGGAACATATAAAGATTTTATACTGAATAAATGAAATTCATTAAGCCAGAGGAAAAGGAGGAATTTACATCAAGTTTTTTTTTCTTTTTTTAACTACATTATCTTGAAATACAAATGCAGATTCTTGTCACTGAAAAATCTTTGAAGTTGTGTTTCTTCCTTTTTTTTTTCTTTTTTTTGTGTTTTCCTGTATATATGGTTTTTTTTTTGTCTGTAGACTGGTAACCATTTTCTTTAAATCAATCCATACGTAACCATTTCCACACCTTGATTTATAAAGCAAATTGTGATCGGCTGCTCTCCCGAAATAGAGCATTGACTTTATACATACAGAAACTTGTACATTACCCTCGGTTGTTGGTTTTCTGTGGTGGGTTTTGTGGTGGCTTTTTTTTTTCCTTTTTTCTTTTTTTTTGTTTTTCATTCTTTTTTTTTTTTCTTTGAGATATGGCCCAAATGAAAGGAAAAAAAAAATAGTAATTCTACTATCACTTTGTAGATACCACATCAAGAAAAAAAAAAAAGAGAAACTAAAAACTTTGTGCTAAAAAAAAAAAAAAGAAACAACCAAAATAATGAGGGTATGTTTAATGTACAACTTCTATATACATCACGGCCCTTAGGCAATAAAAAAATATTTTAAAAAATGATGAAAGGAATTGTGAAGAACTGTCATGGCGGAAGGTCAAAAAAATAAAAACCACAACAGATGGAGACGAGACAGTTCCGGTGAGGAAGCAATTGATGTTTGTCATCAGGTTTTGTTTCAGAATCTTTCCACTTGACTTTTTTTGTTTGTTTTTGTTTTGTTTTGCTCCTAGCCTAATGTAACAACCATTTCTCCCGAGGAGAAACCAGTGTCGTTTTGCGTTTTTGACTACTGACTGACGCCCTCCTTGATCCCCTACACCTACATCACTAGAATCTTCTATTGCACAGAGCTTTGGGTGATGGTAATACAAGTGTTGTTTTTGTTTTGTTTTGTTTTTTTTTTAAATTATTTTTTCCTTATCTGAAAAAATAAAACACACAGGAACTTGGCAGGTTGGATATTTTTCACCTTTTTGTTGCCGAGTGGTGAGGTTTTGTTTCCATCGTACAGCGGGTTGCTGTAACTTTGTTTTCTCTTTGAAAAAGTCACTAGTTCGCTTCCCAAAAAAGATGCAAATACAAACATGGAAAAGAACATTGAAAAGGATAATCTATGGAGGAAAAAAAAAAAAAAACAAACCCAAAAAAAAGTGTGACCTTTGAATGTACTAGACAGCAACTTTGGTTAAAAAAAAATAAAATAAAAAGATGTACTTATACACATAGACAGCAAATATTAATTTCTTAACTGTTCAAATTAATAATTTCTTTAATTCCCAATTGGTAAATAGTGAATGGGGCAGAGGAGCAAAGATTCTTTTTTTGTTGTTTTTTTTCTTTTTTTTTTTCTTTTTTTCCTTCTTCCTACGTTGGATAAACAAGAACAGAAAACAGCCAGTTATATGTGACCCTCTAATCTCCACTCACACATGCTTGGCTTCTCACTTGTGTCATAACTGCCCGATCTGAAAAAGTACATCACAGATGACAGATGCAACCAGAGAGTTCAGGACAGCAGATATTGAGATATCCAGCAAACGACCCTCGTGCAAAAGGAACTCGGAGCGGTTCTCGTCCACTCTCGCCATGGCCAGCAAGGCCTTGGCCGCCCTGCACATCATGTCTACGCTGGGCGGCTCCAGGGGCGGAGGCTGCATGTGCATGAGGTTATGCTGGCTCTGCTGGTACTGGGCCATAGTGACCCCATCCTCCAGGAAGCTTATCAAGTTTCCGATGCTTCCCTTCTGCACAGCTATTGCCCTTGCTGCTAACGTGTCCCCCTGGGCAAGGTTCGATAGGAGCGCCATGGACATTTCTCGGCAGACCGGGTTTTTGCGGTCCCCGACGTACCTAACTAAAGTAGCGTAGAGTTTCTCCTGACGACTGAATGGGGGGGTGGCCAAGATAAGGTCCACATTATTGTCCTGGATGCTGAGCTTACACAGGGTCTCCAGCACAAGTCTCTGAGGCGAAAGAACCGAGTTGGGCCCCACGGTTGGAAAAGGATCCTGTGCCTCCGCAGACGGGCACACCATCCAGTGCAGCAAGCCATCCAAAATTGGCAAACAGATGCTTTCCGTGTAAGCAGACAAGTCTAGCTGCCCAGAAATGTTGGCTAATGTGACCAATGTATTATCCCTCAAGACCTCGAGGCAGTCCCACCACCACTCATCCTTGCTGCAGGCCACCCCTTTGTCCTCCTCTTCCTCTTTCTCGTAAGTCTGTGGCGCTCGCTTTCTTTCTGGATGCTCATGGTGAAGAAGGATCAGCTTTCCCAGGATCAGCACCAAGCCTGGATGTTTGGACATTTCGGTGTCATTGCCAGGCACAAAAGACAAGCTACGGACGATATTTGACACACAGATGCAGCGTTTGGCCAAGGAGTCTTGCCAGTGGGTTATGGTGCATAGAGGAGTCTCATCCCGGCTCCTTGGCTCATCCTCTAGCAGTTTAATATTCCGGTGGCTTTTGGCTTGATGGATCCCAAATGGAAATTTACTGCTCTCTGGTTGGGAACCAGAGTTTGAGTCTTCAGGCAATGCTCCTGGCCGAGCTGAGAGGACATCATCAATGGTTGCTGTTATACTTTTTTCTTGTTGTTCCTCAGATTCGCCTTTCCCCTCGAGGTCCTTCTTTTTGCTTGGAGAGTTCAAGGGAGGAGAGGCTTTCCTGCGCGGAGGAATCTCCATCTTGCTTTCAAAGTGAGTCTGGATGTGCTCAGTTGTGTCACCACCACCAAGCTGCCAGTGGAGAAGTCCACTATCAAATTCCTGAACGTGTCCAAGTTTGTCAGATCGGTCAACGACAAAGAGATTATTTTTCTTTACAATCTTTATTGGCAGCTTGTCAAATTTACTGGCTTGTTTTGGCCTCTCGCTTGGATCAGCAATGGCACCAGGAGTAGAAAAAACAATGCTCTTTTCTTCTCCTTCTACTTTTTCATCCTCCCCCTCCTCATCATCTTCATCAAAATAGTCAATACATTCGTCGTTCTCCTCTTTTCCATTATCCTCGGCCAAGGACTGGCTGTCATCTTTCTTGGCTGCTTTGTGATCAAGTGCTTTGTGGCCTGGATCTCCCACTTCATATTCCATAAGGATCCCAAAAATGTCAATCAGGCATTTTCTAAAATATTCTACTAAAAGCTCAAGAAATCCAGACAACTGAGGGGAGAAGAAAGAACATAAAAATCAGAAAAAACATTTTTGCCTCCACGGAATTTTACTAGGAACACTGATGCATACATCTCTGAGTATTTGCCTCCTCCTGCTGTGGACTCATGGCTAGGTCCTGCACAGCAGGAGTTAGTCAAAGGAAATTCTTCTATGTCAAACGAGCACAGCTCTGTTTGCTTAAACTGTTAACAGCTATGAGAATTACAGAACTTTATTTACACGTCTCCTTTAAGCTATGGTAGACTAGCCTAAGTTGTTGTTCTGTCCCCTTGGAAGTGTTGCCTGTACTGAGTATTGAAGTTTCTAACTCACTTTTAGATGCCTAGTTTAGAATTCCTACTCTGCTCGTTTGTCTCTCAGTCTCTAAAATCAACTGTCCCATAGGAATCTACTCTTCCAAGTCCAGGTACTGACATCCTAGATTAATATCAGGAAGGTTGTAGAGTCTCCTTCCTTGGAGGTCTTCAAGATCCGCCTGGACATGTTCCTATGCAACCTGATCTAGGTGAACCTGCTTCTGCAGGGGGGTTGGACTAGATGATCTCTAAAGGTCCCTTCCAACCCCTACCATTCTATGATACTATGATCTCATTTCTATTGGAATAGTTCCTTTTTGCCTGGTGATATTTAAAAACTGTTACTGTAGCCTGGTGCTGTAAGTCACCCTTCATAAACAGTTTTCATTTAGGTTTAATCCTCTTAATTAACTTATAATCACTTTCTTATGGAAAGGCAGTAGTTGGACTTGGTATTAATTTACCCTCAGTGGCTTTATTATTAAAATTTCTTTGCTGTTATGATGTATTCAGTCTGATTGTCTGGCTTGTAATGTGGTGTGTTTTTGTTGTTTTATTATTATTATTTTTATTTTAAATTGTGGCCTAACAGGTTTTCATCAAAATGTATCCTTTTGCCCATGCTGTATTCTCTTATGCTTGGCAAAACCGCAAAGAATTAAGAATAAATTGATGCTTATAAACTGCAGGAATTAATCAGTTGTTGTACAGAGTCTTGACATCCATTGGAAATAAGAGTCCAAGGCTAAAGTAATGACAACAAACAACAAACTTAAAAGATGCCAGGTATCCTGTGCAACTTGCATGAGGTGCACTAATGCAATTTCTAACAGAATTCAGAGGAGATTCACCTCGCTCAACTTCAAACACTTTCAACAGTTCCACACCTAACCTAATTGTCTAGATTCCTTTTATACTCAATGGTCTTTTACAGGCCACTTCTAGGGTATGATTCATCCGACCTATTTTAGATCTCTACTTCAGGATGAGATGAATCATGCTATAGATATTCCTAGTTCTAAAGTTAGGTGAGACAAAGCGTACCATTTGTGTCTGTGTTACCAAAAAAAGGGTCATTATGTTTAAAAAATGATGAGTTACACTATTAGCAACCAAGGAATGAACGGAGCAGGGAAACTGAATATTTAATTTGTACAAATTTTAGATGATGTGCATTATCAGCACACCATCTATTACTACTACCTAACAGGCTAACGGTTAGAGTAGGGCTGAAAAATGCTGGTGAGGCAGTGAGACAAATGCACACACTGTTAAATCCTGTGTTACTTGCATCCTGTGGACAGACAGTGGGTTTTAGCATTTAGATTGGCAATCTGATTTATCTGTGCAAATTTAATCCATTAGAAGAAGAAACCAAATCCAAAATAAGCAATTAAAAAACATCCCACAGCCTACTATGGAACTACTGAATAAGACAAGCTGTCACCAAAAGATGGCCTCAATCAATTTAACATAGTTTTGCAAAGTCTTTTATGGAAATGCAAGTTATGCAGGATGACTAACATACTGCTGTTTTCTGGGAATATCCTTGTACTATTAGGAGTGTGAATTTACACATTAGTCTTCTGTCAGTGACGAAACTCCTACATTCCTACATGCTTCTATCTACAAGAGTTACCCTTCTTCCAGGGTTTTTACTTCCCCTGCTCAACTTAAGGTATCTCTTGTTGCTCATCATTACCAACCATAAAAAAGGGAAGTTGCACAATTTAAATTTAGGTTGATTATAATAAATTTTAAAGGACTTAGCAAATTTGCAGGCATCTTTTTTTCAGTCTTCTTTCCTTGGAAAGTTGAGAAGTATACTGCTCTCCCACCTACCTGAGAGAGGTTGAAAGTAGCAACAGTGCTGTCATCATACAGAAGAATATTAATAGTGTCTAGCGCCCAGGTACTTTCAGCCAAAAGACCAGATTTAAGAGACATCATCACTCTCCAGGCCTCAGGAGTTACTGGAGAAAGAAAGGTGGAGAAGTAAAACAGTATTAGTACATCCTCAAAGACCATTAAAGAGTTCTGAATGATTAAACAGTGATATTCTGAGAATGCAGAATTTAAGTGTAATAGTTACTGGAACAATGGTTAAGACCCTGCTTTCACCACTTAGTCCTGTTTGGTTTTTCTGTAACTGTTCACTCAGCCTTAATATTTGAGAGTATCTCAATAGGGCTATTCTTTCTGGCTTTGTTGAAGCCAAAATGCTCATACAGAGTTGACTAAACAAAATAATTGGTGAACAGAGGTAGAATGCTCTGTCAGGAGCCTGGGAACTTGGAAGTATGAGGACTTGAATGTATGAAACATTACAGGAATTCGAGATAAGAAGATATTTGGGAAAGAAGAGGGGTAGAAACATGCAAGACAAATAATATGGAATGAATCAGTGGGCCATTCAATGGAGGCAGAGCCTGTAACTACGCAGCAGAATAGCACAAACTTCCACGGAACAAAATCACAGAAAGCTTTCCTCAGTTAAATGTTTTACTGCTGATTTAAAAGATATCCTGAAGGCCCTTTCAACATATATCATTTGGAAATTGGAAGCAAGCTTCATTTTCTATGCATTTCTGGGGATCTCAGGTCTCCATATAAAATCCTGCTTTCAGGTCATGTCAGGATTGCCTGGGATGAGTTTTACCTACCGTCCTTGCTGGTGCATACATTATGACAGTTTACTGAAGACAATCACATCACAGTTACCAAAGTTAACTATTTGCAAAACCAAAGTCCCCTTCTCCCAGCCTCTTTCAGTATCTGGCTCTTGTTTTGATGCTTACCAATATCTTTTGAGGTAATCTTTCGCCTTGGTTTTAAGACTGGTTGGGATGCTTCTACAGAGCCTGGGGGGAAGGTAATTTCTCGCCTAATTGGTGGGGGTTGGGGTGGAGGTCCCGTGACCTGTGACACTGGAACTGTGGGTATAACCTTTTGCATCTTCATGGAAGGTAGGAAAGGAGACTTGCTTGGAGACATACGGTTTTCCAAAGAGCGCTGGAAGGATGCTGGACTTGGAGCTCTAGAGATGTGGTTTGGCATAGAGGGTGGCGTCTGGTAGGATGACTGAGGAGGTCTAGTGATAGGCTGCATGGAGGCTGAGGATGACATATAAGAAGGCTGACGTTGGTTGACATGAGAAGGCCACTGACTCTCGTGGTTTATCCTCTGGTCAGGTACCATCATATCATCAGTGCGATTCATCCCTGGATACGGCGGGGCCTGTGCAGGGCCTCCTGGACCTTGCCTATTCTGGTAAGGGTAAGGCATATCATTTCGTGTTGGCCACATGTTCTGCTGAGGACCTTCGTTGGAGGAGGACGACTGCATGGGGCCACCAATCATCTGGGGAGGTATTCCATGCTGCTGCATTTGTCCTGGGCCCTGCATCCTCTCCCTGTTGTATGGATATGGATACTGTCCCTGCATGGGCCTCCTGTCAGGCCCTGTGTAAGCGTTGCTGTACTGGTTATACATTTCCTGCTGCTGGTTGCCATACTGCATGTTATACATATCCCCTTCGTGGCGCTTGGCGGGAGGCCCATACATGCCATCCATGTGTCGCTTGTAGTTCTGGAAAAAACATTTGGAAAGAAGATGTGTTACTTTTCCTCCAGACACAATACAAATATATTGTCCAAAAGCTCATTTGAAAAGCTGAAGGCGCTTCATTCTAGAGAGATCATGCTGATTCCAGAGTCAGGCACACTGTGCTACAACAGTAAGGCTTGATCCAGTGCTTCCTTTCTAAGCCTCTGTTTTGCTGCACTCATAACTTAATACTAAAAGGAAACTTATCCTTGGGCTAAATTCTCTTACAGTTGCTCTGGTTTTCTCACTTTCCCTTTCCTTCCATGTCTGTCAGGTTAAATTCCACTGGTCATTTTAGACACACCTGAAAAGGCAATGTTCCTCACCAGCCAAAATATTTTCACTCCTTTCTTATTCTTACTCTACTAAAAAAAAATTCAAAATCACTCGATGAATCTTTTCAAGAGACAAGCACTGAATAAACTCTTAAAATTAACAAGATGTGCTGCAAGCATGCAGCACTGAAACACAGGGCATAGGCTACACACTGTAGATTTATTAGTAGGAGAAAATGTTCTGCTGCATTTGCTACCTTGTGTAACTCCCAGGAACGTGGTCTTGTTTGAGCAACCATTCCTCTTCCCAAATCAGCCTAATCACATTTCATTTACTGTGAGATTATTACAGCAAATGGTCACATCGAAACATTCTGTTCAAGTTTATGCAGGTTCTTACCCTGCTGATCAGTAATGAATTCAGCAATGTAACTAACAGCTGCCACCTATGGTTTATTCCCTCTTTGCTTCTCACCCTCTCAAGTGGGGAATGTTGTGTGAAGTAAGCTGTTTTACCTTGGGAGGAACCGAGCTGTTTTTAAATCATACAAGCTTGTACGTATTTAAGATGGCAGAACAAAAAAAGAGACATGTTGCAGTTTAAGGGCAAGGTGGTAAGGTTTGCAGCAGTCCTTAGTACCTGTGGGAGTTTGTTCCACAGTTCAAACCCCACTCACTGAGTGCTCTGGAGCAAAAAAATGGGAATTAAATGGGTGATTTTTGAATATATGATCTACGGCAAATTCGAAGTTACGGCTCCCCTGAAAACCGTAGCTCAGTCACACTGCACAATGTATACTAATGTGCTAGAGTTAAGCTCAGATAAAATGCTGTATGGATCCAATTCGGGTCAGTTAGAACAGCTCTGGGATTCATAAACTCATCTTCCAACTTTGGTGCACATAAAATCACAACTACTGTATTGCATGAAAGTGTATTTAAAAAAACGCCTTGCTATAGAGCTGTCTGGCTATCTGAGAAATACCTATTTTCAGCCTTACATAAACTACTTGCTGTAGTAAATTCCCCCCCTGGGGCCAATTTGTACGTTAAGAACCAACTTGGCAGTTGCCACACCTAAAAAGCAGGTGTTTTGTTTTTGTTTAGTGGCTCCGAGAGCTTAAAGCAGACACTTGGGACTGAAGCATGTGCCTCTTTAAAAGCAGTTCAGTGCTCTTATAGATGTGATGGCAACATGCCTGGTGGTATCCAATGCTGAGGACGGTAAAGCACTTGAGCTCCTCCTCCTGGGTAAAGGTTCGTCAGGCTGCATCATGTAACTCTCTCCCCCAGAGATATGGAATTCAGAGACCTCCCAGAAGACAAAAAGATGCCAACACAGGTCACCTGCTGCACAACAGATCTCTGAAAATCGTGGCCCAAAGTGCTTCATTAGCCCCAGGAGTTCATGCTCCAAGGACCTCCTTCCCAGGTCATTCCCTAGCCTTGAGGTTGTAAATAAAGCTTTGAAAGCGACATTGTTTCACATTCTCCCTGTACCACTATAGAGTAAGATTTAGGAAACTGAAAATACCCCCAAAGCAGCCTAATCCCTAGCTCAGTGAAGAAGTTGGAATCCTCCACGAGTGGGAGCAAGAGCTGAGGCCAGCCAGGGTCCTTGCCCTTCATCCTTCACTGCTTTTTTAAATTCACGCATTTTGCACTCAACAGTCAGCGTACAAAGCATAGAAACTGCACTATGGATAGGGCCAAATGTATTTGCACAAATTCTAGCAGTCTCTTTGCTTAAACAAACATGTAGTTAATACATTCCCTGCATACGTTGGCATGGAATATCACAACTTGCTCTGTAATGCACCTTTGCAATTTCCCTACTAAATCACCTAGATTGCTAGCATATGCTCATCATAAAGAAAAACAAACCACTTTTTTGACTCTGCTGTTTTAGAGATGTTATGAACTAAAGAGATAAGCAAGACATTCCAAAATTGAATTTTATACACATTTTTCAGTACAGTGCAAGCCAAGATCTCCTCTTTTAGGTTCTCTCCCCCCACCAAATTTCCTAGTATAGCTCCTATCCCAGACTGAAAAAGACTAACTAAAAGTGGCTGAAAACTACCTTTCATTTTCATTTCTATATTATAAGGAAATGCCTTCTATTTTGGGAGCTAACTTCAACTTTAATCATCATACGACTAGAAATGAATTAATAACGTGCAGGATGAAACTTGGATCCTGCTGGAGTCAGTGGAGTTTTGCTATTGACTTGTAAGATGGGGTTTTGCCCACAAGGTATTAATGACATATTTAACAAAGAACCAGCATCAATCAAGACAATTTGTATTTTCAAAGTTATCACACAATTAGAAAGACTGGTATGTACAAATGTTTAAACTACTGATAATGTTCTCTCTCATGTGTTCGTACCACGCTATTAGGTAACGTGGGGAACACACCATCTAATCTACATTAAAGACAGGTTTCTCATATGACCTGCCACAGCATTCTAAATCCTTGAGAGTGCTGTGCATTTTACTTTGTTCCAGTCTCCTGTTGGTTTCCCTTGGCTTCACGACATTAACTTAAAGCCCTTCAAACCTGCCAGCCCAGCAGCTTCCCTATTTGTTTCTGGAACTGAGGCAGCATCACTTTGCTTGCCTACCAGTTATACTTTCCCAGTCTGCTGGTTATTAACTTGGGACAATCGCTTGATAGCCATCCAAAGCCACAGAACATCTGTTAAAATTTACACTCTTCCCGTGTAATGGACACATTTTCCTATAGCTACACATCCTCTGCTTATCCATGGGGGCTCTGATTTTGACCACAAGGACAGTGCTTCTCTGTGCCAAAAGACATATATTGTATAAACAATTTTTTCAAAGTATACAGAGATTCTGGGGTGACACTTAATAAACAAAGGTTATGAATATAGCTGTTTACTCCTCTCCTACCTGCTGCTGTGGATACATTCCAGGTTGATGTCCTCCATATGGTGGCTGTCCTGAGGGAGGTCCTTGTCCTGGATACTGTTGCCCATACGGTTCATGCCTAAAATGAAGCATTCAAACCAACACTTCAGTGCTGCTGGAATTTCCAAGCCACTAGGAAAAGCAAAATATTCTGATGATCCTGCACCTTGAAGATATTTGCCATTTGGAAACTCCGTCAAGCTACAGTGAGGCAGGGTTCTGAGCCTGATGCAGTAAGCTCTGTTGGAGCTAATAGTGGAAGGAAGGTGACAAAGCAGGTAGAAGAAAGGAGAAGCAGTGAAGATGCAATTGAGAGATTTAGAGGTTGCAGTGAGAAATGGAAATGGAGTATGGTCAGCAAAGAGGTAAGAAAGGCAGCTGCTACTGGGGACTTAGGTGGACAAGCATCTGATGTAGAGCTCAAAGGTTGCAAGTCAAAATTCATGTATTTTAACAAGCCAGTCTCCAAGTAAGCTACTTTCTGGATTATTTAAGAACGTAATCAATGGTTACTTGCAGATTTGAAGATTCTGCGTGTGAAACTCAGATTTCAGTCTGATGATAGTGACAGAAAGTAAGTCATCACATCATGAAACATTTAAATACATCCTTACTGTGTAAAACCAGTACTCACAATTTTCCTAATGTTCACGTAATTTCTGATTAAAGCTACATAACGAAGCATACACATAAGAGATAGAGTTGCATTGCACTTGCATACTTACCTGTGGCCCTCTGTGGACCTCTGAGGAGCACTACAATGCAACTGCAATATTTTTAGCACATCTGAATGAAATTTAGCGTGCTGAAATGAAGTATCTCGAAAGTATTAAGACTGGTAAATACCACTGTATTGTAGACCAATATTGTCAGTAATCCCTCTCTGCACACTACCAATGACAACACGCCTACAATTTGAATACAATTATGGAAGTAATACATCAGGGAGAGTCAGAGAAACAGAAGACTGGAGAACCTGACACGTTAAACAACTAATAGGATGTAATCCTTCCAGAAGCCTAGGAAACTCACATTTTTTGAGAGCTGACCAGAGTGAAAGCAATAGCTGTTCAGTATCTCCTACAATTATGACATGGATGGAAAGATATTACTCAGTGCCTGTTAGAACAACAATGTAACTGATGGGAACTGTCTACAGGTGTCTGAGACAGCACATGTAGTAAGACGACGCTGACTGAGCAAGGGTGTGTGGAAAACTTGGGCCTATAAAATATGTTCTAGTTCAGTGTTGGCAGGGAGATGCACAAGGTAGGATGTATATACTCCTTTCTAACATCTCTGATCCTATGGCTACAAAAAGTCAACTGTTTCAGCCAAGCCTCCACCCCACCATGAAACTGAAACAATGGTAAAAGCCTAAATAAGAACACACAACACACACCGAGAGGCCAGGTATTCTCTCCATGTGCTCTCACAGGGGCTGCTAGCCCTCGTTAGCTGTTACAGAGAAATCAGTGTTCACCTTTGCTGGCCAGGGTAACGATTAGGAGAGTACATGCTTGGGTCACTGTTTGAAGGCACCATGTTGCTTTGACCAGGTGGTCTCATACTGCCTTCAGGACCCAGCCCGTGATCCGACCTAAAAAATGACAAAGCAAACCTCATTCTGTAAAAAGCACTTATTCTCCAAAATTGCCAACAGAATAAATCAAAATATACCCCTTAAAGAAAACATTCTCTTGACTTGTCACCTTCCACTGAAATCCTTACTCTCACTTCCCGGCAATGTTGAATGATACGACTGTACTTGTGTAACTACACATCTTCTACTTCAAACTTCTACTACTGACTGAAAACTACTCCACCATTACATTGCACCACTATGGCTACCATCATGAAACAAAAAGTGAAGCTCAATGACAGCCTAATGAAAGTAAAAGTAGGAACACAGCCAGAACCATAAAACCTGCAGGAATACTTAATCCAATCCAAACATTTCCAAACCATTCTGCTTGCTATACCAATGCTTAGACATCAGTGATTTTTATAGTGGTTGTGGTCTTTTTTTTTTTTTCCCCCAAAGCCTTTCCTGGGAAAAACAAAAGAGGCCTAAATTTATTTTGTATACTTCACTGAAAGACAACCTTGTAGGGGTCCTGATAGACACATTGCAAGACTGGTGCCCCTACAGCTCAGACAACAGATTCCAGACACTCCAAAGGCAATTCACTAACAGACCATAAACCAGATATATTTAGGCTGTGCATTTTGTTCTTCATAAAAGCCCACCAACAACTGTTTAGGTGAAAACACAGCCAAGATACTAACTCAAGTGCTACTTTATACCACCACAGTCCAGCCCAGCTGCCAGCTGAAGGCAGTTGTCAAAAAAACCCCATGTGCTGATCTGCTGCAGCTTGAGTGACTTCTAAGGTGTCACAATGCCTCCTCATTAATTTCTGTGAACAGCTAGACTCAGTCATTACCAGTGGTTTGACTCCCAGTGATTTAGTAAGATGCTGTAGGAAATGTAGGCTGTTATGTTCTCTGCAAGGTGCAATGGGAAAATGAGAAGGGGAGAGAGAGGATCATTTTCACTAATGGGCTTTGCTTCTTCCTGAAGATTGACTCACCTCCTGTCATAGCCACTTCCGTAAGGGAACTGCTGTCTCTGGCTCATGCTCATGTTGGACATTGCTCCAGATGGACTCTGGTTATACATATCTTGTATTCCACTGTTAGGCATTTGTCCAGGGGTCATGAAAGGCTCATTGCTTCCAGGCACTGCAACAGTACGGGAAATTACACAGATTATTCTGGGTGTTTGAACATATCTTTCTATTAAATGATGTATTTTAAAATAATGTTCTGATCCCTAACACTGCCAAGGAGAACTAGCTGGTGTCTGACAAGCTCTCCAGGGTCTGATGAAAACACATGAAGCAGCACTGCTACCAAGATCAGCTCCAAGAGAGGAAAGTAATCGCATTCTATGGAACTGAGCTCACCAGGCACCAGGCAGCTTCTTCCCTGTGGTCTTCACTGCTGAAGATGAACACGCTCTTGTTCTTTTCACCCCAAACAAAACCAGATGAATGCAAATCTCCTAGTTTTGATTACAAAGCTATTAGAATCAGGTACTTATGCTTCCCATAAAGCCCTCAAACACACTGGTATACTGTTATGGGAAATGTATGACAAAGTGGACAAAACCCTCTTAATCTCACATAGGTGCAAAAACTAAAATGAATGTAAGGCAGAAGAGGATTTTCCCTTCTTCCAAGTGTGTTATGCTAGTGTTCACAGTCCAGGCAAAAGAATTTAAAGGGAAGGTATTAAAAAAATTATATCAGATTAACTATTTCTTTTAAAATATCTCCCCACAACACCACATTCCTTTCTTCTCCTGATTTCTGGACCTCTTCTTCCCTTTCCTTGTTTTTGCTCCCTTTCAGTTTCTACTTTCTCAATTTCATCTCCTCCATCTGCTCTTCTCTTTGTAGTCACTGTGAGCCCTGCTTGTGTTCTTTCCTCCCACTTTCCTATATCTGAGGCATGCAAGATTGATTAATTTTGAGCACATTTTTCAATATCCACAAAACCATCTGTAGGTTAAGTGCTCAAAAGGACAGGAGTCAAGTTTGACAATAATTTTAATTTTGCCTTTCTAAAAATAAGCAAACTTGGGAATGTGCTTATCACCTTTTGTCAGGGGCTGTTCAAGGGAGAAAAAAAATGAGCTTTCCTGTTCTGAAAAATACGTAAACCGAGACAGTGAGCATTAGGAGATGTCTCAGTTCTGCACAGTGAATGAATTCCCAGTTCAGCCTTACTACAGCCAAGCATGTCGCTTCACCACTTCACATTCTAACCCTGAAGTCCAGCATCTGATTTGCAGCCTAGGTAAACATCTTCAAAATACAAAAAAAAATTACAAAATCTAACCCTATGAATTTCTATTGTTTCCTGAAATACACTCCTAGAAGCATTTTTAGGATTCTGTTAAGTCTAAACCAAACAATGTGACTTAATATGACCAGAAAATAATTAAACAACTGCACTGTACCTCTCTTTTGGCTACGAGGATACCATCTTACCAATGGCAAAATCAGTAAAGTGAAAAAAAAGCTCGGAACATCCTGATCACACAGAAGTAGAGAAAAACACTTAAGCTCCCACAAAGAAAATACCTTTTCTCATTCCACCAAAAGGATCTTTATTCGGCTCATATGGCATCCTTCCCATCATATCTGGCATGTTTATTCCCTGCTGGTATGGTGCATTTGGCGTCATGGAGTTTCGCTTTGGGAATGCTGAATCACTTACATCAGAAAAGGGATCATGCACACTAACTGTGCTGTTTCTAGCAGATAAGAAAAAGAGAGGCATTAACGTTAATGTATTCATAAGAACTGTGAAAACAGATCCAACTACACCTAACCAATGATCTTGATCTGTGGCAGTGATCCGTGCAGGATACCTCTGAGGAAGATGCACAAAACTTTCACAATGGACAATCATTAACAAATTCCACCCATTTTTTTTTCTCTCCAAGCTTCTCTGAATACTTACCTTAAAGATCATGGGTTTTAATCTGATTCAATTGTGTGTGCTTCCATTAATCATAGGAAAGTCTAAATCGTTCTGAAATTTCACTATGCTGTTTGCCTCACTACCCCAAGGCATGAGCTCCACAGGTTAATTACATGCGGTGTCGAAACAGTATTCCTTTTTATCAGTTTCATATTTGTTACCTTTCAGATTTACCAAGCATCCCATTGCTCTCCTACCAGAGGAAAGACTAAACAGCAACACCCGATTTACCTCCCCAATACTATTTACAAAGAAGCACTAACCTCTATGGTTGCAGCCAAATTTGGCTTGGAAAATGGGAGTTTCTTTAACAACTGTCAGATTTATTCTTAATGCAAAAATTAATTCTTTTACTTGGTGAAAAAAACTCAATCTGAATTAAAGATGATTAAAAACGGTCTTGTTATCCTTTCTGTAGTATTACAGATGGAGAAAACAAAAAGAATCCGAGTATGTCAAGTCTGAACGACTCTGTAGAGTCAGCACTTGGTTGTGTTCCTGGTGAAGTCAACAAGAACTCTTTTTGTCAGACTTCAGCGGGTTAAGGATTCTTAAGGAACGGTGAGATGGCTTCGCTTCAAATGAAACTGGCCTGTGTGACTTACAGGACAGAGAACCAAAAGGGATCTCTTGGTCCATCCAGTTGAATCCTCTGCTGCTTCCACCACTGCTATTAAATACACTTTTCACAATTTGAATTTAAGTAACACCTTAAACCCACATATCCCTCTTTGCTAAGCATGAATGCCTGGACCTGTCTACCATACAAGGACAAGGTAAGCAAGAAAAGGAAGGTTGTGGTGCTAAATTGGTGCTGCTGGGTTGTAGCTCCTCTCCACTCTCACGCGTCCCTCTTTGCTTGTCTGATTCTTCTATACTGTTTAGAAAGCTAATGCAGTTCCTACTCCTTCCTCCCTTTCCCTCTCTTCCCTCCCACAAGAAAGAATTTTCTGATGCTTTTGAGGCTCTGACTGGTTCACCACAAAATCAACCAAGTGCCCAATAATACATTGAGAAAGGGAAAGACTGGCTTAAACTGTTATAGAACTGCAGTCCAACAGAAAATGAAGCAAAGCCCTTTTCATACCTGCCACCCTGCATAGGTGTCATCTGTCCATGAGGTGTTGATGCTGGTGTTGGGGGCTTCAAATCGCCTGGTACTTCTGTCATGGAATTACTACCAGTCGATTGTGGAGTCTGTGGGCCTTGCAAGGAACCGGAATTAGCTGGGGAATTAAAGAAAAAGGAAACATTAAAAGGCAGCAGCTAAATTCCTGTGGAAATAGTAATCATCAAGGAGAGAAACCAGTTATTTCCCCCATAAGCCTGCATATACCATGCATCTCAGTACTTTATAACTTCCCTCAAATCCTCTGAGATCAGAATATGCTGTGCAGTAATAGCCATCATCTTTCCTAGAAGCATGAATTTAATCTGTTGCCTGAAGCCACATGAATAGAAATCATCTAGATGAAGGATCATTTAAATCAGAGGTCAGAGATACAAAGTTAATTGTCTATAGTTTACAACCGAGTAAATGAAGGTTGTTCTTTGGCATAGCTTCTTTATATCATCACTATCACAACATATATGTTTATAAGGCAAATTTCAGCCAGGAGCTTCTCCTCACAAATTTAAACTGCTACATTAATATCAATTCATAGTTTCATTTACCACTAAAAGGCAGACATTTGCATGGTGAAATGCGGCAAGTGATTAGTGGTATGCTGCAACCCTATGCCATCTTTGAGAGAGTATGGCAAAGATTGCATTTAAGGAATGCAAAAGCCAATCTGGGTTAAGAAGGAGGCTACAGCTAATGCTCTTAATAAAATTGTAAAGATAATGGACAAATGAATAGAATGGAGTTAAGATCACTGTAGAGCACGTGTAACAAGACCAGATCAATTCTGCAAAGTGTCTATTTAATCTGCAGATCTGAGATCTCAAGAGGTGACAACAGTACCTGCAGCACCACCTTCCTCAACCACAGTCAACAGCCATGTTCTTGACATGACAACAAGCACAGAGGACCATGTACAACAGCATGCCACAGTTCGGCTACTACAGTGAGCCCGAGTTGTAGTAAGGGTGGTAAATGAATACGTCACACAAGCTAATGATAAAATGCATCCAGATCAGGCTTTTAGCCACTGAAGTTGTTCTTTTCACATGACTACTGAGGAGAAACTCCCATCCAACCCCAAACATCTGACGCAGTAGTTTTCCAGTTTACAAGGTGGTTAAGTGGGAGTTGGTAACATGGTCTAAGCTTTGGATCTGATTGGCCTTGCAGCAGACATTCTACTCATGGAGAACTTACAGGATTCAAATCTTCAGATGCAATTGGGAAAAAAAACCCCTAGCAACAGAAAAACAAGTCACAAATCTAACAGACTCAAAAAGACATGGCTTTGTCTTGAGAGGTCCTTCTTTTTCATAAACTGTCATGTACGCAATTTTATGTCTTTCTACATTCAAAAACCAATTAACAAAAACTTTATAAATTACTGTTAGAGGGAAAGTTGGAGCAAGCAGTAAGGGCTTTTCTTCCGCATGTGAAAGAGAGAGTAGTTTATAATTGACTCAGAATCCTAGAACACTCATCATCTTGACAGGCAGAGCTTGTTTTTAACTGAAGAACACCTTTTTTATATGTGTTTCATTTATATCTCTAACACATGTTCCACTATCTGGAAATCAGTCTCAGTAGCAAGCGCGTATGTAAAATCCACATTGTGCAGACTACATTGTTCTTGTCCTCAGCTTTCTGAGGCATGTTTGGACTATGCTCACATGGTAATGAGGTTCAAAAAAAGTTTAAGAAAAGCTCTCTGATTGCATTAATACAGTGACAACAACATTTGCAGGAAATAATGCTACAGTTGAATGAAGGCCTTTAGTGCTGTAATAAATCAAACCCACACGACAATAAAAACTCGTCATGTTCAAACAAAACGAGCCCTTTGTATATATGAACCCTGAGCAAGCTAGGATCATTCTCCTGCCCTTCAGTTTTAAACACAATGTGAGATTACTTCCAAAAAGCTTAAAAGCGTTTCTGAGTTAAGGCATACATTGTCACATACCATCTTGCTATTTAGAACCATGCAAGTAAATGCCTTAGTGTACCTGGATACTTACTATAAAATATGGTACTAGCTAACCCTGCCTATTTCTCTTACGGTGGGCAATTAAGCAGCAATCGAGTTCTTCCCTATCTTACCCAAGCAAGAACTTAATTCATATCCAAAGTAAACCTAAAGAAAACAAGTGAAAGTTTTTTTCAGTATTTATGGGCTGCATGAATACAGAACCTTTATTACTAATACCAACACTTTTCTTCTTAGATAGGGAAAGGTTTAAAAGCAAAAAGAAGATATCCAGTGAGAAGCTACAACTCAAATCTCTGTCTGATGGGTGCTGGTTATAAGGTTGGTTTATTTTCCCCTGCCTCTTTTTAAATGATCAATTATAAACAGCTGAAAAATGGAAGGCAAATGCAATCATGAGAATTGCAAAGTTTCTGCTACTCGACCACTGTTGGGTCAGGGACACTTCTACAGCACAGGGACTGCAAATGTTTTGATCTCTGGAATCGGTCATCAGCTACCAAGAAGAGTCCAAGACTGAATATGACCTACCAGCAACTGCAAAGACAATTACTTCCATGTCATACGCTCACAGGCCATTGAGCAGTTTCCCTAGATTTTAGTAAGAGAATTAATGTAAATAGCATATTCCTGAAGAAAGAGCAAGATAACTATGTATTCTTAATGGCTACTGTTGGTGGAACAGGTACAATTTTAAAGCAATGTAACTTTCTCTCATAGAATGTGATTTTTAGTACCTTTGTCAAGTTTCACCCAATTCCCCTCAAGCTAATTTTGTTTCTGAAATTTTCAGCTGCAACTGGCCATCTTTCTTTAAAGAATAAGCCTTTTAAAATATACAGTTCTCTTCTGTTTTCCCCAAAACATTTTCCTGTGAGACTTTAAGGCAAGTATATATTTGGTCACCTTTTTTACACAGCACCAGTGGTCCCTTCATCATTTGAAGAGACTTGGTGGTAATGCTGGGGACATGCCTGTGAAAAAGGGAAGTATTTGTGCCATTCTTCTGCTTACCCTGATCCGGTCACAGACATTTGTGAAAAATAACTTTTTGCATGTGGAGATTATGAGCTTGCTATACATTCAATACTTGGTTTTCTGAGGATCCTGTTTGTACTTATTTCAATCTGCAGTTGAGCAGGACTCTGACTGTAATTCAGCTCTCTGATGGTTACGACTGGAGGTTGTCAAGCGAAGGCAGGGTAATAGCATTTCTGACCATCAACAGAAAAGGAGATTAGGAGAATGTCAAGGGGACAGAGAAAATGGAAAGGAGATACAGACCCTGCTGAGATCAAATTAGAATCTGAGAAGTCTGAAGTTGCACAGATGGTACTACACAACACTAAACATCAAGAAGGCCCAGAAAATGTACCTGATGAGAGCTGGAAGTACAGGGAAAATACTGTTAAGTGGCTGATAGACAAAAAGTTCGACACTGGCCAGAGTCCAATACTGTGCAAATGAGTGAGATTAAATTTTGCACAAGTGGTTCTTAGATGTGTGTTCCTTTTCTCAGGCTGATTTAGAGATGCTGATTTCCAGCTGTGCAAAACATGTAGGGCAACAGGTAAGATAAGGGCATGTATGGCAAAACTTAGAAAACTATCACCCAGAATTAGTGGATACTTATGTGGTAAAGTTTTGGAAGCCTCGTTTCTCTGGTGTAGAACGGAAATCATGCAATGTTCTCTCTCGGATAGGTATTGCAGAAGCTGATTAATGCTTTTTAGAGCCCTCAAATACACTTGTAGTGAGGACAAGAAAAATAAAGGAGTAAATTTATAACTCTGATTCTGGTTGAAAACTGGGGCACAAGTAAGGGTTGTGTACTTGAAAAGTGAGTGTAACACAAAATGCTAAATAGCTCCTCATTCACTGAGCACTGTTCATTCTGTGCACATTCTGACACAGGCATTTCATGGAAAAGATTTCAATGTGACTACATAATTAAGAGTGTATTGAACTGTATACGCACAAGGAGACATAATTAAGGTTGCAAAGATTATATCTCACTTCTGGCATTTCCTAACTTTTGAGCACTTGACTTTGCATCACACCATTTTTAGATATAACATGTGCACACAAGTGCCTGCATGCACACATATTAAATGCAAATTAGTTATGATCCCTCACACATACATTTTACACACAATCGGTATTAGCTACGTTTTCTAGTTAAAGAATATAAAAACAACTTTCTTCTCTGTTAAGAAAGTATCACATTCCTTTTTTATGTTTCACCTTAAATTTTACATTGCTAAGCTGCCCTCTGAAATTTTTACATCCACCCTTGCAGGGTTTTTATTGTGGTATTGCTTAATTTTGATTGTGGAAATTCTGAAAGAAACTGTCCCTTTTAAAGTGTTCCATGAGCTTTAGTATTAAAAAAAAATAAGAAGGAAGACAAAAACCAATGGTTTTTTAGAACAGATTTCTTGCATCATACAGAATCACAGAATGGTAGGGTTTGGAAGGGACTGCTCATCTTACATTTCTTACAATTTCTGCTTACATGATTCTGCACATGACTGTGGGACGTCTAGAAAAATCGCAGTGTGCACACAGCTACTGAATTCTTCACCTCACATCCACATCTAAGCAACATTTGTCTTTCAAATGTCGTAACAGATTTGTAGAGAATATGCTTTTAACAATAGAAAATCAATCCAAACTGAAATAGACTGAATAACTTTGTCAAGGACAAGGTGAGGTCCTAGAGTCTCTTACACAGTTCACTCAAGGCATGTGTTACTCTTGGCAGCTCCAACATGGCTTTTCCTTGCAAAGCCTGCATTGCAGTAACTACTGCTTTCAGGAAAGACTCTTTATTTACCAGAACAGAAACATGCAGTTAAAAAACCTCTAAAAAAAAAAAAAAAATCTTTCTCTTGCCAGCAATACTTTTCCCTTCAGGGAAAAAAAAAAAGAAAAAAGAAAAAGAAAAGAATGCAACCTCTTGAAACGCCATTAATATGAGGCCTGACATGCTCTCTAGGATATCCCTACCTTTTGCCAGAAGCTACAAATGTATACTCTAAAGTAAACAATGGAAAGGTTACTGAAGGTTAAGTACATTCACATACTTCAGAGTGAACAGCCAGCCTCCTTGCTGGGAAGTTAATTTACGCAGAATAACCCAATGCCCCAGTCAGGCCTGGCTGGGGGCTGCTGCTTTCGGCAGGGCCCCCCTGGGTAGGCACGGGTGCAGGCACAGGGGCATCTCTGTCTGCTCCCCCTCCGCCTTCCCCCTCCCCCCCCACCATGACCCTTTGCCCATCCATCTTCCGTGGGGATTCCCTGGCTGGCCTCATGACACGCTCCATGACATCACCTGCCTGCTAATAATAGCCCTTCAGTCAGCCACCCGCTGGCAAAGACGGATAGGTTTGGTTACAGATGCACTCGCTGAATGGCTGTGTTGTGCTGTGGCGTGTTGTTTCCCCCCCCTTCCCCCTCACGTCTTGTTTCTCTGCTGCCAAGGAAACACAGGGAACACACTCTTGGCGCGCTCTCACTCCCTCTTTCCAACACAAGCGCACAATTTTCCAGGTTTGCTGTAATGAAACCTCTGCTGACATCAGAGCCAGCTGCTGAGTGCTACCCAGGGGCATCCTCAGCTGTCCCGCTGTGGCCATCCTCTTCACTACTCAGTACAGGATAAACGCTCCATCTGTAATTTCAAGAGGCACGCACACATAACCGCACACTGCGGCTGAGAATACACAGTGCCAGAGTACAGCAATGGAAAAGAACTCCTTCATGCTACTGCTCTTTTGAAATCTGTTCTCCAGCACCCATTAGAGCTCAGTGTAACAGCCCCTAGAGTTCTTTTCAGTTTAGAACTTGCCACGTAATTTGTGCTTATTTTGGTCAAAAATATCAAACATGAGTGATGGGAAGAGTGTTTTGTCTCTGTAGTCATTTCTGGAAAGCACAGGAGCCCTAGAAGGGTGTTTATGAAGACCTGTAACACTCCCCTCTCTCTGTAAGGGATTGTCTATGCAGCAAAAGACCAGTCAAAAATTGATGTGGACCTCAGCATGGACCCAACAGTCAGGATATAAGGCCACAGGGCTCCTCTAACAGGTAGCTTGTCAATAGGTATCTGCTGCTGGTCTTTACTGCTGAAGGCTTTACCTGACCCAGACAGACTGAAGTTGGGATATGGAGACCTCGGCCTTCACAGGCATGCCTCTTGATTTGCGCAGCCTCAGAGCAGCGCATGGCACACTGAAACACATCCAGCCCCTACCTCTTCTTTTCTCAACTTTTTTATAATTGCTGACACTATCCTGAATTGCACAGCACTTAGCATTAAAATATTCACTCCTTTACATACCATTTAGCTTATTAATGATGTTATAAAATACAGAAGTGATGGGAAAATCCCAAATACAGTGCTCCAAGCAGAGAGACCAACACATGGATCCACTTTCTCACAGTCTCGTAAATATGACTTACATACCACATCCTTTCCTCAACTAGGTTCTTCTGTAGAAATCTCCTTGCTGTGGCTGTTGCCCTGTGTTTCTTAGCATTCCCTCTATGGTTGCATTCTAGAAGTTGCTTTTGTGGCAGTCACAGCATCACAGTCGCAGCATCTAGATGTGAAACATCTAAATCTTCTTTAACCTGCGCTTCAGCCTGCTCCCACCTTGTGTGACATCTACAACTACACAGGAGTTGAACTCTCCCCTGTAGTAAGGGGGCTGCCAGTTCCCATGTATTCTTATGAGCAACCGAAATATTTTACAAGTTACATGAATATCAGGTGATTTTTAAACTCTCAAGACTCTGATTTCATAGCATTAGAATTGGATGAAAATCAACATCATCCCACCTGAGATTAGTCCCCCTGCTTTTTTATCAGAATTAACTTCAGCCCTCATACTTTATCTAGTTCTCTGCAAATACATTTGGCTTCAAAGCAGCTCTGCCTACATTGAGCTAACAGCACAAGAGAGGCTAACGGTTAAAGCAAGGACCTTTGGAGGCTACTGTTTCTTGCTGTATTTGGCTCCCATTCCCTCTGAATGCAAAGAATAACAGATTATCTAAAGTACATCTACAACTCCACTTCTATTGTGCAGTTAAAATGTTAATGCTGGTCTATACTAAAGGAAAAAAAGAGCAAAGAAAAAAGCTGACTATTAAAGAAAACAGGCTTGTGCTCTCTGCAGCATCTATACCTCAGCGGGATTTCATGTACTAAAGCTGATACACACTGGGAAAGCCTTTCTCCATACAGAAGCGCAGTCCCATTCAGTGACACGAGCTCTTTTCTCACCAACAAAACAAACCTTGAGATCTTTGCTTGCTTCCCCCTCTTGTCGTCTCTATGTCCTGCTGTGTTTTTATTTTAGAAAAATAGTTTCAGTTCTAGTCACAGACAGCTTGCTTGGATGTTATGATAAATTTAAACTTGGGCTTTGCCATTTTTATCTGTAGCATCATGATGCAAAAAGGCCCTGTAAAAGTCATCTGTCTGACATTTCTATTCCTTCACGTGTTTAAATAACGATTCTTCAACTCAAAATTCAGCCAATTTAGTGATCATCCCCGAACCAACTACTGAGAGCGGTGTTGGAAGGAGACGGGTAAGGGAGGAAAGAACAAAGCAAAACATGCTTTCATTTTTAGTACTACTGTCTAGTTTTAGAAACAGATAAATTTCCTATTCAACCTCCTTAACAATTGTAACAGTTTCAGCTCCCCTTACCAGCCTTCTCAGGATGTGACAGGCACGTCAAACACCTTTCACTTTTTGCAGTGGTGCACGTTCTGGACTATAGGCTTCAGTTCTAGAACCAAGTGTCTTTCCCCATCTTCTAAATTTATGTTACAAAGCAACCTAGTAATCCTCTCTATCAAATAATCAGCATCGGGGTACCTGTTAACCCTAGGTGTTAACAGGGTGAAGGAAATATTTAAGTTATTACATATGGAAGAATATTTTAACCTAGGAAGATTGTAACTAAACACTCCCCCAAATCCTTAAACTGAGTAGATCAGGCTGAGAAAGAATTAAGCCTCGTTGCCATTATCTTTCTTCTGTACTGACAAAGCACTATCATAAGAAATAATCCTGTAAAGGCCAGAACTGTATTATATGATTATAAAGGTCTTTGCAACTTTCTAGTATCCACAATAGGACACCAGAGCCATGCAGCCACTTCCCATTTTCACTCAGAAATTAAGTTATTTTAACACTTTCCTAAAACTGCTTTCTCGTGCAGGAAACTGTTGTAAACATTCCAGGAGTCATACTCTTGGCAATAACAGAAGGTTGTCTGCCTAATGGTAATTGTTCACAAATTTTGTCAAATTATTCTGTTGGTCAAAAAAGCCTAACAACCACCAAATCATGAGAGTTTTTTCCTCTTCCATGGGCAGTCCAGAAGTCAACATCATAGACTAGGACTATGCCTCTTCCTATGTACTTAGTTAAAAGTGTTTCTACTTAAGATTCTTGCCTTGAATATCAATCATCAAATCTTGCTAGTCTGAAGTCCAAGGAGTATAGAAAGAAAACAGTGTGGTTTCAAGTGCCATATTGATCATGCAAAAAGAACACCCAAATTAAAGCAATTTCCAGTTCCAATTTTTCAAATGAGAGAATAAAAGACAGTGATGCTAACGATTCATCCTACACGCAGGATTAGCAGCAAAGAACAGAGGGTGTGCCTCTGAACTATGAGGTGTGGCAGTAGGGATACACCGTAGACTCAGCTCTCTCCATGTGCCACACATTCAACATGAGCTGTAACAGAGCAATCATTTGAGAAACGCTGATCAGTCCAGCATCCGCAACTGAAGCTTTGCAGACCAACAGTTGTGTTGAAAATGAGGTTTGCGAGCCATAGCAAGGAAAGTACAAGCATCAGAATCTGTTTCTAGACAAATGGATGGTCCTTTTAGTACTGGCTGCCTCCTATCTTACAGCACAAGTGCAGCTGTGCACAATGCCATTCTCTGAAAGTCCGTGAAAGGAACTCTGAATATTAAGGGTAGACTGGAGCACACATTTTTATACATTAGAGTGAGCATTGACAAACTAGACACGTGGCCCTTCAGAGTTAAATCTTGACTTGACTCAGGAGCTACTTCCAAGGTTGAAAACAATATGCCAACAACATATTTACCTTTGTCATTTGTCCAGCATTAGCAAGACACGTTTCCAAACATGCAAACTGCAACCAGGTATCTTCAGCATTCAAATAACGGTTGTGTAAGAGGCTGCAGTTTTTTTGACTTACCAGGAGATGGCGGCTGAATCTTAGGCTGTTTCTTCGTATCTCCACTGCTGAAGACTTCTGGAGGGGGCTCCTCCCCTCGCTCGATCTTGCACTCGAAGGCAAACAGGTACTGAATATATTGTTTTTTCAGGGAGCTGGCTGCGCTGCTTGAAGTGCCAACGTTCAAGGTGGTTGCCAGCTCACGCCACTTCTTGTTTTTATTAACCTAGCGAAATAAATGGCAGAAACACCGGCTTGCAGCAAAGTGGTTTGTTTAAGTCAGGAAACAAAAAAGCCAAAACAAAACAAAAAAGCCAAAAAAGTGCACCTAATATCCTCGTTTACTTTTTAAATTTTCCTCTTTTAACTAATGCTCATTACTCCCACGTGCAGTAATGCTCAGATAGCATTTACAGTCATAAACCCATTAAGGAACCTGCTGATTGCTACATAAAAAGCACTGCTTGTGGAGAGTCTTCTGCACAGTGTATCTTTTAAATGCCTTCCGCTCTTCCAGGGCCTATGCTCCTCAGTTAGCAATCCATCTCCAAGCAAATTCATGCTCGTTCTCCCACTCTCCGACACCCACCCGCACCCACCGCATTCTAATAAAAAAGCAGCTTCTAAAAACTAATCTAGAAAGCAATAACAGTGTTATTATGCCATTTCAGTGTTTGAGCATTGATATGAAAAATATTTTTTCTCCAGAATAGCCACCAGCTGTCTAAAACAGTTCAGCCTGTAACTCCCGCTTTAAGTCCTTTCACTTTAGAGCATCTTGCAGGGACAGATCAATGATCCTTTGGTTAGATGAGAGGCAGAGTGAAGTGAGGTCCCTTAATTAATTAAGGCAGACTTCAAACACACAGGACTAGACCAGCAATACTCTGTATTACAGCGTTGACTGCACAACTCTGCCGCGTGCCTTGTTTGCAGTGTAAAGCTGAGAATATTGAAAGACTCTGTTCATGAGTTCCTCAAACAGAGCTGATCTGCAATAACAGCAAAGTTCATTTGTCATCCTGGATGATGTCCCTGGCTCACTCAGCTGTACTACTCATAGTTGCTAGTATTTTTTCTGTAATACCCAATGCCTCAAAGTTCTGTCAGCCAGTTGTGCAATTGCTAGGTATGATCCAAGGAGGGGAGGTAGCACTGAAATAAACAGACTTTTGAGGCCTGAGCATCTCAGATTTTTGGGGGGAAGAATCCTGATTCTAGCATCATGATGACTGCCACTTGCCCTGAGGTCTGAGATTTTAATGATCTAACTTAACTTGTATAGCTACAAAGGTCATCATTAGCCATACCATTCTGAAACCTGCATGCCAGCAAAATAAACATTTCTGACATTTCTCTCAGTATTTAATAACATCATAACTGCTATCAGTCAGCAAAACATCTTTTGAGGACAGCATTAATAGCAAGCAGGCTGGCATGGCTGTTCCTCTGGAATATCCTGCAAGAACCTTTTTGAGGCTTGAAATCCAGTTACGTAGCCCCTTTGTGCCTACTGACTTACGGCTAAGTGGTGCGCAGTGAACATATTGCCTAATGCAAACAGAAGTGTTCGTGCCTAAATGCCCAGTATATTGGCATTTAAAAAGGAGACTGCCAACAGCTGGTCTGCTCATGTTTGGACCCCATCAACTGCAACTATTCAGAGAATATGCACCGTTGCTGCATAGCTCCACTCCCTGTCACTCTCCAGGCAGAGTCAGGATATGTGAATGCAGCAGTTGGATCAACACCTTTTTAGGAGAGCAACACACAGATGCATTCAAATAAACCTCAGCAGGCAAAGCTCTGCATTTCTCAGTAGCCCCGAACACATCAATATGGTGATCATTCATGTGGGCACACCAGAAAAACCATGAATCTTTAAGTGTCAATATTTACCAGTATAGAAGCCCACACCATTCTAACTCAAGCTGTTTCAAAAATCAGTCTAAGTGAACAGCACCTATTCTTTGACAATGCATAATATCTGTCACTGCAAATCAACACTTGAGTGTCCCAAAATATAATACATTTCCATAGTAAGCAAACATGAATGACTCTCTAGGACATCCCATCTGATCACCATCCTGCTTAATTTTTTATGCTAAGAGTCATAGCATGGTCGCAATCATGCTGTACGAGGCAGAGCAGCTGCATGATTTACCTGTAATAAAGTTTCTGAGCTAAAAGTAATCAAATCTTTATGATGCTGGGGGGGGGTGCAAGCTGATCACTAAAAATGTCAGGATTAACATCTCTTACTCATACACAGCATTTAACAGCTGGCAAGGTGAACTACATTAGGTTTCTCTGCCTTCCTTTAATAACAGGAATAGCTACATTCTCTGGACTTGAAGTGCCAGTGATCTAAGTTAGTAGTCAAATCCTATGTTGTGAGGTGTACTATTAAAAACAGCATTGAAAATGGTAGTAATTGATGTTGGACATTTCTTCTTGAACTGACATGTAGGTTATTAAAATTGTGCTCTCTTTCAGAGGATCTCATTTTCCCATATTTTTAGTTCAAAGTTTGTAATTACTGTAAAATTTTACCTATTTATATATTATCTATTTTATATTAAATATTGCATATACATATTTATTTACACAGCTATGTTTAAGATCTCATCTCACAAAGCACTAAGCATCCAGAAATGTTCTTAAATCCACTCAAAACGGGTCTCAGGCATTTCACGGTAGCTTCTAGCACCTAGATGGAGTGATTCCCCAGATGCAAGGGATACTTTGTAGAAGCATCAGGTAAAGACAGGTGACTTCTAATACCAAATCTTTCCCTTTTGATGGTGCTAGACAATGAAACATTTAGTCTTGCCTTGGTCAGCCTTACAGAACTCACAAGCAAAATTCAAGTATCTCTATGCAACACTTCCAGTTAACTGGTGAGAACACAAACCAAAGCTTCTACTTTTTTATTCTCAGCTCTTCCTGCTTTCATTTTCCTTTATCTCAATTAAGCAGTTCACCTCTTCTTTGTAATCCTTGCAACCCGAAATAGCCTGTAAGCATTTTCCAAACACAGGGAAAGCACAGTCTGTGCCTAAGAAACCATACAGAGACACTCAAGAGATTAAAGGCTTGGGACAAAGGGCTGTGTTTCAACACTGTATCTGTCACTTCACCAGAGAGATTAATTGATTTGTTTTACAAGTACTATTCCTTCCTGAGAAGGGCAGGTTTTGAATTCTCCCTTTCCTTTCAGCTCTATCATCTGTTTCTTAGTCATAAATATGATCCAATGGCCTTTTCCTCTTAGTTGCATCACTGGATTCCCCTGAATAGGCAACAATTTCATTTGTCTATGGCAATAGTAAATTTTGATTCAAACTCTAAGGAGTTTTAGGGCAATTGTGCAACCTAAAATCAGCTCCAGACAATATTAAAGCATGAAACTCTATGTTCTTCAACAATGTTGTCAGGGTTGAAAATGTAATGGTGCAAGCAGGAGGAAATACTCTAGAAAAAATGGTATCACCTTTTCAAAAGGTTTGCTTTCAAGCACTTTTTCTCACCTGTGCTAAACCTCCAATCTCTTTGACGCAGACATAGAGCCTGAACAGGTCCAGGGGCTTCTTGCCCACAGCTGGCAAACTGGCCACAGGGGTGCCTCTCTCCTCCATGAATGTGAGGTACCGATCTACCCACATCTTGCGCTCCGGCTCGTTTCCTAGCTCATAGACTTTAGTGATCTTCTCTCCAGTTGTGGTAGAGGAACTTGATTTCTAAATCACAAGAACAAAAAAAAAAGAGTTGGGGGAAGGGTGGGAGGGGGGAGGGAAAAGAAAGTAAGAAACTCACAACATTGAAAAAGAGAAGATGTCAAACAAACTAAAGCTATCACACAACAGTCAGGAATGAAGGCTACTAGTTCAGGCACAAACAGTACATTCTGTTCATATACAGAAAATTCAGCTTTTTAAACAAAGGGCCCAAACTCCCCATTTTCACATTTCTTTCACTGATATGAACTTTGGATCCCAGAAGGCAAGTTTCTGATGTTGCCTCACATCACTTTAAGAAGAGGTAGCTCACATATAGTGCTTCTCACGCACTTATCTCGATGTGCTTTGCAAGCAATTGTTTGGGTAAAATTGAAACCAAGTTTGTCCCACACAAGTTCACATAATACTAAAACTAAATGGAATCAATCCTCTCCTCTTTGGACCCAAAATGAGGCTAGAAAAACCAAAAATTTTTACAGAACAGGAATTGCACAAAAGGAGCCTAAAGTATGAATCATGGCAAACTAGTACACTGAAAATGTAATATTCCCTTCAGACATTCACAAATGGTTATGTTTTACTATATCTTCAAAAAGTTACTGGCCAAAAAGCAAGATGAGAAAGATTGCCTACAGTACAAGAAGACTGGTGGCAATACTCTTTGTGAACTGCCAATTAGCTGATCGAGCCAATAACTCTTATGAGCAGCTAGCTACTACTCTTCTCCCTTGAAAGACGACAGAAGACAGCCATCTCATGTGTCCTGCCTTGTCTGCATTACGATCTGGGGGAAACTGGGATGCAAGCAATCAGTGCAGAGAACTCCTTATCGCATGGCAGAAATGCAGAAGTGAATCTGCTTTCCTCCTGCTATTTGGGCTTTATAGGTAATGCTATCTTGCAGCCTTTTTCTTTTCAATGTGGAGGCAGCAGAAAGTACTGAGGCTGCTACATAAGCCATAACTTCTCACATCTTTTCTGTACAATATAATCCTGTGCACTGGGCTCTGTGCCATGTGTGGATGAACTACACCCTATCCAAGCTGCCTCTGACCTGACAGCAGAGAAGGGCTCCTGCAGGAAGACCCGCCTTGCAGAAGGTAATTTGCTCAGCAGAGGAAGATGGGAGAGGTTTAGAATTTCAAACGAGAGAATAAGATTGATATGAAGCTTTGGGAAAGGAGCCAAATATATGAAGGGAAACATATCCTTTATAGCTCTATAGTAAAATCCTAAACTTCATTGTGGATTGCAGTAGACACTTCTTTAAACTCACCTAGTCAATCACTCTTTCCCTCCTTTGCCTTTTCCTTCCTTTGAACAGGAGACAGCACTATTCTGATGTAAAGAGGAATTTATTTCTAGTTAAACATCTCTAAAGGAGACTGTAGCTGTACCTTATGGACGCTACAGAACCACCCACTTTGTCCATGTCCCCACACGGTGCTGGTGAAGACTGGCATTCAACACCACAAAAGACGCAGTGGGGTAGCATCCAACTGCCAATTATTTTAAAAGCATTGCCACCATTCGTCTTCCATGTTAGCCTGGAAAATATGACAGGCTCTGTATCTCCCTCCAGCCATTAGCTGAAACTTGGCAACAGTGGAGGAGAGCCAGGAGAAAAGCGACGTGAAGCCAAGGGGGGTGACCCAACAGTTCCATGAGCCATTGCTGTTCTTTCCAGTGAATGGATATTCATTACTTAAATAAATAGCCTCCTGTAAAGTTTTCTGCCCTGCCTCCTGAAACTGTTAACTTCATCGCAGTAGCTCTTCCTACAGACAGATATTATTACCTTTCTTACTTAGATATGAGGTGCACTCCTGAATTTACTTGAGCCAGATTCAGCTGTGTTACAACTCCTACTAAAGTCAAAGTCAAGGCTGAATTTGTTTTACTAAGTGTCTGGCAGGAAAGTACTTGGACATGAATCCTGCAAGTTATGCAATGACAGCATTGACTGATTTTGTAATGACAACCAGTTTACCCAAAGCATCACTTGCTATGAATCTAGGTGTTTAAGAAAATCAGTTTAACTCTTTTCAACAAATACACTTTGTCAAAGATTTCTTTTGGGGGTAGGTGGAAAGAGGGAAGTAGGCAAGTCAGGCTGCTACTAATCTGATTTTGTAGTGAGAACAGATACATGATCACACAGGCTTGAACAGCTGAATAAACCAGAGCTACTCCACTACCAACTACAGTAAAAACAAAGTTACTCTTCTGCTCATCAGCATTAATTTTGATCTGACATTTATGATGCCACAGAACTGGAATAAAAATGAAGGTGGGAAACTTCAGCTTTTACCCAGTAAATACTGTATGTACTTATATTCTATCACATGAAGCAACAAAATAGGTTCTATTTCACTTTTATCATAGTTCATGATAAAGCATGTTCAGATTTTCCAGTTTTACATTTTCATCTTTATATGGCAAGGTTCCCTTTTTCAAAACAGACTCAGAGCAGAACGGAAACAGTTAAGAATTTTTCATTCTGGGTTTTTCTACTATACATCTCAAATGATGCTGCTTTTCAGCAGTGTGGCAGCAGGCTCTGAAATGACAGTATAATCTGAAAACTTTTCACAGCTTACGGAAGGTAAGAAGTGTTTCTTAATGTGTGAGCTTTCAGGTTGTCATGCTTTGTAAAATGGGTGCAATTTTTTTCTAAAATGAAATGTTAACTTTAGAAGAATGCACTGGAGGGAAGAATGCTATTCCTCAAGAGTAAAGATCTTTTTCTCTTCTCTGTTTTAATAATGTAAACATATAAAAATGACAGATGTGTGCGAGCTAGTCCACACATAAGCAAACTTCAGTTCCACATGGGCAGGTTCATCTGGAAGCCTAACTTTGCCTATAGGTAAATGCTAACCCCCAGAAAATAAAGGTTTGTTACAAAACGATCCCATTAGCAAGACTGTTAGCTAACATGAGCACATGCCAGGCAATGCTAGAAGAATACAGACCATGAGCTTTTCTTCTTTCAAGTTTTTTTTTTTACAATTTTAGTGATAAAAGAGTGCTAGTGCAATTTGTGGCACATATCTTTATCAATTTAGGTATATCCTACTCTGTTGTAGATACCCAGTACTTTTCTAGATGATGTGACTGGCCATAGGTGAATGTGTGATTCAAAAAAAGCCCACCAAAGTATGTGGACATGAAAGCCAATTCCCATATTAAATCTGCCAAATCCTATAATTTATTTTCAATACACCTGCCACCTATTAAAACTGTATTATACACAGACCCTTCTAACAGTGAGCCTGCAGAATCCTTCAGAGCAACATAAATTTCTGTAGGAGTCCTTTTCACATTAAGGCAGTGGGTAGTTGTTTCAGTACGTATCTTTAAGCATCTTTATCTATCATCCACTTCCTCACTTCAATAAAGAAATTGCCAATGTTACACTTGATTACATAGACTCATTTTACTACAGAACAGAGTGTGCAAGCAGAGGCAGCAAAAATGGCCAAGGTCCAATCTCTGGCAGAGGCTTTTGCAAGACAGAATCCTCTGTCAAGATTTCCTCCCGAAGGGCTCTGCAGACCCCCCACAGCTAGCACCATGGAGACATGGTACTATTCAGGTGTATTCCCTGTCGTGTTCATGGGTACCTATGGAGAGCGAACAGCATTTTCTGGAGTTTTCGTTACCTACTGTTTTATTCATGTTGTGGTGACCCTGCGTAGTTCACAGCCACACTTGAAATTTCTCTTTTAAAGAATTTTAAAGCTACTTTGCCACTGTCAGGGATGCATGCTACGTACAGAAATTAGCATAACAGAAACGTCCTTTCACCGAAGCAGCTTTGGGATTTAATGAACAAATTCGGGCTGTTTTCAAGTGTAACAAAATGTCTAAAATCAATCATTCCAGCCTATGTCAGGCTGCTGTTAAAGTCAATGAAGTTTTCCGATACACTGGCCTTCCTAGGTTAAAAGGAACAGCTAATTTACAGCATTTCTTTTTCCACCATTACAAAGCACTGTGGTCATCTGTATCTGTGCATCAAGAAGCTAACTGAACCTAAAGATGCAGCAGCATTTGGACAGGAGGGCATTCAGAAAAAACTGAAAGCATAAACTTTATCAATTTATTTTCTCCAATGCTATACTTTGGCGCATTTACAAGGGAAAAAACTCCACTTATGTTCACCATGACTCTGGGATTTGTTACTCAGTTTATGCAATGAGCTCAGGAACACAGTTGTTGTTTGGTAGGCTTGTAGAGGAAGAATTCGATGTGTTAGCCCGTGCTTGCTTTCCTCCAGAAAACCGCCCAAACAAGCAATACCTCAAATGTTACTACAAAGAAAACTAGCAGAGCTTTTCGTACCATGCTTTCAGAAATACTGTTAAGAAATGAGACTTTGTGGGAACAAGTAACACCAGCTGCCTTCTGAGACTCAAAGTTGTTGCCAAATAAACATCAAAACATAAAGGTGGTGCATTTCATGCCATGCTGCCCTTTTGCTCAAAGGATTCACTAGATGTCTGTTTTTTTTGATGATTAGATCTTTTTCCCTCCAATTGGTCTTTCTCTGTTTGCCCTTGGACATACTGTTCAAAACATCACTCTGCGAAAATTAAGTTGTTCTCAAGGAAATGTTGCTCATTTCAGTGCATATTAACATAGGAAAAAATCCTTCATATTCCTCACAATAATATATTTCAGTATTTTTCTACAAAGAAACCATGATCATTATTACTTCTGGTAAAAAGAAAGAAAAGAGGAACAATACAGATTTTTCTAACTAAAAAAAACCTCCTCCCAAAGCAAAAATGACCAAGTGGACATTTGCTCTCCATAAGCTGTATCAGCTTTTGTCTCCATTCTCTTTTCTGGATATATATACAGATTTTCTATGTGTGTATATATATAGATCTATGATGAAATTAATCTTTAGCTCCATTCATCTCTCTCAGGTTTTTCTTTACAATCGGTATGAGAATAAATATTATGCATCCAAAAGACAGTTTTGTAAAAAATATACATGCATGACAATTTTTTTTACCCACAATTTGGGTTACTTCAAAGTAACTGAATGAAGCAAATCAGAAACAAGTTTGGTTTAGACTGTGGCCTGATAACTTATTTCCAATTACCCAATTAAAAATATTTCAAAAACATATATGGCAGCTTTTCAGTGGTGCTGAGTCTATAATTTAAACATTGATGGAGATAGTTTCGGTAGAGGAGAATATTTCCCATTTTGTTTTGGTTTTTTCTTTTTTTTTGCCTAAATAATCCTAGCAAAGACAAGTGCAGCAACCAGAGTGAAGTCAGTTGTGTGAAGGAGTTTGGGCCCAGGAACAGAAACGGAATTGTCCTTAACAACACAGTCAGCATGCTTGGAAGCTGATGCATTACAGGAAGGATGTTTTCTTCACAACAACTGCTGTATTACCAGACAGCACACTTGCATGATGCACGCAATTTTACTCTTTCTTATTTCAAAGTACTTTTGGAACAAATTTTGCCCTTGGATAAGCATGCTCAGGCCCCACTGAAGCCACGCAGTGGAACTTACAGTCATGTGTCCAAGAGCAGAATTTGTACCCAGTGTCATAAAGAAAGAAAACTGTTTAGTCGATAAATAATGAAGAAAAGGAATTTACAAAACAAACAAGCAAGCATTAAAATATAATTAAGTACAAAAAAATAAACAAAAACCAAAAAAACCAGAGCCACTTACAGGGCTTGATGGAGTCTTTGGCCAGCCTGGGCTGCTAATGCTATCACTTTCATCTCCATGAAATGAGGAGATGCTAGCAGAGCTTGGGGACATTGGGGAAGGGACTGGCAGGTTGCCTGGGGTTGGGGGCTGAGAAATACCCTGAGAGCTGTAGCTATCCTGTGGTAGAGGAATAAAAAAAAAATAATATGACAAAGGCAGGGCAAACTTTATTAAAAACAAAAAAAAATACATCCAGTTTAACAGACTGACCAGTTTTTATATATAAAATATATATAAACAGAGATACACATACAGAAAACACACACATATATAAATATATTTATATATATATAAAAGGTATTAAAACAACATTGTTAATTAGTATTAATTTGGAAAGTTTGCTGGATGCTTGGCTAAAGTCACTAAGCCACCATGCTTATTTCAAGCTCACATGGAATGCTAAGCATGGGTTTCCCCTTATGAAAGAAAGAAAAAAACCCAAGCTGTTCGCCTTATTTTATCAAATAAGGCAGGAAAGCAAAATATTAAAGTATGTTGTTGCTGCTGAGGCGGCCAAAACAGGAAGGTGTAAACTGAAGGCAGAGAAAAAAAATGGCTGCAAGTATTAAAACCAGGCAAGACCCTTCTTTCCCACCCACCTGGCACAGCCGAATCCCCAACGCAACTTTTGGCTTGGGTTGCTTTGCCCCCGCAAGTTAAGATGCCATAAGAACTAGTAACTTTCAGATCCACACAATGAAGGAAAAAAAAAAACCAAACCAAAAGAAACAAACAAAGAGATTGCACGCGAATGGAAAGGCATGCAGGAAAGAACAGAAGTGGGTAGGCCAAAACCAGAAGATGAAGGACAACACAGCAGACTTCTGCGGGCTCGAACCAACACCACGTGCAGAGATGGTAAATACCTTTGACTTGCTCTCGGGTTGCGGGGGTCCTTCTTCTTTGCCATCTGCTTTGAGAGGAAGGGGTAGTTTGGACTCACCGGGTGTCATCATATCTGCAAGACCCATAGGTGCTGATTGAAAACAGGAGAAACAGTTAAGCCTGACTGTGTTTGGCTTTGTAGGAAAAAACACACTTCCTGCTGCAAGGTTGTGGGTGCCACGTGCAGCAGAGGTTATCCCACCTCTGTCCTGTTATTCTAGTGTCCGGAAACCTGGAAACCTCTTCAGTTGAAGCGAGGAAATAAAAGAGAACGAACGAGGGGAGAACACAAGCACAGTGCAACAACAACAACCAACCGCTTAACAGAGTAAAACTCATTCTTCATTGCTGCTGGTGGTCTTCAGCTGTCTCCATGTTCAACCACTACACTTTAACAGAAGAACAAACTATTTTTTTAACTACTGCTCCTTCCTTTTAGCAACAGACAAACATCAATGAAAATGATGCACATTTTGCCTGCAGCACTCAATCTGAGGAAAAGGCTGAATTTCCCAGATACGTCTGCATTAAGGTTGGTGTTCAGCAAGCAATTCCTGCCCCTACCAACTTTGCTATGAATGGCTCAGCCACTGTGAGCTTTAGCTGCAGAATGACAAGCTGTAAACTCCGCTCAGTTGGAGAACCAGCACTCAACTTCTTCCCCTCCTGCCAAAATGAGGTGGGACTATAACGAATACACAAATGTCTTTGTCTGATAATGGCACGCAGTTGCTTTCCAGGAGTGTGAGGAGTTTAAGGCATTTTTTTTGTTTGAAGATGCAAGTGCTAAGTATAGTATTATTGCTGCAGAGCTGCTGGGTTCCTGGATTTTGAGAAAGGTGCAAGAAGAAACATTTAGATAAATAGACAGAAAATACTGGGCAGAGCAGATGCCAGGAGGTGTCATGATACTGAATCAATATAAATAACCAGAGAACAACAGCAAGAAACTAGATGATTCCTTCCCAGCAGAAAAACCATATACACAGCATTTGCAAAAGACTGGATTATCTTCCCTTCCTCTCCCTTTTTTCCTCCCCTTCACTCCCTTCTTTGAAAGAAGGATCTGAGATAAGAAAAACACTCAGGACAGGATAACCTACAAGACAATAAAAAGGAAAAGAATATGTATCCCAAACTTAGAAATGTTAAGAATCAGCAAAGCATCATTGTTAAAAAGAAGAAAAAAAAATCTGGTCATTACCAGCCTAGCATGCCTCTCTGCATAATGACAATACTGGCTTGCACTAGGCAGCAGGCACACTGCATAGCAAGCCAAAGATAGGGAAGGGGAAAAGAAGCTTTAAAAATACTTCACAGATTGCCCACTACAAAATGATTATTGCACATATTCATGTATTACTATGTTTTAGAAAATAATTAGTTTTAATTACAGCAGTGAGAGCATGAGCAGGACTCTGGCGAATAAGCTGGCAAGCTTTGCAGTGCTAATTTGCTAATATCTTTAGCATCACTGCAGGTTGAGACTATGGGTCTGCCAAAAAAACCTACCCAGCCATGTGCCATGTGAGTTTACAACTGTATGCTCAATATTCAGGCTTTGAACTGCCGGTGTTTTTCATGGGCGCATTTTCTCGTTTTTTTCAAAGCGCATTTGTAGCCAATCAAGCCCTTAAAGTCATCACAACACACAAATCATAATTGAGAATTAAAAAAAAAAAAAAAATTACTTGCAATACTTAAGACTTCAAGAATTGGAACAAAAAGCCTTTTTCAAGTGATGCAGCTGCAGAGAAAAATCTATTGGGATCAGCTAAAAATGCTGTTATTTTTATGTATGTGTGTGAAACCTCAACAAAACAGCCAAGCAATATGACATTGGTAAGCCAGCATTCACTAAGCATTCGATTTGTATGTATTTTGCCCTTATACTCTGTTTGAGGAGTTGGAGCAGCTTGTGACCATTATGAAGCAAAGGATGGCAGCCTAACACATTTTAGATTTGAATTCCATAGTTATACACACACACAAAAGTTATTTTGCTTTTAGAGATTTAAAAAAAATATATGTACAAAATGGTCAAATGTGTGCTACAGGCTGGTTTCAAACTGGGACGCAGAACTGTGATACAAAATCCATTTTAACAGTTAACACATTTCATGCTGTGAAAGCGCTAAAAAAGAAGTCTTAGTTTTAGTTTCAAAGCAACCAAAGATGACCTTTCCCCTCTAAAGCGATTTTAGAGAGGTCAAACAAAGCAAAGTTAACAACCTCTTCCTCACCAGAATTCTGCATGGCTAAATCCTCTGCTGATATTTCACTGTTATCTAGGTTGGCAAATTGTACTTCTCTTACAAAAGAGAGAATAATTGTGCCCACTCCTGGCAGACCTGTTTCCATCAGAATTCCTTCAACAAAATATCTTTTCCAGAGAGGTTTAAGTTTTGACACTTCATGTAAAGGGCAAGTAACTGTAAATTACCACAAGCGTTCTGACCATATTAATCGTGTTATGAACTGTAGAAAGATCACTTTGTTTTGGCCTTTTTTGAGTATTTTTGTAGGCATATGCAGATGTAACTATCAGGAGCAGGAGACAGTAATGAAAAAACCAATACAGTTTCCAAAATTCTGTTTCACTTTTCGTTCCAAATTATTTGCTTCAACTACATCCTTTCTTCCTACCTATAAAAGGAGAACTGAAAGGATTTTACTAGCAAATTGCAAGGTTGTCTAGTTTCCCTATAGCTTTTACCTAAGATGTTTCCACAGCTACTTTTCAGTCCACTGTTGAAATGCTGTTTCATAACTTCTTGCAAAAGTACTCTCCAGTGATTTGCAAATGGACATTCCTTCCTATTTTTTAGCAAAGCGGTACAGCAAGAACATTGTTTTGACCCTTGCTGAGCAGTGAAATACTGTTATTGTCACGAAACTGCTAAAATAAGACACAGTCTCTTTCTACGCAGGTACTAACAATTCTGTGTATGAAGTGCAGACCAAAGGATAAAACATTTTAGAGAGGAAGATAACAGGGAAATCTTGACTCAGAAAGTGTTGTAGCGTACTGTGAATAGGTTTCAAGTACTAGCCTCTGGCTTATTATAAGAATTTAAGAGGTAGAACGATTTCAAAAAGCAAGTATGGGTCAAGGTCCTGAATTAACTATTCCACGCTGAATTTAAGATACTCAAAGGCAGATATTGACATGAGTAAAACTGCAGCAAAGTATTCTTTTTTAGCTACAGGCTGCTCTATCAGTCCCAGAAGATGATGAAATACTGTACGAGCAGCAATACACAAACATTGTTTTTCTCTTTATTGCTAGTGCAATAACAAATTGCACTCTACAAAACAGAGTATTACATCCTTTCCAAAAAATTCCCTCCTCTCTTCCACCCCTAGCACTCTCCCTCCGGGGAAAAAAAAAATAAAGAAAATAAAGAAAAAGGAAAAAGCAGCAAGTTTGTGACTAGTGGAGTTGGCAAGAGAATCCCCACAGCTTTTATGCCCACAGGGAAAAAAAAAAAAAAAAAAGAGAGACAACAGAACTGTAGACTGTTCTGCTGCAATTGAGTGTCTGCCTCTGGAGAAAAGCACAGCTCAGGTGCTTGGGCATCTTATCTGAAAGGGAGCAATGAGTCACCAAGGACCACAGCGCTGCACCTCGTTTCTGCCTACCAAGCCTTCTCTAAGGAATAACAAATGCCATGTGCTTTGGGACACAGGTGTCTCTATGGCAGGAGATGGCTTGGTTTACAGTCACACAATGACAACTGGACAACAGCTATTGCATGTTTGGAGTACAGGTGATGGGATGCTTTAGCTGTTTCTAACTGCTGACATTCTCCAGAACGTTTATCTAGATGTGGATTATATAATAGTTCATATGAAGATACAAGTTACAGAAAAAAAAAACAGTGAAATAAATGGAAGTTTCCACTCTGCAGAAAAATGTGAGCAAGGTGCAAAATGAAGAATATCAATTAAGATTTACAAATATCTAAAGGATGAGCGTCAGGAGGTTTGGACATCCCTTTTTTTCTATGGTAGCTAGCAACAGGACAAGGGGTAAAGTTCCACTTAAATTTAAGAAAAAACTATTTTACTGTGAGGGTGAGGGAGCCCTGGCACAGGCTGCCCAGAGAGGGTGCGGAGTCTTCTTCCTTGGAGGTCTTCAAGAACCACCTGGACATGTTCCTATGCCACCTGATCTAGGTGAACCTGCTTCTGCAGAGGGGTTGGACTAGATGATCTCTAAAGGTCCCTTCCAACCCTACCATTTTATCATTCTATGATTTCTTAAAAATGCTTCATATTCATAAATGTGATCATTTTCTCTATCAGAAGTTCACCCAAACAAAAACAAAGTCAAATTCATTCGATATATAAGAAAAGTCAGGCATTGTACGTATTTTCAACATTACTTCTAAGAGCATCCTTTTAATTCCTTTAGTGTAAAGAACTTTTCCCACGACCATGTGTTTTACCTGAAGTACTATAATGTTAAAGATTTGTTCGGAATAACAATACATGAAAAATGGAAGGTTTTTGGTAGGACATAGGTGGTGAAATTAGGAAAGGATTCTTGTGACAGTAAGGAGATTAATGCCTTTTTATTGTTTTGTTCACCTCCAGGGGTTGCAGAGATTATGACTGCTAGTTTCTATGTAAGCCCAATATGCAAATCTGTGAGATTCAAACTCTGTATTACTTCTTTTAATAGGTAACTAGAATTAATAAGGCTCACAGAATTAAATTAGTATTTCCTTTATACAGCCTTTTGTAGGTTTCCATATATATTTTTTTAAAGCCTAATTTTTAAAAACAGGCAAAAAACTTAAAATATAAAGGGGAAATGTGAATCCATATAACAAAAGGACAGCGGAGGTTACACAATTTTTCTGAACAGCAGTTTGTTCTGTGATTGTGTGGAGATTACGGCACTTTTTCTTAAAGCTTTTGTTATTGCTATGGATGGCATGCTCTATCAGAAGGATCTGTGTTCTTTGATCTCATAATTTCTGTGTTCCTAAACTGTTCTACATCAGTGGGAGCTAGCGATCTGTTTTTTGATCCATAGTTTGAAGTACCATAACCACAGCACGACTTTCCTTCCAATTGTGGCATTAATTAAAAACCAAAAGGAAAAAATGGATCAACTGATAATAAGGAGTTATAAATACTACTAAAAAAGTGTGGCAAAACCAGCGTTATACTCAGCTGTACCAAAGCTCCAAAACTATATGAAAATAATTCCATCAGTAATCTTCCTCTGGTTTAGAGTAAAACCTAAAAGTGTGTTGATTAAAATGAGTATAACCAAAATCTACTTTCTCAAAATGGGCAGCATAACTGTACTTTCCAAAACCAGACAATAAAGAAACCAATTTCTCCCTATTGCTTACCTTCGCTTTTCATTGGCCTCTAATTGAAAACATAGCTGTTTAATGCCAAATGAATGTGAGCAAGTGAATCGATACCCTCCCTTCCCTCCACCAGCCGCCACTCAATTGCATTGGAGTTTTGACCTACAAGTTGACTGAACCCTGGTTTATCTGACAGGCATGTGACTTTACACTGTCTGGGGGGGAAAAAGGCCCAAGAACCAGATAGCTGAACTGGTCTTTGTGTCACAGAAGATGCCACTTTCAAGCTCGTATGTAGGTATCGCCTGCAAGTTCTCCACTTCATCAAATACACCTCATCAAACCAAGAGCCACAGCTGATCCTGCAGTGCTCCCCCAGCTCAAGACACTAATTTTAAGTACTGTATTTAGACTTGGCTTAAGGTCAGCTCTTCATTTCTCTGACCCAAACAGAAGAATGAGTCAGGATAGGGTGAAATGGAGCGTTCCGACTGCATGTGCCCCCCAGCAGTATATTCATACCTAATTTTCTCTTGGCTTCATAAAGCAATCTGGATTCATCTCTGCTCACACACAGAGGAAAAGAGGTGCACTGAACTCCTCTGGTTCATCTCATACTTACTTTCCATTGGGTAATCTTTGAATTAATAAAACTGGAACAAAAGAAAATCTCACAAATGCACTGGCAGAAAAAAAAAACCCTGATAAATGTTTAAATTATTAAAAATCCAATATTTCAGAATGCATAACACAATAAAAAGAGTATGACTAGCCCATACAAAAGACTGCTAGGATAAATGGCCTTGCATTGAACAGATTTCCACTGTATGAAATAACAAATGGATGAATTATCTGAACAAAAAAACCTCTGTGAATCTTCCTTTAAACTGGTTATTCCTTAGGAATACATAAATCTTCTTAGGCAGGGCACTCTGCCATCTGTTTGCTGTTGGTTATTTTTGCAGCTCTCGGGGCCAAAGGAAAAGGGGGAAAAATTACTTCTGCTAATAGCAAAACAGAATTTACAGCACAGTTTCAATGCTCAGAAGTAATTTTATTTCAGCAAGCCAGACAAAACACATAACTACACAAACAAAATATAAAATTACCTGGGACAGCTCTGGTGGGGGAAAAGCAAGCTATTATCTAATGGCCTTTTCAATAGCTTTTCCCTATTCATCCAGATGGTGAAGTGTGGACTAACCAAAGGCTTTCCAAGCCAGCACTGGAAAGAGACTTTTTTTTTTGCTTTCTTCTCGTTTCTTTTTTAAAAAATCATGCTGATTACCAGATTTCTTAATGTTTCTTTTGCTAACCAAAACAGTAACATAATATTCCTCAAAAACAAGACATTGCTAAGTGTCTCAGGAGCTCCTATATAGAGAAAGTGTTTCTTTCCTATAGGGAAAGAAACCCTCTGGATGTACTACACACATAATCTCACAGTGACCTTTTTTTGCCCAGGAAGCAGGGACATATAAAATTGACAGGGAGGAAAGATTGGGAAGGAGACAAAAGATAAAGGAATGAAACAGGCCAAGCAGGGCAGAGAGGAAGAAAACAAGACACTGGCTCTCAGTATCATATGATTTCAGTTAGTAAGGCATCTGTAAAGAAATGCACAAAGGTAGAAACAAAATCAACTACAAAGCAACATCAAACTCCCTTAGCACAACCTATCCAGCTTCCAGAGAAACTTCAGAACCCCTAACATTTCAAAAAGGGTTAATGTAACCAGCAAAGCATGCAAAGAAACTCCATGACTGGAAAAAGTATTCGAGAAGATCCACTTCAGGGTCACTGAAACTCCATCCAAATCTACCCCAAAGAAAGAATTGATCTTTTCTGATATTAACTTGATGGAGGATAATTGTTAGGAGTTCGAGCGGAATATGGGTGACAAAACACTTTTGCACAGAACTACATTCACCTGTTCTGCACAACCACACACAAAGCTGCAAGTCATGATGTGAAGGATAAATCCAGCATCTACATCGAGTTGCATTTTTTTCCCTCCAAAGGAAGCTATGATTAAATTTCATATACTGATATTTAAATAAATAAATGAAGAAACCCTACATCAGGTCATGTGAATTTTGGAAATGGTAAATATGGCCTATGTTTTCAGAACAGAGTCATTATTTTAAGTGTTCAACTTAGAGCATCTTCAAGTCAGAGCAGGTGCATAACTCTTTTTTTTAAATCAGTACCACATTAAATATCTGAAATTGCAATCTTAGGAATTGAGACACTGAAAAGCAGAAGCAGCCTCTTAAAAAATGAAGCTTTTCTCCTTCCCTCTCTTGCACACACATACAAATATCTGTACACTTGCTAGTCATCACCTACGTCAAACAGGGTCCGAGTGTTGCTGGAACTGTTCAAAACACTGTACTCATCTACATGCTGTGCAAAAAGACTTGATGAAAAATGTATTAATTACTGTACCAAAAAAAAAAAAAAGTGAATATGCTAGCCTAGTTTAGAAGCACCCCAAAGTACCCAACGGGGGTGAATGGAATGAAGAAGGTTATCCCTCTGTTGCTGGCCCAGGGCTGGTACTGTTAAACAGATTGATGGAGGAAGGCCACTGCTGAAAGGTTACCCACCATTACCTGTTGAACTGTTCACCATGTTAGGTGCCATGCTGTAAGGAGGAGCCTGCGGGTTCATCAAGCCAGAGCTGTTGTTCATCGGCTGAGTGTAGGGGGAGCTGGATCCCATGATACCACTCTGATTCATGGCAGGAAAATTGCCTTGCCTACAACAAGAAAGAGCACACACGCTATGTCTCATTACGTACCTCATCGCTGAAGATGCCGTGGTTTGTCACAGAATACATCTCCTATTGTTTGCAAATAGCTAAGGAGAAGGCACACAATTAGTCCATTTTACCTACACAGGGAGTTCTGAATTAATCTTGAACTAGTTACAGTATATATAAGATAGAATTGGACTGAAAACAAATTTCAAGAGATGTATACAGTGTCTTTATACATTGCAACCTACCAGCACAAAAATACAACTCATTTATCTCATAGAAACTAGCATTGGCATAAAAAAAAATCCCAGGGAACTGCAATTTTGACCATTTAATAGAACACTTTACTTGCCATTAAAAAGTAGTGAAATGACTGGAAGAAAAATGGGTACCACAGAATCTGTTTCAGATTTCTACATTATCGCATTGAATACAACATTCATCTTTTGCATGTGCCACCTATGCCCAATCTTTCAAAAAAAAATGTACATACTACACTTTGCTGAAACAGAAAACCTTGGGAGAACTATTTTGGCTTTGAAAATCAATTGTGCATTTATGAAATGCTTTCGTAACTGAGACTTCAGCTCATCTGAATAACTGCATTGAATGAACACCCGTGAAGTCTCCACATCTTCAGATGAGAAGATTTTCAGAGCAAGTATTTTTGAAGGCCAAACCTTATCTACTCTTTTCTAAAAAGTATCTAAGTACGTTTTGTACTTGATTTATCAAATTCTGCAGATAAATTGAGGCACAAGGAAAAAAAGAATCCAACTCAAGTAAGCAGAATAACCTGAGGTAATGCATGTTCCAACTTTAAAAATAACCTCTATTTCTTTTAATCCATAAAACGATTCTCTACCTTTTCTTGGTATAGTTGAAGACTGCACATATTACGATAAATATACGGATATTGACTTAAACACACACAACAATATTTAAAAATATACTTACTTGTATATTCATATCATACATAGGAAAATACAAAACTCAGACCAGTTTCTTCAATGCACCTCTTGTAAATTTATGCTGTTTTTCCAAACAAAGGAGGTAATAAAGGAAGCAATCACTCCCTTACACAGCTTTGGTACCTGTCAGCTTTTTTTTGTTTTCTCCTCACAAAAAACAATGTATTTCATTTTATCCTATAGGCAGGGAAAACTGCCTGTCCTGGTAGGAAGATGGAGTTTTGGTATAATCTCTGCTTTTCGTTATTATATAATATTCAAACAAAACAGACAACCCTCAAACCAACAAACCCTGAAAAACTTTTAATGGCTTCTTGCCTTCTCTAAACGCATGGCAGATTCTTAATGCAATTGGTAGAAATATATTTCGTTTTTAGGAGGTATGGGAGGAAGACCATCAAAGCATTATTTGGCCTATTTTTTCTTGACACATTGTGAATTTCTTCAAAGGAAAAGAGAATGTGTTATCTAAATAAAGCATCTTTTTCCCAGTCAGTTTTGTCCTTTGCTCTCTGAAGACAAACTTTTCTTCACTCTTGCAAAGAGGCAAAGGCTTTCTTTTGATATGAAGGAGACTACTGCCATACAATGTCATTTCCCTGATGAAGCTTGCAACCAGTAGTGGAGGGAAAAGATTTAAAATGCACAGTGGTGCAATGCTCCAAGGGAAAATTACAAAGGCAAAAGAGAAGAGCAGGACCATTTGGCAACAACTTTAAAAGATTTCAGTTGCTCAGTGAAGCTTTTCTTATGTAAATATCATATCTTAAACACCCCCACTCTTCTTGTTAGCAGAAAATTGCTATATTTCAACAAATGCAGCTAACAGAAAAGTTCTTTCTATGATGGATAAGCCAGGTCCTTTCCATTATTGGGTAAAGTTACTAGTGAAGATGCAGAAAGTGTGCAGGTGCATTTAAACACTTTAAAAAAGAAGTAACAGATTTTGAAAGACTCTTTTATAGAGTAAGGCTGAGATTCTGGAAAAGAGAACTCTCTACAAGTGTCTAGCTCTCCAATGTCCTTCTTCTGCTTTAAAAATACACAGGAGATATGCACCTTGCAGGTAAGTTGAAATTGGTTCTTACCTACTAATATTTCAATACTATTACTTCCTATAGCATGTTTATCTTCTAAGCTGTGGGGCTGTTCATTGTCTCAAATTGAGGTATAACCTATTTCATGTTACCTACTCTGGACATCAATCTCAACTGTAGCTCATACTGCGGTACAACAGCTTTAAATCAAGAAGTAGGACACCATTTCCAGTTTAGAAAGGGAACAGAAATTAAAGAAAAGGAATATACTAGCTTTGGCCAGGACAGCAAGAAAACAACTGAAGTCTTAAAACAAACAAACAAAAAGGTTCTGTATCCATAAAGACCTGAATGGCAGAACTAATTTTGAAATTTCATCTGGCAAGGCAATACCTTTTCCCTTTCATCTTCCCATGTAATGCTACACTTGGAATGGACTCAACTCTCCATCTCTGGAAAGAGCCCAGCAAGTGAAAAGACTCAGCACCATCCCCGGCAGAACTTTGTCTTCCCGGGTCCCCTATCAAAGCGCTGACCATAGCACACATGAGCTAATTCAGGAACACTGAAAGGTGACATCCTGCAAGAGTAAACGTTATTTTATCCCAAGATAGGGTGCAGTGCACAGTCCAGAGCTCCTCCACGTATTATTCTGCTCTATGATGGCTTGGAATGGAAAGTTTCTTTAGGGAGAAATAATCAGGTATTACTTCAGCCTTTAATTCTCACTCCACAGTGGGCCTCCTTTGAGTAAAGACTGCCGACTGTGACAAATTGTGCTGCATCAGTGCTGTAATATGAAGTGGAGTCCATTAAGAACTGAGCTGAGATCACCAAACTCATTTTGATTAACCTCCAGGTCACTAAACACTTATAAATATGTTACACAGCAGCTGCTAAACATATTTATATATGCTTAAGGTCACAGCATCATCTGTTGGTTGTTGGAGTTAAGTCAAAAAATCTTATGTTTCCTTCTGTGCTGCTTTTAGTAAAGGCATATCCAACATACCACTCCAGAAGCATTTATCTCAAAGCATACTACCAGACTCTCTCCTACATTTCCCAATTCCCTCCTCCATCTTTATGGAATGCTAAATAAAAATCAAGTCTTTTAAAAACCGTCTGTTGTTCAGGCAGCGATGCTTAACGGCAAAAATTAACTGACCGGGTATGAATCTTACAGTGTAACAAACCTAGTTCAGTATACAGCTTTACAATACTTACCCCAGAAACATCAATGGCTAAGTTGCTTAGGGATGACACAAGTGACAATTAGGAATAACAAGTCGACAATAAGAAAAGAAACACTTGAATATAATGAAAACAAGGTCTTCATGGTGAGATGCAAGTACCCTCCCAGGGAATGAAAGAAACCCCAGTACTTGACAGATCTCCACACAGACAACACATTAGAAAATGTACTCAGAGAAATCCTGCACTACATATGAACTAGGTGACCTGTCAGGAATGTGCTGACAGGAACCTTACAAAGGTCAACAGGGACAAGTACAAGGTCCCGCACCTGGAAAGGATGAGCCCCCTGCAGTGGTGCTGGCTGGGGCTTGACTGGGGAGAGAAGGTTTGCTCAAAAGCCCCTGGGGTATCTTGGCAGTTAAGGGGCTGAGTGTGAGCTAGCAGAGTGTCCTGGAAGCAAAGAGAGCCTATAACATCCTGTGACCAGGCGCAGAGGCAGGAGATGGAGGGAACTGATCATCCCTTCCTTACCTGGCACTCATTAGACTCCCTCTGGAGTGTCATGTCCAGTTTTGGATTCCCCAATTAGGGAAAGACGATGAGAAACTGGGATGAATTTAGCAGAAGACCCCTTAAGATAATCAGAGCTTGAGCACTCACCCTGGAGAGGCTGAAAGATGAAGGTTAGTTCAGTCTGGGACAGAGATAGCTTTTGAAAGGAACCTAACAGCAGCCCCTGAGCGCTTAAAAGGAGGTCGGAAAGAAGATGAAGCTGTGGTCTTCACAGTGGGCCATGGCAGGAGGATGAGACATGATGGGCAAGACTTAAAACATTAACAGTTCAGACTGGATGTAAGGAAACCCTTTTCCCCATGAAAACAGTTCATCAGTCAGGCACTAGATCTAGTGTTCCAGAGAGGTGGTGCAATCTCTGTCCTTGAAGGATTTCAAGACCCAAGGGGATAAAGCCCTGAGCTCTCACAGCTCAGTCTGCTGTAGAGGATGCTGGACCAGAGACTTCTTCAGGTTCTTTGCAGCTTGAATGATGCTATGATTCTAGATTGCCAGCTTCATTGTGCTGTTGATAGTCTGGGTCCAAAATACAAATGGTCAAATTAAAAACATTCCCTTTTAAAAAGCTCCTGTTCTGCTCTTTTGTTTTTCTACATTTGCAATTTACCCGAAGCTTAATTTGCACTTAATCTCTTTCTTCTGCAAAACAAGTAGCATCAGATTTAATTGTGTCTTCTTGAGCTGACACAGAAGTCAGGGTATTTAAAGAGAGGAGATGACATGCAAGATCTGGTCATTGTTAAAAAGCAGAACAAAGAAATTTTAAGAAACCAATACAAAGGAGCATGTATGTGATCACAGCTGCTGAGCAGTGTCCCTTATACTGAGATGTCTTCTTTTAACTGGATCTGAAATGACCAGCAGGATAGCGTTGTTGTCTTCTACTGCTACACCAAAGTCACTCTGAAGCCCTTGTGTTTAATACTTGCTGGTATGTAATTCAGTACCTCTACAGTGTTGCCATCTGATGAAGGATTTTTACTGTCACCTCCCTCAGACTTGAACTAATTACAAAATGTAGTTCAGAAGCAGGTGTGGTTCAGTTACGGACAATGATAAAAGTGGATTATGCGTCTCAGCAGGGCAAGAAATCAAGACACACCTTTTCATACAGAAATATGTCAAAGCTCAGGTTTTTGGTGTGTACAGAGGGATGAAGTTCTCCAACTTTCTGTGGATTTTCTGGCATGTATCTGTGCTCTCCTCTCAATCTAAATCTGTGGCATTGGAACAAAGCCCTTCAAGCAGTCATACAAAATGATCCAGCTTCTGTGATGAGCCCTGTGGCTGCACAGGGGCAAGTTGCATATAGTAATGTGCAGGGAACAGTAGGGTTCAGAGTTGGAAAGTCTAGAAGGGCTGGAGGTGAGATGAGTCTGGAGCAGAAATGGTGGAAATGAGGGGGAAAGTAGATGGAAATGAAGAATGAACAACAAGGGTTGGAAGCATCTTCACTAGGTGCCAAACGTTTTTAGGGCCTGGAGGATGATGAGTGCTGTGGAGAAGGAAGATGAAACAGCGATACAGGAAGAGGGGCAGGGACGAACACATAGAGAGCTGCTACTCTCAGGGTAAACACAGGGAAGGTTCCTCCAGCACCAACATGGAACCTCTCAACCAAATCTACCTGAAGGAAAGGAAGGATTCACAGGGGAGTCTCAAAAGCAGGGTGTTACCAGAGATGTGCCTTACTGTAGCTACTCCACTCCTGTGCACTGCCATGAGACAGGGCCACGCTGCAAGGCAGCCACTCCAGCCAGCAGCGCTGGGCAGTGGGGTGATGCTGAAGGAGCAGTGCTGCAAGCACTGGGCACAGAGCTCACGTAGGGAAGAACTGCCACTGAGTCGCACCTCACACACGCTGGCAGCCACAAGCTTGGAGCAATTACTATTTAGGCACCTTTGCACTGTGCTTCCTTATACTTCCTATAGCACTCACATAATGTAGGGATTTCTCCCACTCATCTTGCCCCAGATACTGGAACTGAAACATTATCCTGCTGCCGTGACCGGGCTATCTGAGCAACTGGCTGGTGAAAAAAAAAATGGCCCACGAGCTCATGGAAGTTTGCCATTTCTGCTCCAGATCTTTATCCGACATCAGTTTTGCAGCAAATGCACTGCAGCACCTCAGGGGAGTAATTTGTGTAAACATTTTAAAAGGGACATTTTTTTTTTTTTAATGCTGACACACTGCTAAGGTGGCTACTTGATTACAAACTGTGAAAATGACTGCGTTAGGCTGCACTCACAAATCACAGTGTACTGACCAAATTGCCCTGTGCTTATCTGTGCCAGGTCTGCAGCATGACAATATTTCCTCTCTCTTTTAAATGTCAAAGTATGATTTGGGGGGCTGTTATTTAAACACACTGACCTGCACAATAACCAGAAGTACTTTATTTAAATCTGTCTTGAGCTGGGACTAGCCTTAAGCGCTTATAATCTGTCATACTTTGACACCAAATGGGTTATTATAATGAGGGTAATTCAGGAGTGAGACCATGAATGCTTTTTCCCTAGAGAATTTACACATAAACATGTGCGTGCAGATACATATGCTCTTTTGTTAAGGATTTTCCTTCTCACTACATTATGGCCTTCCTTGAAGAAGTGAAACCATTTATGTCATTGGGGAATATGGGAGAACCAGAGGAGGAAGAAGAGAGAAAAGGAAAACAACCCCCAACAATGCTTCCTTTGCTCTGACTGGAAACACATCAGTGTGTCAGTGCTGTTAGCAAAGGTCACGATACATGAAATCTGACTATTGGCTTGAGCAGCTATAAAACAGCATTAAAGTCAGTTCCCATGTAAATAAGCCAAACAAATTTAACATCACTGTATCTGAAAGCTAAGTATTCTCCTCTCATTAGCTGCTACTGACTTGGATTTACATTTCTTTCTCTGTTCAGTGGGGAAGCTCACCACTTGCAATGACAAAGTCCTAAAAATGCAACCACAAAAGTCTGCCACGAGATTTTTTTTTCCATTTTTCAAGTTAGAAGGAAAATGTTACACATGTGTTTGTGCTTGCAGGCATGAAAAGAGGACAAACCTCTGAAATGCACTGACAAAACACCAGGAAACATAAGTGACAATGCATCTAGATTTGTACCGGGGTGTCTTTGCACTTGTGTGTGTGTGTCTGCTGCCATCAGGCATGCAGAGTCAACACCAAACTATTCTTCCCAATGACCAGGCCTAAATCACAATGTTAAAATGGGGAATTACTTTCTAGCATCATAATTATGTGATAGTGCACGTCACCTTGCAATGCACTGCAGTCTGATTGAGCACACTGCCCTTCTTCATCTGGCTGATCTTAAGAATATTATGTAAGATCCTTCCTGGGAGAATAACAGAAATAGCCTTTCTAAATGTATTATTTTTCTTCTGATTAGGCAAATATTTTTGCCTTTATCATCATCACCATTACTTAGATTTCACTAAGAAGGTATCGAGGAGGAAGAAGAAACTTAGTTGTTGCTACCAGGCTGATTCGGTGCTCAGTCCCTCAGAAAAGCAGCCACAAAACCTTATTGTTTATTTGCATGCTGTTGTAATCACATTAACCATTTTTCCAGTGAAAACATCTGCCCAACGAGCTACCTACTTGGTAGTCATTTAAAGCCCAATAAAATGCAGGAGTGTCACACCACATCAAATACTGGAAGCGCAACATAAGAGGCATGTGTAATTCATGAGTATTGATGCTAATAACAACACAACTACACAACATTTGTACCGCTGAATGCATGCTGAGATTAGAATAAATCTCCCTATCCCATTTTACAGATAACAAAAAAAAAAGAGGAAGAGAGCCAAGATTAATAATGGTCTAAAATATGGCCAAAAGAATAAGAAAGCAGTTGAATACAGTGAGGAAAACATAGCACACGCCTGCAGAAAAAGAAATCCTTAACTTCATTTGGTCCGAATGATACAAGGGTGTGTGACTGAAAAACATGAAGGATATTCAGTGAAATACTGCAGAGGGTTATTTTCTTTTTTGTTGGGGATTCGGTTGTTTGTTTATATTGTAGCTATTTAATTTTGTTTTTATAAAGCTCCTTTTGTGTTAATTAAAGTTTTTTTGGCCTGAATTTCACAGTGACCACAGCATTTGGTCACCAGCCTTCAAACCCACAGGGATTCCATAAAATGCCTTTATTGTGCAGCATTCTTACATGTGCAGCAAGGCCTATGCATTTGGATTTATTGGTATAAGAAAAAACTAAGCCCTTTGTACTCAGAGCAACCTGTACTGCATAAATAGAATATAATGCTGTGTGACAGAATACATGGGACTATTGAAAAGTGGGCCAAATCAAATGGCTTGTAATCCTGTCGAAGCTCCCTTCTTAGTGACCCCTGCCTACCTTCCTCACAACATGGATTTAAAACAGCAGCTCTAAAGGCAGCTGCTTACACGCCGTCCCCATCAAACATAGTATCTGAGCACTGGGGAGACGCACTTCTCCGGCCAAGTGTAGAGTGGAGATGGGTCGAAGAGGACTGCTGTGATCTGTCCAGCAAGCAGAAGCATGCATCAACTGGGTTTGTAGTGAAAAAAAAAAAAAGCTATTTGCCCTGTAAAGCATGATGCAGCCAATCTGAAACAGAATGCCAAGAAGGGTGATTTACCCTGGTGTGACTTCATATCAAAATGGGAATGACTCATATGACTCTCTCACTATGCAACTTTCTATTTTCGTGCATATTTTAAAATAGCTGTATTAAAAAGTCGGAAGGCCCCATGAACTCTCTCCCAGAATGATCACTTGAAAGTGGGTAAGAGTCTGTTTCCAGCACACAAACAGCCAGGAGGTCACCAAAGCGTGGTGCTAAAAAGCTACAGGCAGCTAAGTACATACTGTGTACTTCACTAATTCAACTTCCTCTGGGGAAAGGCTCCACCCCTGAGCTCCCTCCCTCTTTCACCTGGAGATACAGACCTCCTGACGCCTCTCACCAGGTTCCTACCGTGATCAGTCACGTCCTCACACTGTTTCTGAGCACCAGTGCAGCTCCACAGAGCTCACTGTGCTGGCAATCAACTGAAAATCTAATAAAATCCTGATTGCTTCATGCCAGCTCTTCAGTGACTCTTTTCATAGTAAAATGTCATCTGGCTGACAGCATACTCAATGCAACTGTACATGTGCAGCAGCATGGCGAGCAAGTTCTCCAAAGGGATTTCCCAGAAGACACATTTTCACTTACCTATCTTTGCCCAATAGCCTGGAGCTGTTACATGTTTATCAATATTATTACTACCACTATTACCATCAGTCTCGGCACTTTGGCACTCCAGACAGTTTCACAAGAGCAATGTGGTGCATATGTCAGCATGGTTTCAGCTTGCTTTTTTTTTTCATTTTTGGCTCAGAAGATGCCTGAAATCTACTGTGACAACTGCAACAGGTATTTAATGTGTTAATGAGACTGCTGGCCAGCATTAAAAAAAAAAAAAAAAAAATCTTATTGCTGATATGTTATTATTTAATTTGACTCTTACAAGATTAACTGAGATGTTAACCCCTGCTCCCAACTAAATTCCATCAGTAAAGTGAAGTGAAGGGCTCTTCCCACTCATATTTCCCCAGGTAGAATTGTTAAAAAAAAAAAAAAAATAGAAAATTGTTTAATTTTCTCTCAACTATGACTGTGGTAAAACAACCTAAAACCTTAAAACTGCTCTAAAACCTGAAAACCACCTCCTGTTTTTTTTTAATTTTCCCCCTTTCTGTCACAAAAATCTTAGGCTGTTCAATCACAGTCTCGTACTTGCATAACGTAGATGCCAAATAACACAGAGCAGATATGAAATCAGCTTTCTTCGTATGTCCCATTACACAGGTGGCTGTTCTCCTGTTTTTTGGTTGTGGGTCGTTTTTGTGACTAGTGCTGTGGTTTAAAGTAGTAGATCTTCTGACTAATAGGCAAAAACACAGTGTGAAAATGCAGTTTTGTCATCAGAAAAATTTCTTGCCTCCCACGAAAGAGTATACAATCAAAATTCCAATCTTACTCTTCGTTTTTATATGACAACAATTAATGGAGTACTGCATTCTTAATGTCTGTACGATCACTTTTGAGGTACAGAACTTCTACGTAACATCCAACTCCAAGGCAGAATGTTAGCAAGCCACATAGAGTTTGACACTGCAATTTTGTTTCAAAATAATCAGCATTTCTACAGAGGGCAACAGCTTTCCTAAATAACCAAATCAAGACAAAAATAATCTGACCACAATACCGATCAAATTAAAAGTGTCTCTCAGATGAATGAAAATTCTTATTCATGACTATGAAAATCACCCTTCCCAACATACTCCTGCTTTCACAATTTAAGAATGGTTATTTGCTGAAGGAGGGACTCTTGAGGTCTGTGGTTAATCTCTAATGGCATGAACAGCTTACAGCAGTCTACTTGATTGATGAGTAACCAAAAAAGAAAAAAAATGCCTCCCCAAATCACTGGTTTCCTGTGCGAGCTCTGCAGCATGGTGACATCTAAGGGTCCAAAATGATGGATTTACCTTTTAGTAAAACAAAATTCCAGATAAAAATATATTTCTCTTAGTCTCTCGTAAGAAACGGCTTTGGTTAGCTCAGCATGTAAAGTTTTCTCCAATACTTGCACGATTTTATCAGGAATATTGAGCTGATCTACAACAGGCATCTCCATTTAAAAAATAATAATCACAAAAGTGTGATTTCAAGCCCTCTCTTTACTATAAATGAATAAATATAAGCTAAGTTGTCTTTACCCCTCCTAATACAGTGTAGAAAAAAAAGCCATACGTAGTTGTGCTTTGAAAAGCAAAACATGAGGAAAGTAAGTGCCCTTTCAAAAACCAGCTTGATATAAGTGACTATTTCTCCTGAAGAGGGAAGAAGCATTGGTCCTTTTGAAGCAAAATACGTCAATACTGGTTAACAGCTCCCTTAGAAATCACAGTAAGCATTAATATTTGGACTTTTAACTCCTCAAATCACACAGAAACTTGGCACAGAGAGAAAAGATGCCACCCATTAATGAAATGCTGCCAGCCTCAGGTGAAGCAAGCGCAGCAGTTATTTGGAGGTTGCAGGAACAGTCATTTAGGCCAAGAGGCAATAGTATTTCATCTGGATGAAATGATAAGTTGACTGGTTTTTTTTTTAATTATTTTGGAAGTCAAATGTAGTTTCATGGACTGAAATATACTGCCTGGATGTTCAAACAGCAGTAATGGAAAAGCAGGGTGAGGATCCCTAAAGGAAATCTGAAGTCTGGGAGTGTTCTGTGGAGGGGGATAGAGACTGGAAAATTGTGAATGGTCTGAATTTGAACAGGAATAACTCCTTCCCTGTGACTGAATGTTAAATAAAAGGCCCAGCAGAAAGGACCTTTCTGCTAGGGGCTTATTTCAAAGGCAACAGATAACATACCCTGACACTGGCTCCAATTATGGCTACCGGTGCTATCTTAGCCTAGTTTACTTTGGGGATTTCACAGTTGGCAGCCTTTTATCTAGAAGTAGCTTGGTTTGAATAAGCAAAGATACTTGAATGAGTACTTAACCTTCCTGCACTCCACTGCACTTCCCAGCAGAGACGAACAGCACCTCCAAGCTTAAGGGGAAAAAGGAAAACAATGGAAGATATATACTCTCTCCAGAGATTAAAGACTCTAAGTTTTACTATAGCAATTCAAGTCTTTCTGCTAAGTAACTGCAGCTTTTAACATCACAATTAGAATTTTAAACCCAAGTTTCAAGATCAAAAGGGCCAGACTGGAAAATACTGCATAGAAATTGACAGGCTCTAGGTTGTAAAACACCTAAAAGAGTTCTGGTTTTTATTTATATTATTATTCTTTTAAAAAAAAATTATTTCCCATTTCCGCCTCGTTCTTTTTCCTTTTGACATTTTAATGCACCATGTCCATTACTATATTTCCTCACCAGTACCTTCTAGTCCATCAGCAGCGCTGCATTACCCTGCTGTTGGAGAAAATAATATGGAAAAAGTGCTTTGCTGGCACCAGCGACATGGAATATGAATTATACATACGTAGCAGGAGAGAAATGCTGACGGAAGGCTAGTCTGCTTGTATGTGTGCAAGTGTGCATGTGCACATATGCACACACACAGACTAAAAAGAAGATGTATTGAGAGGACAATTTAAACTCATTTACACTAATTGTAACTGTTTCTCTGTACTACAGAAATTACCTAACCTCGGTGTGGCTTTTATGGTTCAGTTTTATAACTCAATGAAAACTCACCTGAATTTTTCTGACCTCAACACCTTGAGGCTGTAGTATCTAATCAGCTGCTAAGTAGTTTAGAACCAGAACCACATTCTAGAGTGCCTAAAAGTATGTCAAAGCAATGCAACACCACACATTACTATACACTGAACACTATTTGCCAGGTGGCATGGGGAGCAGCAGACGATAATGTAAATATCCACCTCAATTTAGCAACCCAATGACCAGGACTTAAAATGACCAAAAGCTGCAAATAGCTAAGCTGGATCCCAATTCCTCAGTTTAATAAACTACTATGTCTAAATTGTCTTCTCTAAAATCAATGACACCGAATTCTAAATTCATTCAATCTATATATAAAAAAAATTGCTTTCATTTACAAAATTGCAACATGCAATCCCAAGAATCATATTGAGGTACAGCACACTGAGGTCAAAGACGCTGCCTTCAAAGATAGGATTGCTCCTCATGTAGACACATCAAAACTCCTTCTATGGTAATTAGTTCAGGTATTCGTAACTGTAGTTGCAGCAACAAGAGGCTCATTTTAGCATCCAGCTAGATGTGCATTTTACAGCCAGCTAGTACTGAATTACATCTTGCTAAGGCCACACTGCTAATGGTATGTACTCCAGCTATTATGCAACTACCTTTCCATATACTATGGTCAATCTTTGAACCGCTAGGAAGACAGGCTCAGAGTGACACTCACTGCTAGCACAAGAAATGCTGAAATAGCATCTAGCTCCAGAAACGACTGTTGACTTCAGGTGTCAGTCTAAGAATCAATTTTCAAAAGCGTGTACTGGGCACCTACTGTAGGAAACAAAAACTAAAAGACATTAAATACATAGTCCTGAAAAGTTTCAAATTGGGCATCTATAAACTGGGGAATGCACAACTGGCTGGTACTAAGAAGATACTGGCTAAATTTGCTACTTTTCACATCAACGAGGAAAATGCTATCTCATTTGCTTAAAATTTGCTTTTACTGAAGGCTGTGTTGGTTGCAGGTCCGTACATACATAAATACTTATCTATCACTATAAATATGGGTACTGTTGTGAGCACTACAGGGTGATAAAAGACTTCATTTTTTTTTAGCCATCTGGTTCTCAGAGGCCTCTGCTGGGTTCTAAACTCCAGCAGCAGAACCAACCATTAGCTGCCATTTTAGTCAACATCAACCTAAGTTATGAAAAGTCTTGCCTTGGAGTTCAGTGGATATATTAGGTCTTCAACATACAATCAATGGGTGTGCTGAGACCAAGAGATGTATAAAAAAGGAAAAGACCATTTTGCAGTTCCTTCACACTGCCTTCCTGAAAATAAGAGGAATTAGTACACAGGGCATTAGAGGGTTATTTAGCATCGTCTGCAGGAAACTGTTACCCAGGCCAAGTTTAAACACGCTGGGTAGTGTGAAACCATAGCTACTACCAGTACAATGAAGAGATCTTAAAAATATCTTTTCTTTAGCTTGACACACATCATTTTGGGTGGCAGGAGACAGACTACCACATCCTAAGATTTTAGGTTACTGGGAAGGTATCATGTAGCTATAGAAATTAATCTGAGCTTAAGAGGCTTCTAGCAGGCCTCAAGGTGAGGTCAAAGGCTAATTCAAATGGTGTAAACCTAGTATCTTCCACAGTCACCACTTTTACTTATATGATTATATCTTTTTTAATTAAAAGGGTGGTGGTCTGCATTAAGGATGATACCTAGGTATAATTGGCTGACACTCAGATCTTGATCATCCAGTCCTGGTTAATGAACATTGATTTTCTGCCCCAGTGGAAGTGATTTTATTCTGCTACATGCCACTTAATTTTACACAGCTGCTTAGTGTGCCTTGGCAAGGCAGAAACAAACCAGCTCTCTATATCCAAATAATACTCCTGAACTGGTGAAGGATAGATTCTGTGGATTAACAGCTCAAGATAAATTTCTCTCCCCTATTGATACTTGGCTACTGATTCAACAAGTTGACCATGAAGGGGATCACAAACAACTTGTACGGAAATACTGCTGTGTCATGACTCTGACACAATAATTTAATTTTCTTCTTGATTCAACATAAAAGAGTGTGTTCCACAGTAACAAAAATCTAACAGTTTTTCAACCCCACAGTTGAATCTGATACACTCAAGACAGTCAAAGAAAAAGGCTTGACACCATTCATGCGCTTTGGCATACAACAGTGGATGTCCTTCCAGTTACATGAAATAGTATGGTGTATGTGCTCTCCCGTTGCACTGTCTGGCTTTTTGAACAGGAGAACCAGTAGACTTGTGTTCCAACTCTTTGTTTTGCTCTGTACTTTTTCATATGCAAATGAACTAAGGAAACTACGGAAACAAAAAACCAAACCCAAACAACCAAACAAACCAGCTACAGAAAACTAGTAATTAAAACTTGTTAATAACTATGAAGGCAGAACTAATTTGGTTATTAAGAGATTTACTATGAAAGGAACAACTGGAAGAACATGACAGCAGAGAAGTCCATGAAACTTGAATCTCAGGTGAAGCTGGATTTGGTTGTGAGGGAGCAACAGGCAGGGAGGCAGAGTAGATACTTTGTCCCACTGCTGTAATTTATGATACGGTTACAGAAATCACAGCATGAAGGAATCTGGTGAGAAAACAGTAGCTGCCTTTCAGGTGAATACTTTGCACTAGATACTTAGTGCTCTTAAAAACTGTAGTGACTGACTGGAATTTTGAAAACACTTGTGCACGCTCAATTACAGAGTAATAAAACTTTATTGAAAATCCCATTAAGAAATCCTGTCATCACTCCTGCAGTACACCACCTCTCAGAAACGGATCAAACTTTGTGGGCTATAGCTCACTGCCCAGGCAGCAACAACAATATTACCAAGAGTCAAGAAAACAGGGTTTCACGGCACTGCTGTGAGGCAAGAACATCAACAACAAGGGGAGAAAGATGATGCCTGCATCAGGAGGAAGAAGGATCTTATTGCTTCGCAGTGATGAGGTTCTTCGTTCCCCTCTTAGGCACAAGGAAACTGAGCCATGCCAAAAGCCATGTAGGTGTGTGAGCAAGTGACGTGCAGATTTTCATTGGACTATCACAGTGGCATCAGCAAAAAGAAAACAAAAAACTAAAATCCCCTCTATGATGCCAGTATTTGTGAATCTTCCACAAGACTTTTATATTCCTTTAGTAGTCAGATGGCATGTTCATAAACATAAAAAAAAAATTGTCAAGGTCCCATCGCAAGTACAATTTACATTGCTACCTACTCGTACTGGTCATGCTGCTACACTAAGGGAGAATGCGTGTTGCCACAATTGGGATGCTGTGAAGAAAACAAGGGGCTTCTTCCAGCCCCAGACTGGCTGGGATATATGGGTATAAGCTGGAACCTAAGAGTTTCCAAAGAAAACAAGGGGCTTCTTCCAGCCCCAAACTGGCTGGGATATATGGGTATAAGCTGGAACATAAGAGTTTCCAAAGAGATACAAGGAAGAATTTCTTCAGGTGATGGAGCACTGGCACAGGCTGCCCCAGATGGGTTGTGAAGTCTCCTTCTCTGGAGACATTCCAAACCCATCTGGACGAGTTCATGTGTGACCTACTCTAGGTGATCCTGCTCTGGCAGGGGGGTTGGACTAGATGCTCTTTCAACGTCCTTTCCAGCCCTTAAGATTCTGTGATAAGCAGGTGACCTAACGTATGGTGGCATATTTGCTCTGTATCACAAATACGAACCACCATCAAGAACATTCCTTCCATGCGAAAGTATGGAGGACTTACAGGAACAGCCAAGAGCTATTACACTTTCTCTGCTATGGTTGAGTTGAGACCAAAAAGGAAAAGAGTACGCTTGCAACCCCTGGCATCAGAGGGGTGTGACAGGTTTCGCTCAATTTGCAGTTTATAAATAGTCCTTTTGCCAGTATTTGCAGTACAGATTTGATGACTGCTCAACCTTCCACAGGTGCTGGGTAGTGATGGAAAGGCTCTGAAACAGTGTAATTTTGCCCAGGCAAAGCTAGAAACCAAAAGCAGTTTTATAAAACTGACTTGGGAGGAAGGTGTGTGATAGGAATGGTAATCATTTAACTTAGCTTTTGATCAAACATCACACACTGTGCCCGAACTGTAAGTTAAATCACAATCAAATACTTTCTGCTTAACACAGTCTTTTCTTGCTGTAAAGACCAACACGAGCTTTTCCTTTTACTACATGATTATAAAGAGAGTGTTCCTGTAGCTCCAGTGATGGCCCATTTATTCCTTTGTGCCTGACCTATCAGCTTATAGCCTAAATCAGACAGACAGAAGCAGACTTCTGTAAATCCTACTAGACGGGTCTGTTAAAACAACCAACACAATCCACACGCTGCTGGTTCACAGATATCTGTGGAGTACAGTCTATTTTAAGGGAATGTGGTTCTATTTCACTGAACAAGAACATGAAGTACACTAAATTTACTGTTATTGTTTTAAAAGTTTGCTATTGCTTATCACTGGAAGCCACCTGCCTTCCAAACTCACAAAACAAGAAAGCAAAAGATACAGGGACACATTAGCTTCCTATTTCTAGTTTTACACTGCATCTTGGAATGAGACTGACTTGGGTGTCCACAATGGTCCTGAATGATAAACACCTCTACGTGTATATATGCATCTGTGTACACATATGCATCAATAAATGCAAGATGCTTAATACACACACACACACACACACACACGCTCACGAGAACAGGGCAACCATCTTTGTGTAATTCTCAAATGTAATAGAACCTCTCATAACAGAAAAAGACCATAAATATACCAGCAGTTATATGAATCCAGGCAATGTGGAAATTACTTCATCTGTAAAATTTCCCAGAAAATATGATTTCATTGCAAGTATTCAGGCATCTTAAGAACTACCATGGACAGAAAAGTGCCTTTGCCAAAATCCCAGCACAAATAGCAACTCGTTGCCCAAAGGGGAGACAAGAAGACAGATGATGTCTCCAACCTCTACAATCCCGTTTGCAGGTTCTCTGTTATGGATGTGTAAGTGCCACTTATCAACTCCAGCTATCTACAGATTGCTTTTATGCCGCCTTCTGCCTTTCCCTTTCAGTTGTGCTCATCAGCCTGCCCTTCCCTCTCCTCTGCATGTCTGCCTAGAAACGAGAACATCCCGTAGAAGAGAACTACCATCAGCACACAAAGCTCACAAAGTGGACAGTAAATGCAAGAGTTGATGGACAGCTTCGTAAGCTTCCTTACTCTCTTGCAGGAGCAAACTGCCAAGGACACGTTGGTGTTCTCTCTACCAGAGATGAAAAATATATATCCAGCTAATCAATTTGAACTTGCAGAGGGCTTGTTTCCAACTCCTAATGTCACTGCAACCCTGTGGGTTTTCCTAAAGCTTACAGTGTCAAGGACCAAACTGGATGAGGCTGTCATTTCCCACCAGCACAGCTGCTTTTTGAGTGGATAACTCAAGCATGCAAGCATAGCATGCTTACCTCTTACATTTAAGGAAAAGTATTCTTCCCACACACAGTCTTCTCCCAGGGATAAGGGCACAAACAGAACATGTGCAAATATATATGCATACACCTATATGGTGCTCTTACTTCAGAAATAACAAAAAAAACATTCTCACTCATTTAAACTCCTTTCACCTGGATGCATACCTGCTCTGAGCGGAGTTTGCAGCAGCTTGCATCACTGCAGCAGCCGCCTCCTGTGCCTTACGGTTCACAGTTGGCATGGGTGGGCCCATCCCAGGGCCTCCCTGCTGAGACATGCCAGGAGAATTGGGGGTCATACTGCTCATGTTTCCAGGAAATGGTCTGCTCTGCATCCCAGCTGATGGCATCCGTCCCAGGGGCATGGTACCACAAGGCTGGTTTGGCCCCTGTCCATGCATCTGACTGTTGGTGTTTATGCCCATGCCAGGTCCTGGGCCACTGTAACTTGTGTTGGGCACGCCGCTGTATGTTGGTGGTCTGGAGTAGTTTCCTGAACAAAAAGATAAGAAACCATAGACATTAAACTTCTCTGTAAATATTTCTATATAGGAAGTTAGCAGCTGCAGAACTCACGCACGTGAACTAAAGTGAACCGTGCTGACCTCAACGTCAGAACAACTTTTGCACCATGAGGACAGGCAAGCAGTGGAACAAGCTGCCCAATGAGGTTGTACAGTCTCCCTCCTTGAGAGTTTTTAAGACTCAGTTGGAAAAAAACACAAGTAACTTGCTCTTTTATCTGAATCTGATTTGAATACAAGGTCATCAAAGAACAACTTTTGAGCAGTCTTCCAACCTGAATGATCCTATGAACCTGATTTTCACTTCCCCTCAAACATTTTTGGCTAATATATGTCATGGGATAAGAGCAAATGCAGAAAAGCACAGCCTCCAGAGGGTTAACAACACAGCACACGCACAAAACCACCTTACGCAGTAAAGAAATATGTGGCATGTGAGAAGCCCATTATATAAGCTCAGGGGAGAATATTATTTTTGTAATTGCACGTTCTCATCATCTTTCAGCACTTTCAGCAATGGGCCATTCTCACCAGCTTCTTGCTTCTAACCATTCTGCTCATTTGTGTCAGAGATGCTTTGGCATGGACGGCTGTCAGGCCCTAAGAAACATTCCTGCTCCCTTCTGCCCTACCCTGCCTTCCTGTAAGTTCAAAGTTTGTCTGTGCCAGCAGAAGGGCCGAGCAAACCACTCTGCCATCCTCTGGAAATTAACAGTATTACAAAAGTAATCAGCAAGAGTACAGAGGTGCTAATATGAATGGGTGCCTTATGAAGGATGGCATGAAAATCTGGCTGACTCCAGTCAATGTTGTCACTGGAGCAAACCACTCTGCTTGCAGAAGCTTTGAGTGGCGATTTTCCTACCATGTTGAAAGCTCAAGAAAAAGTAAGTGTGCAGCATTCATTGTCAGAGAAACAAATCCAAGCAGCATGAGAAAGAGAAAAAAAAAAGGCTAAAGATACGATTGAAAAGTATTTTAGGAAACAGATCACATTACACTACTTCAGTCATCAGTTTTGACTTGTCTTTCTTGCCATCTCATCCAGATTAGTGGAAACATGACCCATTCCCTCCCCGTGGGATGCCGCAGAGCTGAGTTTCCTGACTGCTCTCAGATATTCCCACGCTTGTTCAAAGGCAGCAGCCCTTGGACTCTTCCTCTGAACGTGGAGATCAGCCATGTCTCTACTCAGGCCTCAGCTACCAGGCAGAGAAGTCAGTGGCACGCAACTCCTGTTTAGATTTAAAATAAATACATTCATCCATCATTTGAATGCACACATAATTAATTCATACACTCCTGCTGCTGTGCTTTGGCTAATCCTCCCCACCTGGTAACTGACTCACTCTGCTACAAGTTCTCCTCAGCAAGAATATGTGAGACCTACGCTTCCCAAGGAAATGAAGCAACAATTCTCTTTTGGTTTAGAAACCAAGTTTCTGCCTGGGGGCCTTCACAGAAGGATCTCCAATATGTGTTTTAACAGAGATGAAAGGCTCCAGATTCAGCTTTATGCTGACTTCAGATTATGCTGTCACTTCTCCTCCTCCTCCTCCAGGCTCAGCTGCTGGCAGCTGCCTATTTTCTGTTCAGTGAGCCATTGCCCTTAGACAGAGTTTTGCTTGCTGAGACTTCCTCAAGCCACACAACTGATCCAACAAATGTGACCACAAACCGAAGAGTTCACTAGTTTCATACTGCTCTGCTTAGTGCTGAAAGGTGTAACACACAACTCAGACGTTGCTCTGGTTTTCTAGTTGCCTTGCACAAGAAAAATGTAGTGCAGTAAGATGGTGTATATGTGCACTCAAAGATTACACACAGGTGGTTAACACATTTTATGTACATGCTATGAGTTACACTGCTTCCCAAAGTGAAGCAAATTCCCTCCCCTAGACTAGTCAACCTGATATCCATAATAACTGGGAGCTATTGTCAGTCCAATTTACATAAAGTCAATTTGTTTCGTCAGTTAGGGTCTACAAAGCACCATTCAGCAGAGTGCTTACAGAGGAGAACGCTAATGCTAGTGCTGTTTTGATGCTATTTCAAATTGGGACCAAAAAATATCTTCTTTCATGCTTTGGCTTCTCCAGCGTAAGCACAAGACACAAGAAACAGTGGACTCTTCTCCACAAAAAACGTGGCTCACTTAAAATAGCTCCTAATCATTCATCTGCAGGGTAGCCATCCAAGAGCCCAGGGAAGTGGTATGTTTTCAGTAAGGAAAACAAGTTTCAATATTTTTTTCCATGTTTCCCCCCCCTCCTCCATAGCATTTCCTCAATATCTGAAGTACTAGCTATTCTTATACCTTTCCCAGACCACAAAAAACCTCAGGCAAAACAAAAGCCAAACAAAATACAAGAGGAATTGCCAGGAATGAGGAGTGCAATCTTATTTCCATGTTTCCCTAATAGATTAGTAATTTGTTGGCAGTGGCTTTGACAGAAAACAGATGGATGCAGCATTAAACACAATGAATGCAGCAGATGCTAGGCCAGCCCACATCAGCTGGACGTGTCAGGCAGCCAAGTCCAAGAGACCACACTTTTCAAGTGGGTACAAGCCTGGCAACAGTGGCTGTACAGTACTACTGAACAACTCCTCCTCTCCATATCCGAGGGATTTTTGATTCCAGCTCTCCTTCAGCAGAGTAAAATTGTACTCGGAGAGATGATATCTCAAATGCATGAAACAAAACCAAAGAAGTAACTGGAATCAGGAATGAAAAAAAAAAAAAGTGTAGTGATGATAAAAATATAAAAAGCCTGCTAACAACCTGCCAAAGACAGATGTTCATACTTACTGATGAAACTCTGGCCCACTTTGTCCAGGTTTGCTGAACAAAGTGCTCTGACATCTTGCCATTTCTAGGCAAGCTGAAAAGAGGGAAATCTGGAAACTACCTGTTAGTTTTGTTCTCTGCTGCAGAGACACAGGTCAGATTCACGGTATTAAAAACAGTATCTTCAAATAATTTTAGATTTTTTTACATGTGCACTTAACCATCAAGTTTTTCTTGTACATAAGATTTAAGTGCATTATTGTGAATTCCTCTGAAACTATTTTACACAGGAGACTTCAGTACTTATGGCTGATGTTTAAGTCTTAACTCCACAGGCTTTTGCATATGCAGGTCTGGATTCAGAGGTCCAGACTCTAGAGATACTTAGGGCATCTCATCCTTCAGATGCTACCACTTTAATTAAAATCTAGGATTAAAATCAGTGGGAGATAGATAGTAAAGTGCTTTTGTGAATTGAGTCCAACTTTAAAGGTTACAAAGCACAAATACTCGATTCCTATTACTTTACCATGAAGAAAAGGGGGTTTAACTTACCAAGAGGTTCTGGGGATGTGGTTCAACTTTGCTCAGTAGTGGTTTCTCTCTTTGTTATGTGCGAACAGAACAGTTTTACTGCTGAATTAAGTAGGAAAAGATAGGGAGACGGGATGCATTTCTGACACGTTTTACTGATCCACAGGGAGTTTTTCTCTGCACCAGTCTTAAAAGACCCAACCGACTACAGCATCTGACTGCTCTCCAGAGTGCATTAAAGGGACATTTTGCTGTGGCAGCAATTTGATGCTTGGGTCACAGACCAGAGCTTCATTAGCCCTCGAGCTAGTTGTTGTCCAAATACAAACCAGAGAGGCTGTTTCTTTCAGTAACAACTTCCATTCTCACTCTGCCTATTTTTTTTATTCTCGGGGACACGAAATGCTGGGATTTAATACAAAATCAAAACAAATGTTCTGTATTACATGCTCCTGTGTTGTATCACAGACATGCTGAAGTGTGGAGACAAAGCCATTTTTTATTTTTGTAGGAAATGGTTTCACAAGATTGGACTAGGTCCCCAGTACAGAACTGCTTCCCGGGAAAATATATATCAACTCTTATTATAGATCTAAGTGTCATGTAAACACATGAATCCAAGTAAATCAACCATATGCATGGAATAGATCTTTCTGCTCTCATGAACTGGGGCCTAACTCCTCTGACCCGAAGTTCCTGGTGTAGTCTTTATTAATGTGAAAGAACACTAGTCCTGAGCAATGTCTTTCAGGACAGCACACAGTGAAATCCAGCATTCAAACTAAAAGCTTAATGTCACAGAATGCTTTGACACATACATAAAAAATAAAAGTATTCCTGTCAAACTCAGCCTTTGCTTAATATTCTGGAGGAAGGCCTGTGTGAACAAAATATGGAAAGTAAACAATATCCTTGGGAATTATTTTAGTTTAATAATTTAAGAACTCAGTTGCAACCCAAGTAATTTTTAATATATTTGTTATTTTGTCAATAAAAGGCAAGTGGGTAACTTCATTATATATTCATCATTACAGGCATATAATTCTGCTTTGTAAGAGAGTATGTTAAGAGTTGTAATTACAGATTACTTTCATTAAAAATGAAAAATGCTATTAAAGACTTCAATCCAAGTAAATACATTTCTTTGAAATATCATCATCTTCATCCCTGGATTTTATTAATGGCTATGTTAGCCTGCTGAAAACATAGTATTCTTCTGCTCTAATTGTTACCTGTAGAGCTGAAAGTCTGCAGGGCCCTAATTTTATAATGACCAGTGCACACACGATCACCGGCACTCTCCAAGAGCTGGCAGAAGAACATGTCTTTCATCCATCACACTATTCACCAGACCCTTCTGAAATGGCCTGTTAATGACAATGATGCTCATTTTCTTCCTGCCCCTCAAGTTCACTTTTTAATAGCCATTTCTTCCTGACCACGACCCATAAAATCATTACACAGGCACTTTCATCTACAGAAGGAGGAAAAGAACTGCTGAACTCGAGCAAAAAAAGAAAGTAGTATTCAGTGTGTTACTTAGATGCATTGATTTAGTACAAAAACGTTTCCATTCAATCAGTGTGGATGGCTAATGTTTCACTGCACTTGACACCCACTATTCCCGTGGTTCGGAATCTCAGCAGCAGCAGTGCAGTTGGAAGTCAGGACAGCACATCATAAATCCACTGGATTTTTACCAGTTAAGCTAGTTGCTCACTGTGCAGATAAAAATAAGCACTTGGATAGCATTTTATGGCCACAAAATGCTTTCCAAATAAAAGGAAAGCGCCAGTCAACTGGAGTTAGGTAATTAATCTTCACACATGGCTATAAGGCATTACTAGTCCCATTTTACAGTTAAGGAAAGTGAAGCAGAGAAATGAATCTACTTGCCTAAGTTGAAAGATGGTGTAAAAGGCAGAGCCAAAATTAGAAACTGGGAAATCTTGGCTTGTAGCCCTGTGCTCACAACACTACAACAAACGCTACCTAGAGATGAAATAGAAAGGAACATTGCACAGGGCAGCAAGGCTCCCTGCAAACAAACATCAGAACTAGTTCTCAGAAACTCCAGAGACTAAAATAACTATCCTTACTAGCATGGCCAAGCCCTTAGAGAATTTCCCATTGCTAGCTCCACTCCTTTTTGAGGATTTTAAGTAAGAAAGCTTCAGTAGGAAATAGAAAAGCTTCTTTATGTACCTGTATAGAAAATACAGCACCTTATATATTCTGTGGCGTGCCTTCATCTTCATGAAATCCCTAAACAGATGCATACTTTATAAAGGTTATCCATTAAAGGCAAAACAACAGTCAAGTCCAAGGTTGTCCAGGAGCAGAAACTGTGTATTCTATTTTTGGTTTAGTTCTCCAACAATTATATCAAACAAACAAAATAAAAGGAATTGTCTCTCTCAGTTTGAAGAGTTAGTTAAGATTCACAAACCATGTGCATTAGAGCTCAATATTATACTCCCACAGTAGCCACAATATTATTGTGCTTGTTAGAAGACTTTAACCCTCACAGTTGCCACGCAATTTCAGATTGGCCTTGGGACTTTGTTTAAGAAAAGAAGTCTTATTTTAGGATCAGTGTTGTGACTCTTTTTTGATGCTTGGTCAAACGTGGCCTCATTGCAGAGAAGACATGCTTGGGCTCCTCAACAACGGTTCTGGCAATGCAACAGATTAATCATTTCCTTGACCAATTTAAGATCACTATTTTTATACAGAGAAAAGTGCCAATAACAGAAGTGGGTTCTTCCACAGTGTGCAGCTCCACCTCCGGATGACAATTTTGGTTTTTTTAAGTTTTTTTTTTTTTTTTTAGGGAAGGCAGTGTGTGTTTGTTGTCTTTTTAATTTTTGTTGATAAGGGTTTCTTCTGTCTTTTTCTTTGTGTTTGTAGGGTTTTTTTTTTAGTATTCTCTGGGTGTTTAAGGTTTGTTAAAGAAATAATGTGTCTACCTATATACACAACATAGAATCATTTTGGTTGGAAAAGACCTTGAAGATGATCAAGTCCGACCACTAACCTAACACTGCCAAGCCCACCGTTAAACCACGTCCCTCAACACCTCATCTACACAGCTTTTAAACATCTCCAGTGATGGGGAGACTCTACCACCTCCCTGGGCAGCTTGTTCTGTTGTAACAACCGCCTCAGTGAAAAAATTCTTCCTAACATCCATTCTAAACCTCCCCTGGTGCAATCTAAGGCCATATCCTCTTGTCCTGTCATTCAGTACTTGGGAGAAGAGACTGAGTCCTGCCTTACTATAGCCTCCTTTCATGTAGTTGTAGAGAGTGATCATGTCCACCCTCAGCCTCCTCTTCTCCAGACTGAATAACCCCAGTTTCCTCAGCTGCTCCTCTTAAGACCTGTTCTCCAGACCCTTCACCAGCTTCATCTCTGGACACTCCAGCACCTCAGCGTCTTTCTTGTAAGTGAAGGGCCCAGAACAGAACACAGTATTCAAGGTGTGGCTTCAAGAGCACTGAGTACAAGGGAACAATCACCTCCCTGGTCCTGCTGGCCACACTACTTCTGATACAAGCCAGGATGCCACTGACCTCCTTGGCCACGTGTGCACATTGTTGGCTCATATTCAGCCAGCTGTCAGTTAGCCCCAGGTCTTTTTCCATCAGCCAGCTTTCCAGCCACATATTCTCTAGTCTGTGGCATTGCATAGGGTTGTTGTGGCCCAAGTGCATGACCCGGCACTTGGCCTGATTGAATCTCACACAATTGGCTTTGGTCCATTGCTCCAGCCAGTCTGGGTCTCTCTGAAGAGTCTTCTTGTCCTCAAGTAGGTATATGTACCTGCACAGCTTGGTGACATTGTGTCATCATATATAAAAATATATATATATACATAAGTTATTCTACATATTATCAGCAAGCACTTTACCTTGTGGTCCATACTGGCTCATCTGTGGCCCATAAGTACCACTTGAATTACTCTGCTGAAAGCTACTGATTCCAGGATGCACCTGGCCTCCAGGTGAGGGGTGTGGTGACATGGAAGGTCCAGTTTGCTGAGGTCCATACTGTGACATTTGGGGGTTCCTCTGTATGCCTGCCATAAAACCTAAAGCAAAAAAAGCACCAAAGCAAAACTTAATATTCAGAGAACTGCTCCCTATTTAAGAAAGCTTTGACATTAAAACACCCAACTCTCTTTTGTTATTTTCAGACTAAAGATATCCAGAAGACCATTATTGTTCATACAAACAGAAACAAATGCACCTGTAAGTCAGCAAAGTTGTCTCAACAACCAAAATCTGTATATAAGGCTCAGAAACTTTTACTCATAAAGGAGGGCAGTCCTGAGCATTTGCTAATGGCTGCTCTTTTAAAATTAAAACAATCTTTGGAAAAAAGAAACAAACCAAAACATTAAAGGCAATTATCTGCATATAAGTATTAGGCAATTTGCCTGGGGACTTCCTGTGGGGATTATCCTAACTTCCAAAATCAGATGTTGCTTCCAAAATGCATAGTTTCAGCATATAGAAATCCACTGCAAACACTCCTATTGCCCACAAAACTTCCAGAGTGAAAATTTCTGTTTATGTGAAGACTACAGTCATACCAGCCAGCAAAAAACACCTTAACAGAAGTTTTGGTATGCATTTGTGCCCTAGGTCCTTCTTCTGGTGTGTCTGCAAGCATACCTGTATTGCATTCTCTCCTTTTTCCCTTTTTAAGTTGTATTAACGAATCTTAATCTAATGTAAAGTTCCAAAGCTGCAGCAAGAGACCTAGAGAAATGCTATAAAATCTAGAAGCTTCATTTAAAAAACAGGACTAAGCCTATTAAACAGAAGAAGAGGGTTTTTTGGTGGGGTTTTTAACTGGCAAAAATCCTGCAATCCTGCCCATGTCTGTGCACGGATGCTGGTTTTCTAACATTTTACCCCAAAAGGTTTTAGTACTGCTTTCAGTGTTCATGAGGATGTACAGACAGCTGAAGCATTATTTATGAAAGGTGTCTCTTTCTGCTCCCCTCCATAAATTTTAGTGGGGGGTGTGTGGGGAGGCGTCAAGTTGAAAGCCAAGAGACACCTCGCCTGGAAGCATTAATTACACCTTTCCATACATGAGGGAGAGAACCGAGGAAAGGTAAGAGTAAAATTCCATGATGGTGAGTGGACAACTGTAAGCTGCTGAAGGAAAGATCAGAAAAAGGGGAAAAAAAAAAGGGAGAAAGAGGCAAAGACAAGTTGTGGAGACAGACAGAGAATGGGCAACAGGAGGAGGGACAGGAGACAGAAGGATGACTCTCCCAAAGGGATGGAGTGTCCTCCCACTGGTCAGCACCTAAACATCACACAGACCAAACACTCAATGCTTGACTAATGAAGAAAAGTGATTTTTTCTGAGCCACATACTGTAAAGACTGAGGCCCTATGGCTCCCATGACCAGGCGGCTCAGTGGTCTCTGTGTGAGTACCATAGCCCCAACAAGCACTTCTTGAGCTTAAGAGAGCAAGTTTCTCATCTGAGTGCTGCTGTTAATGACATGGTAGATGACACTGGGTTAATGACCTTCTCACCTTTCTGCAAGTTGGCCTATCCATTTGCACACTCGTGATAAAGTGCTGTATGAAAGAGGACAACATCTGTGATACATTAAATGTGTCATGTGTTTTACCCAAGATCAGGCTTTGAGTCCAAATACAGTAAACAGTTTTTGAGCCCTCCACAAACCTTTGCTATACAGTGCACTTATCCATCCACTAAAACGCTATCAGAGATACAATAAGTTCAATGCTGCAGGTCGTAAGGAGAAAAACCAGGAGCTGAGATGATCTTTGTGTTTTCTAGTGCCCAGTTCTTTCACGCTGTGAAGAGCTCAATCTGTAATGTGCTAAAACTCTAACAACTGCAAGGTTTTGCAGAATCTGCACAGAATTTTCCTGATCTTTGTGCAAGTCCCAAGACCAGGGATTTAAACACACCTGAATTGCAAAGTCAGAGACTGGCACTTGCCCTGGAGGAGGCCACACCATATGCGCTAGTATGCAGCATGTTGATAATGGAGGGTGAATTGACAGCTTGGAAACTGGTCTGTACTGGTTGGAAAATTCTACATTTCTGAAAAGGAAAGCTCGTATGTCCTTCACCACTTAGCTTTACTTTGAAACAGACTCCTTGATTTTTAAAATAGTTCCACTCTGCACACAAATCTTATTGTCTTCTGCCAAAAGTGCTGTAAGTAATTTAGAAACCTAATGCAATCATATATCTGTATGAAATAAATGCTCGCATTCCCGAAACACATATACCATATATATCACACTCATGGGATCCATTTAAATGAAAAATTTTGTACTGGTCACACTAAGTTTTTTTATTATAAAGACAGTGAAATTACTCCTGTATCTAGTACCGAAGTGAGAGTTTTCTGTTCACCGCAGGCCTTTTAATCTATATGAGGTAAGTTTCCAAACACAGTGCAAGTGATAAAGGTTTTTCAGCCCAGTTATTATCACAGGCAGTACTCTTCTTAACATGACAAGATGGATGATACATTGAAAAGCTACCATTTGTATGGGTTGTAGGTGATTTCCAGTAGTAATGCAGAGGGACTGCTGGCTGTTGAATCTAATGGAGAACATGGACTAATGTCTAATGGAGAACACGGAGAACTCAAGTTTTTAGCCAGTTCTGCTGCTGTCACAATGGCTCCTGAAGTGACTAGAGTAGTAAGTGAAATAAATGTTTCCATTCAAGTGACCTCTTCTTCAGGAAACTTCTCCTAATCCGTTTCTAATGCTGTGGAATGGACTACACATGGCTACATGTACACTCTTTAAATAAAAGAAGCCAGGACCATTCTATGGCCTGGAGAGCAGTGTGGCATGCTTATGTATATCCAGTTAAACCTTCCTGTCCAGTTAAACTCGATCCTTATAGTCTTCTCTATATGAGTCTGTGCACAGTCCCTTGTACTGCCTTATCCATACTGTGGGTTGTGGCTCAAGCGTTGCACTCAGGCACTGGCCAAAACCATGCTGTGGGGCACGTCAGTAATTCAACAGCAGAGGTAACTGTGATACTACTCAAATCCATGCTCTGGACTTAGTTTACACAGATGTTGATTAAGATAACAAGAATGGAACAGGTTTCTTAACAGCTTGTGACGTGAGGCATGAATTTCAACATCTCAGAGAGTACGAGATTCCTCTCAAATGAGGTTGGCTTTGCTATCTTCTTTTGAGCAGGGACAGGTAAAGAAGTAAGGAAAAGGAAGTCTGAAATTCAGAAATAACTTCTGTGTAATATTAACTTCTATCACCATCTATACAGTATGTTGAAGTATGGTCTTAAAATAGGACATGCTCTAACTTCCAGACAGCAGAGATGTCAATTCAGCTATAGCTGCAACATGGAGAAGATGGTCAGATAAGGTCCTTACTATGATCTGGATTCCATTACAACAAAGAGGAGTCTATCCTTATCTACCTCCATGAGAGCCCAGTGAACGTTCAGAGATCAGTGCATGAGTTTTAAGTACTTAAAATATCTGCAGAAAGCTCAGATGTCTTAGACAGGAAAGAGGTTCCTGGTCAAGATGTTAACATTCGTGCATTGTAAAGAGAAAACAACATCAATTCTAGAAATCTTATCAGAAATGAAAGGGAGCAGCTGGCATGCATTCAATTTTCCTTATTTACACATATTTTCCCTAGTGTTCAACTTCATTTTATAACTGATACGAAAAGAAATAAATTTTCTTTCCAGAAAATTAGATCTAAGATAAAGTTTGTTTTTCTAAAGAAGGATGTAGGATTACATTAGAGCTGCACTAAAGGCGGTGGAGTGACTGAACAGCCAGACTGCATCTGACATGTCAGCCTCTGTGACAACAAGGTGGGGTTTTTGTCTTTGAAATAAATTGCTAGGATACAGCTATGAGTTAAGACTTCAAAAATTGCAATGGCAACACACTCATCAGTGAACAAATCTACTCCCTTCCCTTAATATTAGTGATAAAAGAGGTACAGGTGATGCTTTACTTGCCATCACAACAAAAGATTACTTACTGAAAAAAATCACTTGAGTGGATTTTGGCAAACCTAACTTGTTTCAGAGTAACTGAATGAAGTGAGCCTGCCAGAAGTGTTCTTTTCCTTTATAGTTATTTTTTTATACTACATTCACGTACCTGAAGAATGGTTGTCTTTATTGAAACTCAGTTTAAAGCTGTAGAGTCATCTTTATTTTTTTAGTTCTAAATGAAGCAGTAGGATACTATTAAAAATTAGCATATCATAACTATAATAAAATATGTTTGCATGTTCAAACAGAATGTACATATAAGGTTTAAAAATGGTGGGGAAGCAGCATGCTTTTCTGCTTTTTTTTCCCTAGTAAAATACAGAGGAAAAAAACCATGTAGAATGGGTAGTACTTATGATAGAAATGTTTTTGCTCCTTTGATAAAGAAAAAAGACAAAAATGAAGCTGTCGTCCTATACAGTACTAGCATCTGGTAATATACATCATATTGCTAATACTATTTATGATGCCTGGGAAAAAATGTTTAAAATCTTGGTTTTCCCATATGTATACACAAACCAGACAAACAATAATAAATTACTATAGCTTCAGGAAATTATGCACTAAGGCTGTCTTAATTACATTTGCACACTGACCAGTACAAAATCATCTGTTTGTTCAATAATGTCTCCTTAGCACTAACCATGAAAAACACCCACCAACAATGCTGGATGTTGCTGTAAAATCTGAAAAGGATTCTTATGATATTTTAAAGTCTTGGGTTGAATATCAAAAAACCTTTCCAGGAAACCAGGAGGTCAAACACAAAGGAAGTAACTACAAAGTAACAAGTTATTGTGTATCAGCTGATGGACAGTAACTGTCTACTGGCACAGGAGTAGTGCATTGATTTTCATGAATGAATTAAACCTGAAAACACATGGAACACTTTCTCATTTTAAGCTCAGGAAAATTTTGGAGCTTACAGTGATATCAGATCATCATTAAATTATGCATTTGATAAATCAAAAAGGAGGAAAGTGATGTCCAATGATAGGACAAGGGGCAATGGGTATAAACTAGAACACAGGAGGTTCCAAAGAAATACAAGGAAGAATTTCTTCACTGTGAGGGTGATGGAGCACTGGCACAGGCTGCCCAGATGGGTTGTTGAGTCTCCTTCTCTGGAGACATTCAAACCCACCTGGACAAGTTCCTGTGTGACCTACTCTAGGTGGTCCTGCTCGAGCAGGGGTATTGGACTAGATGATCTTTCAAGGTCCCTTCCAACCCTTTTGTGATTCTGTGAAAGAAACAACTTGCAATGTACTTTGTAAAAATAACTTACGCAAGAAACCCCATCGATCAGGCTATTGATCTTTCTAGAGAGGCATGCTTAGTGATGGAGCATGGAACTAAAACAAGTGAGGAACCCTTCTGAGTATGGAATAAGGAAGTTCCCTTTGTTCAAGGGCAGAGGTTAAAGAAAGGCCTATGACTCTGAAAATCATGGAATTAGAAAACCAGAAACAGATTGGATGCACTGACAAATCATTAAATGGAGAAAAATTATATGAAATTTTCTACTTACAAATTAGCTAAAAAAAATAATGAAATATGTGGAAAGATATATTTTCCACTACTTGTAAACGAAGCACTTAAGTGTAGGGGGAAACAGCAGAGATTTCCAACGTTTGCTATGTTAGCAACGCATTCATCAGTACCCTTGAGGAAAAAGAACAAATGTTTGCACACTCATGACACAGTTTTTAGCAGACTTTTCTTCCTCAGACTGTCATTTGGGTTGTATTTGCTATCTCAGGATTTCCACCAGAGAATACGACAGAATTGAGATGGATTTAAAGCAGCGACTCTCAAACGGAGCTCCTCCATGGATAAACAACACCGAGACAGAAGCTGCAGGGTAAAAGTAGAGAAACAAAAAATAGTATTCTGTGCAGTGGATGTAAGAAAATTTGGCAACCTGCTAGCACAGCAGGATGCTCAGGAAGAACACAGACTAAAATTCTCCCTAGCTCACCCATCTCAGATGGCAGAGACAGCTCAGGAAGTCTTTAGTCTGGTGAAACATGTCTGGGGATTTTCCCAGCTAAACATGTCCACAGTCAACACCTCAGAGCACTGCAAAAAAATGTCCAGCAGAACAAGATTCACACATGAATTAAGTGGTTTAGTAACTGAAATAGCTGGTTTCTCTTGCATTAAGTCTGAGATACCAGGACCTTAAATATGCAACCAGGCTGTCTGCACTGGCCAGATGGGTTGATGAGTCTCCTTCTCTGGAGACATACAAAACCAACCTGGATGAGTTCCTGTGTGCCTTACTCTAGGTGGTCCTGCTCTGGCAGGGGGGTTGGACTAGATGATCTCTAGAGGTCCCTTCCAACCTTTGAGATTCTGTGATTCTGTGAAATGGTGTGGTCAAGCCTGGAGATGAATGGCTTATGGACATTAGGAGCTAAGAAAACACTGTTGTGCCATTACTTATAAAACTTTACTTACAAACTACTCACCGTCACCAGTAAACAACAATATAGTACCTCTCTAAACTGCTGCTTGAAACATATATTAAAACCAACACAGTGAGAGAGATTTAGATATTGGAAGTCTAAATAAATAACAGTAATGAATGAACTGGGGAAAGTTTGACCTAAGTACCAGAATGTAACCCAAGTAAATCCAGTAAAGCCATAAGGAAACTGGACTCTAGAGCAAGCAGCTACAAGATTTCTCTACATTCAAGATACCTCAGCTCATTACTTTCCAGAAGACAGTCTTACTGAAACATGCCCAGCTGTACTGGTAACAGCACATATGAAATCTACCTAAGAAGTCATGCACAGAACATGTGCAAGACAATGGATTGGTAAGGATGAGCAGGTGAACTTGCAGTGTCAACCTCATCTAGGTGATGCAAATACTAATTCTAATACTACCATTCCTGTCCAGTGAAACAGCACGTAAAGAAACCTCAAATAAATAAAACACCTTCACAAACAGGTGCCCAACAGTAATTTGATCCATACTTAGCACAGCTAAGTTACAGCACTGTACCAATACAATACCTTTGGATGGTTCTCATACGAAACTGTGCCCCAAGCAGTGGCATCAACATGGGCAATACTAAGGTACTGAATACAACAGATTTTTGTTGATGTCCCTGGTACTGTGTTAAACACTTCTACTAGTAAGTGAAAGGTTGCATGAAAAACTGTAGTGAGACCACTGACATAGCACAAATTAAGAGGCTTATTCTTTAGCCTCTAACGAGAAGGTTATTTGTCTTCTTGATAAAAAGTTTTTTACTCACATAAAAGCTAAAAAAAAAAAAAGATTTAAAAATCCTCATTTCTTTCTCCAATCACAATCTATTTTTAAAAACATGTCCTAAAGAGATTTTAGGAGAAAGTTCTTTATTGTTTCCTTACTAACCAAGGGCAGGAGGGGGACTGAGCTATTTTTTCAGAACACATAAAACCTCACAATTTTTCCAAGTCCTCTGGGATGCCACTAAAAACATATGAGGTTCTCTGGGTCAAAGTAACAGTGACACTGTTTCTTGTACCTGGGCAATTTATTTTCATGATGGCATCTGCTAATATCTGCAGCATAACCACCACATTTCTCCACATCCATTCAAGAGAAGATGTTTCTTTGCTTATATGAAGAAGCAGTTATGGAAAACATCACCTTAGCAAAATAGGAGCCTCCTGCAAAGATCATTGCAGTATTGCTCCTTTTCACAAACGGATCAATGTTGTGTTTAAGTAAAACTGCTGGTTGGTTTTCTTTTTCTTTAAAAGTATTTTCCTGTTATGCTTTAATATTTTTCTTACAGTCTCCTCACTGTTTATTTGTCTGACTGCTTCTCTTCACAATGTGAATAGCTTTGGGGAAGATGGAAACTAATGACCTAGCTAAGGTTTTAACCCAGACCCCCTAGTGTTTTACCAGCTGTGCAATTAGGTTAACTGGCTGAATCTCCTCTGCTTCTCTCTCTGATATTACAAAACTTGGTCTATGTATAGCATGCAATAATGTTTAAATTTTTCCCACCCCTAAACCTCCCTCTGCTACTGCCTAGCCCTGAAATTCATATAATCTATCATTGATAAATTAGAATCTGGGGAAGAATCAGACAGATTACCCAGATGGTAGCTGGGGAAGAAATACGCAACCTTTCCTAATGCAAACCTTGCATAATGCTCTCTGATGTAAATTTTAAGTGCTATATGGAGGGCAGACAAGGAAAGACATTTGTGGAGATGTTGATGCATAGATAGAATGAAAAAAACATTGCTCATCTACCCTTTTACACATATTTTGTTACTGTAGCACACTTTCTAGTGCTTGGAAAATCAGGGTAATGGTAAACTGCAGCACAAAAGCATCCCACGCTGCCCTCCCAATAGCCCCTGAAGCGAATTCTCAATTTCAGTAGGTAGCTTGGGCTGCTAGAATTAATCTGAGCAGCAACACAAAAAACCTGCGGAGTCCATCTGCTTTACACCATCAACATTTTTCTAAGTTTCCCTAATAACATGCATACTTATTAAAATCAGGGAGGAGAGCAAAGAAGGAACAGCATTTTTCAATGTATAATGTGCAAGGCCTGAAGGCTTAATGGTCTAAATTTCAGGTTTGAAAAATTTACCCTCCCTAGAGACTCCTGTTCAAAGATTCCATGGATCAACTCAGAGCTTCCTTTTCATGAAGTAAATATATTGAATACCCTGAGATATGTATGGATTTTGTGGACCAGACTAAAATACACACCAAGTCTCTTTTCTGTCTTGCACACACATAAAATAAATAGTAATATTTTTTCAAAAATACAAAATCAGTGTGTTGTCCCCAGCCCCAAAATGTCTTCACCTTGGTCTTATTTTACCACGTTTTATGATATGACTGATACTTTCCTTCCTTGATTTGCAGCTCTTCCTTGATGAGTGTGTTCAGCCTTTTAGGATCCTTTGGGACAGAAGGAACTACCCAGTGTTAGCTATTAATATATACATTAGATACATTTCAGCTCACTGTCCTATATATTAACTTGAAAAGACATAAAGGCTTTTAGATCAGGAGTTCTTTATTTTTAGAGAAGAGTCATGAAAAGCTTAAGTACTAAGGGAGCAGAGTGTCCTGGAAATGAAGGTGCTGTTGAACAGGCAGACCACAGGTGTTCCCAATTAATAGGCCATAATGGGAAGCCGTCCCAGGGACAGGGATTGTACCCGATAACTTTCCATCAAGCCTGGTGACAGGAACATCAACTCTCACTTTGTCAAGTTCTTCATCGGTGACTGCTTGTGGCTTATCTCCCTTCCTGAGCCCAGAGGCAGGGCTGCCTAATGAAGTCACTGGAAACTTTTCTATTGAGAAGTCGCTCTGCTGGCAACTACATAAACTCTCTCAAAATAATTTAATTCTACTAATTTAATTTCAGAAAGAGATTCCTCAATTTACTTTAAAAAATGAAATAAAGATTCATCCTCAGGTATAACAAGATTTAGCATCAGCAAGAAGAAAGCAATGATCAGCTGCTAGTATACAAAATTTACTTGAGAGATGTGAGTCTGGGTTTTCTTTGTACAGATACTATTACCTACTTCTGCAGTTTTGCTGTCTCCCACTGTGGCTTGCCATATGTAAATCATACCTTTTCCTCCTTTGGCTCTTGTTGCACATGGCTATGAGTTCTGTATATTTAGTATAGGCCACAACTAATCAGAGCAACCTCAAGCTGAGACTGGCTGCTAAATACATTCTGAAACCAGTGTCCTAAAATGGCAACTAATTTCTTTAAGAATCAATCTGTTTTGGCATCTAACATAGTTTCTGATACTTTTTGGCAAGAAAAGTAGGTCTTCCTGCAATGCTGGAGAGACAAACAGACACAAAACTATTCACTCCCACAGCTCAGAGTGAAAATTAGTAACCTTTTATCTCAAAGATCTTGATTACTAATCAAAGTAGACATATTGTAAACTTTTTTCCTGTGCATTGCCACATAATATAGTACAATATAAACAGGTAGGAAAATGGGGGTCCTGGGTGCTACAGCAATTAAACCAGCAAACTAAAACTGTGTGTACACATCTAAAAAACTTGATCACCAGACCCATACTACATTTCAGTGCACTCTGCACTTTTACAATCAAAAATACAGTGGTAAAAAATGACAGCCTGATCCTTTTTAAAAAGTGTTGATAAATTTAGTGCTCACTAACTTGAGAAACTAACATTGACTTTTTGAGTCACCAATAAAGTTTAGTACACAGCTCTCCCTTCACAGACAGACCAGCTCTATCTGTTCTTACATGTTATGTTCCTACTTCGTCATGTGATTTGAGATGAACAGAGCTAGTGTGACAGTTTCAACTACAACTTGCTTTTCCTCCTTATTTTCCCCCATTTTTCTGGCTATTGAGGGCCCAATTCCTTTAACCTCAGTTTTCTGGGCACAAAGATTTCCTCCCAGTCTGGCTTGGTGCTCCTGCACACCAATTGGAGCTCAGCACCTCTGCACTGACCCACTTGGAGAATGCTACGCGCAGAAGAGGCACTCAAACATACCTGCGGCTTTGCACTCAGTGCATGTCTCAAGCATCTTTCTTGAAGAGCCTGAAACACTTCAGTCTACATCAAGTAAACTTATTACCAAGTCTGATTTAACCTTAAGTGGTGTCATCGTTAACATGGCAAGCAGAAGAATTTTAATGACAAGAATCATTTTATTCTCAAGCTCCTCAGTCCTCTGAATAGATCCCACATCCCCAGATGAGGGCTAAAAAAAGTATTCTCAGAGAAGTCTTTTTAAGATCTAAAAGCAAACTAAAGTATCTTTTTTGTTGCAATAAGAATTCTTTGATCTATTTTTCTTCCTTCTGGTTTCTTTTTTTAAAGAAGAAAATAGATTGCAGGGAAAAGAATCTCCTCCATCAAATGTCAGTATTAAGCCATAAATCTGATCAGGAATTGTAGGTGCAAAACATCCCATTGGTATTCTGTGTCTTCCACGCAAGCAAAAACATTTGTATTTTGTTAGAAGAAAATACATGACACTGGAATTTATGTGATGACTGCATACAAATAAGCATCCCCAGAAAACAGTTAAAGGGAAGAAAAATACCTACATGAAATCTAATGGGCAAATTAGGAAATTGTAGTTACAGGAATTCAGTTGCTACTTAGTGTTTATAGGGAAGCACAAAGAGAACATCAAAATGCCTGATCACATCCCATCTGTTACTACCTCTTGCTGGATAACATCTTGGCTGCCAAAAAAGCTATTTAAATTTACTACATTGCAGCTACTGATAAATATCAGTTCTGTGAAGATCTAATATTAAATAAGAACTAGATCTGAGGATAAAGCTTAGATGCAGTTGTGTCAAAAAGACCCAAATTTCGCTTAGTGTAACACCTGTAGTCCTACGAGCCTGCAGTTTCTTACTCCCCGTCCCCGTCTGTGATATGTTTTTAATAGAGCATACAACAGTACAACAATCCTCACAAGCTGGATCATGTCAACAACAGAAAGAAATAAAGCTAGAAGAGAAAGAATGACACAATAAAGGGGAAAAAAACCCACAAGGTACTGGAAGGAGGTGATGGAGAAGAGGAAGGCTACTATTCAACAGTTTTGGAGGTGCTTACTCCAGGCACTTTCCACACAGATCTGACAGGCACAGAATGGTGCCATGAAACTGCCTCCAGCAATGGAATACATTTTCCAGCACATCACAGCAGCTGCAACGGTTTCAATTCTGCTTGCAATCCATGTCCAAACAGAAAAGTTCTCAGTGGTCCTATTTCAGCATATCTCAAGGACTAATTAAATCCTCATTACTATCTTCTAATTATTCCAGTGCTCTGGGATTTCACTGAGCAAGTCCCCAATGGTGCATTAGATGAAAAGGGTTAAATAACCTGTGTTGATTTTGAGACTCCAGATCTATTTCAGACCTTTAGCATATCATCAGCATTATCATGAATATTTAACTACATACCGCTGTGAAAATTATAAGGGGAAAACAATTAAAGATTTTTTAAAAATTAATTCTGACCCATATACATTTGCACTAATAAATAAGGCTTCCTTAAGTATCCCCATTATGAGAGTGCTTGCTAGAGTAATAACATGAAATCATTAACCATTTCCATTAAATTCCATAGTTTTCAGGAGCTTCCAGCTCACTGTTTTAACATAAGGCTGAAGTTTGGTGTGTACATACATCCAACTGCATAAGCATGAAACGTACTACTTAAAAGTAGGTAAGTTTTCTAAGCTTTTTCAACATTTGGTATGCTACCATTCATTTCTGCAGAGACAAAAGTGTTTACTTCCACATTATCGTGACACATATGCTCCTGTTGGTGTTTGCACAGGTAAATATTCATATTCAGACATCTCAGGTTACAAAAGGAAGAATGGGAGTATAAGCTAACAGCCAGGATGGAAATGTTCTTTTACACAGTACAGCTTCAGGAAACTGATTTAGGAGGTCAGTTTGGATATGCTGGGTTTCTATTTGATCCATACTAATAACTTCTAAACCACTGAGCACTTATGGCTACTAAGCATGTCATAGAATCATAGAATGTCCTCAAAGTGTGGCTTCCAAAACCCAAAGAAATGAGATAAGTAGGTAGAGCTGAATACAGGGAACTCAAACGACCAGTGACCGTGTACCTCAATCATTTGGCAAACGGTTATGACAGTCGTGGTATCACTGCTGCCCTGCCTCTAGGGGCTGATGTAACTGAAGTTTATAAAAAGCCTTGACTTCAACAAATGCGAAAAATCAAAACTCTATTTTTTATCATAGTCAAGTCTGGAGTTGCTATATCAGACACGAAGAGTAAAATATGCATTCCTTTACCCCCAAAAGCATAGCAAGTTTCAATGACTAGCTTAATTAGTCATGATTACATTTTCATGTGGTATCCTCAAGTAATGGCAATTTTCTGGGATTCAGCAGCAGTTGAATACACACGTAGGTGAGTGCCCAAGGCCACTCTTGCTTCTGCAAGAGATTTCTGCCCTCAGTCCTGCACAGCTTGCTTCTTCTGTCTCCAGAGCCCTTTGGCTCTGGCAGTCCATTAAGCTGGACTTTCAAAGAGACATGAGCTGAGACATAGGTTATGCACATAAAAGTAAATGCAGTTTCTTATTTCGTAAGTAGACAGTGTGTGTCAGCAGAACAGAAAAAGTATAATTGATCTGGCATCAAACAACAGTGGCCAGTTACTGATTCTGGGATGAGAGCAGAAGTGGGCTGCCTAGAATAGCACTTTTCATTTATACTGACCTAGGTACAACTCTCCCACAGCTTGAGTAGGACATGGAAAACTTTCAACTAAGAAATTAAGCATTTTTATGCTTACTACTAAAAGCATGAAATAAGCTAATGAAAAGCAAGCTGAAGAGCACAAAAAATACAGTGTCCCAAGAAATTCCTATTACTGCACATACACACAGACATTGCCACTCTCCTCCTTCCACACACAGAATCACAGAACCTTAAGGGTTGGAAGAGACCACGAAAGATCATCTATTTCAACCCTCACACAGTATGTACATGTGAAAATACGCTCATTGCTTCATGCTGCACTTTATGACAGGGAATGTAGAGTCCTAGGTAGGCAAACATAAAAATTCCAGCTGTGTGCTAAGTAAGGAAAAGGGAAAGGAAAAGGTAAAACACAATCAAACACTTCCGTAATAAAATAAAGAAATGGTTCAAGGTAGTGGTTTAGCTACAGCTCAGACTCCACCTGTCAATCAAGCTTCACAATATCTGGTAAGTAACAGTTTTTTCAAGTACTGAGAGTAGAGGATTATGCTCAAGAAATGATTAGTAGTCTTTTGTTCATTCAATTCTCTCTAAACAAAGAAAGAAACCTTACACAAAGTGCTAAAACAAGGAATATTACCTTATCCTATGGAGGGTCTGTGGGATTTTTGGTTTGTGGTTTTTTTTTTCCCCCCTTTTCTTTTTTGGGAGAAAGTGTACCAGTAAGCCAAGAGTTTAAATTACTGTAACAGATGCCTATGGATCAGGTGTCCTTAACAGCAACGATTTTCTGCTCAGGTTTTTATCAGTAAATGACAAGCACCTTCCCTTTGAGTCCCCTTCACTCCCCCCTCCTTCCTTTCTTCAAGTTCAGTAGAAACCAGTTCAAGCAAGCTAAGGAATCAACTAATGTAACAGCCTTTTTAAAAGGTGAAGTTTTCCATTTCAAAGAAGCCTCTAATCAATGACAGGGCGCAAAAGGGAATGCATGCATGTTTATGTGCGTACAGCACAGACTTTAGAGAAGCTTTGGGGAACATGTTCTGCAATATCAATATGACCTAGCTAGCTACAAATTTCGTATCTGCTGCATGAAAGGAATGGACTTCTTGTACGAGCTGGGTCACAGGGATCACGCACATTACACCAGATTTTGTATATGAAGAGTGAAAAAAATGCAACATTCCCAAACACATTTTCACTAAGAACAAACTCACAATTCTGACTCCCCTCACACACAGAGGAAGAACCAGACTAAATCAATCTGTAAATTTTATTTCTCTCACTGTTATCTACTTGTTTGACTTCCCAGTTATGGCAGCTGTCTTCTCTGGTTTATTTTTTAATGCCTCTCTGCCTCTCCTAACCACACAGTGACCCCTAGGTTTGTTCTACAGCAGCGATGGAGAGGTTCCCCTCTCCCAGTTCTGTCAGACCTGCCTGCCTAACTCGTCCCTCAAAGGCAGATGAGGAACACACATTGTAGAAATATTTGTTACTGGGCAAAGCAACATTTTGTGCCAAGACCCAGTTGTGCCAGGAAATGGCACACAGCTTTCTGAGGTGCTTAGGTCTTCAAAGCCTCAATCTGATCCATTCCTGCTGCCCCATGGTGTTCTACCTCACAAAGCAGGTACATGTACATTATTCTAAACATTTTTAAGGGGAAAATAAGTCCCTGCACAAATAACTGTGCATAAAGAATGACTGAAAAGGAAACAAAACAAACAACTTGAGTGTGGAATTCTGTTTTTCATGTTCTCATTAATCAGCATTCCTGGAGGAAGGGATACGAAACATGGAAAAATAGCAAAAATTAAGACTCCCTCCTCTCCTTTGTGAGTCTTCCTGGATGCTATCCCAGAAATTTGTCATTCTGTGAGTTCAACTTGTTTCACTGTGAGAAAACTTCTAGTATTTATGGTATTCCCATATGGTGCTACTTGGAATATTTCTGGTAGCAAGACATTTTAGGAGGGGCATTTCGTAAATAACTCCATGTTTATCACAGTTACCATGTGTCTGTTTCGAGATGGCTTGTCACTGGCACATATTAAGCACTGCATGGACAGGATGCCCAGTTTACAGTGGTTGACTGTATGTATGGCCCCATAACAAAGCTATGACAATTATCTTTCATGAGCTAGGGAGGAAGGAGGTGAAAGGGCTAAAAGTTTATAAATGGTAACATTAAGGGAAAAAAAAAAAAAAAAGCTCTGTTTATTTTTTCTGAATACTTGTTAGGAAGTACCCTTTTAGAACAGTGCTGTTGCCTGGAAGGCTTTTTCCCTTGCAAGATTTCCAAATCTTTCAACCATTTGACCTAAATAGTTGATTTCCCTTCATATTTAAAGATATTTTTACTCCACAACTGGCTAGAGGAATAACTGTCCTGTTCATGCAAAGACATCAGAGATGAGAGTTTCAAGAGCAGCAGCAAAACTGCAGTGCTTGGAGCTAGCACTCTTTCTATACGCCTTCATTCTGAGATATGTAACGAAAAGTTGAATTCTGTAGGAAATGACCCAAGTATTTACAGCAAACTGCCTTTATACTCTGGGCTTTCACTGTCTTTTGAGAAAGTCTTGTTTCCAATTATATTTTGGTAAAACCTGTTATTCAGTTGCTCTTTCCCCAGAGAAGGAAACCCCCCGAGCCTTTTACAATGAGGACTGTCATTATTTTCCCTGGGAAAAGAAAAGAAATACCAGGAAATCTCATATTGCTAACGTGTGACTTAAAAATGAAGGCTGCATTTGGCACCGACTAAAAAAGCCCCACCACCTAACAAACCTCGGTCCTGTGGCATTGGTGACTGGCTCAAAGCAGGGTGGGAGCTGGATTCTGACTGGCTGCCAGGAGGCTGCGGTGGCATCTGACTGCCTGTAACACATAGAGAAAAAAGGGAAAACAGACTTGCTTTTAACATTGCAATGCACAAAACCAAGCCTTGCTGCATTTTTTAACCACTCAACATCAAAGAAAGTACCCGCTGTATAAGGTAAAGAGAGAGATCAACAGGTCTAGCGCTTTTTTTGGTTTATTTTCCTCTCTCTCCCCCCTTCCCTTTTTTTTTTTTTTGAAACCCACGGAGGAAAGATGCATAAACATATTTAGCAACAGGCATGGCAAAATGTTCAATTTCGTATTGAGCGAGTTCCCAACCTCACCGAACATGATCCAATTTATAGCTGCAAATCTCCTGACACATATTTCTGCTAGAGAGTTTAACAAAATCCAAGTCTGCTGAACAATAGGGCTCATCCTGCCGAGCTTAAACTGGCCTCCAGCCAGGCAGACGTGGACTGCTGCCAACAATATTACCAATGAAAAATTCAGTCAATACAAAAATGACTAACAACAACAGTTTAAAAAGTATTTCAGTGAATCAGTGGTTTTAACATTATTTGAATGCCCATGTAAAATATGGGAATTAAAAATACCTAGGTGCATGTGGTGAAAATGAAGCACATTTGAAATAGATCAGACAGAAAAAGGTTATCTTATTATTCAAATAAAAGCAGAATGGAGATATTTGATTATTAAAATATCCATTCAGAACAGACAGACTCATTTTCACATCCTCATTCAAAAGACACCCCCACTGTTTATCCACTGCTATGGATATCTACCCACTCAAAGAAGAGCAGCACGCTTCCAGTCTATCTGTGAGGCTCAGGACACAAAGTGTTTCCTTTTAAATGCTACTGGATAGCAAAGCAGGTGTCAAGCAGGGAGGTCCACACTACCACCCTCCCACTGCACCGCAATGGCTCCATGCCTAGCAGCCAACTTGCCCCAGTCTGAGCATAAGTAAGAATGAGACTTGGATGTCCCCTGGGACTCCTCTCCGCTGCTCATCTGAGACACGCCTGCTCTTGACAGCCTAAGCAGCTTGAAGACCACCTCAGGTTAGGCAGCAAATACATACTTTAAGCATTTAGACACTGTAGCGATGAGCATGATATAAATAGCAGCAGACAGATTTATATCCCTCATCCTCAGAAAATTCTCAGATTGTTTTCCGTTTGAAAGGAATGGAAAGAATAAAAACACAGGCAATAGATTTGTGCCTGCTGAGACTCATTTCCCCCTGCTCAGCAGCCACCCCTCCACAGTGGCAGGAGTGAGAATCGCGTGGCTGGTGCTGGCAGCCAGGCTGGTGGGGTTGTAGGAGCTGCTTGTTCTTTAGAGCCACCATGGGCCTCAACCCGGACGTAAATGCAGGAAAGCAAACAGGTCTGCTCTGCCCTGACCACTTTCCAGCTTCAGAAGGCAAACCTGTCTACTCTGCCTTGTCCACCTCCCAGTCTCAAAGACACTGTCTCTTAGCACCAGCTCTTAAAGAAAAGCCAGACTACAGAATCACAGAAGGTTGGGGTTGGAAGCGACCTCTGGAGATCATCCAGTCCAATTCCCTGCTCAAGCAGGTCCACCTAGATCAGGTCACATGTGAACACACGTCCAGGTGTGTTTTGAAAACCTCCAGAGGAGACTCCACAACTTCCCTGGGCAGCCTGCGCCAGGGCTCCCTCACCCTCACAGGAATGAAGTTTCTCCTCATGTTCAAGTGGAACTTCCTGTGTTCCAGTTTATGCCCATTACCCCTTGTTCTGTGACTGGGCACTAAAGAAAAAAAGACTCTGTTCTCCTTGCCCTTTAGGTATTTATAAGTGTTTATGTGGTCCCTTCCAGGCTAAACAGCCCTAGGTCTTCATAAAGAACAAAAAGAAAATCCATAAAATGTAGAGTGTAACCAGTGCCTAGCTATTCAGATGAGGTGCATTTGCACTAAAAAACATGACAGCCAACATTACCGGGAGCAGCTGTGACAACTGTCTCAGAGATGCAAATGCTGGACCAGAGGCAGAATTGCTCCTCCAAAAGACCAAACATGCCACTCAGCGCCTGAGGCTTTGGGATCCACAGCCCATTCATGAACTCTAAGGCATATGACAATAATATTCCAACTTATGTTTTGATGTCACTGAAGAGCAGGCTGTGGAGTCTTTCAGTTCCTGCATTATAATGAACTCCTTTCTGCTTGACAGGAAGGATTCAGCGACTCAAGACTGTAAACAAACAGCAATTCCATGTTAACACGGGGCACTGCCACTTCCACTGTGTATGCCCGAGGCACTGCTATCACACAGAATACTTCAAGTAGATCTGAACCATCTAAGATTTTTACAAATACTTAAAAAAAAAAAAAAAAAGGCAGGGGTAGTCCTGACTGCATCACATAGCTCCCAGTGGGAGCTCCCTTTAAGTGGAGGCCTGGCAAACTTTGAGAGACATTAACAGTGCATGGAAGATCTATATTAGGCAATATATCTTCAAGATATTTATATGGTATCTTTAATTTTTTTACCTTGATAATAACTTTGGTTACTTGATGGAAGCCTGATCCTGCACAAGCAGACATGTAAGCACGGATCAGGAAAGCCAAAGTCTGGAACAGCACCTGTATCACGTGCTACAAAGAAACCGTTCTCAGCTGGATCCTCAGAGAACACTGACTCAGGCGTTTTGCAAATTCACTGAAATGATCAGCCTTTGCAAACGTTAATGCTGTAAGTTCACTTTTTAAAGTTTACTTCTGCTTTTTTTTCTGTACTAACAAAACTTGAAAGGAAAATTTTTGTTCCACAAAGTAATTTTGTAAACAAGACGAACTCTACACATATTCTAACAGCTGTATGTTTTCAGTCCAGCTGCCATTTTAGCCTTAGAAATGATCTCAAAGGTAAAAGGAGGTTAAGTACCCAAAATATCTCTGAAGACTTCAACCAAACTCTTAAGTTGGGTATCTAACTCCTATTGATTGGGAGCTGATGGCAGGACTTTTAAGAACCTTTGAAGATCCTGCCTGCCACACTTTTTAAGTTTCTTTGTCATGAAAATAAATGAATTTAAAGATTTACCATTTCTTTCCTTTAAATGATATTATCCTTCTCTCTTTCAACTAGTACTGTAGCTGGGATTCCTGGAAGACAGTTTATCTAATGCATGAACAGATTTTTCTGTTTTATTGGGAAAGGAAAACGTCGACAAAAGAAAAAATATTCTACGTCTATTTAAGAGGAAAAATTCCAAACAGTTTTTTTCACAGACAGACTACTGCCTCCTTTGACTCAATGACACACAAACAGAAGCTTAAACGGGGATGACCTTTTCCCATGTTCTGTACAGTATTGTTGCCACATTGGTGAGACACTCCACCTGCCAAAACTTATGCAAAGCAAATACTGTGGATGTTTCACAATATTTTTGTTATGTAAAATCACATCAAATACAATAATGCCTGTTAAAAGGACAGATGCTACTACATTAGTTCTCTCACTTTGATTTAACAGAGTAGCAAAGTGGTACTCAAAATCATATCACTATTTTGTAACATTAGTTGTTAAAACTACCAAGTCCAGCAGCCAATCAAATATCATGTCTGCTTTTTTTTTCCCTTAAAAAAAATGAAGCCAGTTGAAGAGGTGAGAAAATGTAAAAAGTGCTTAATAGCAGAGCTCTAAGCTGCTTTTCTGTTTTGAAAATTGTGTTACAAATGCTTTTAAATATCTGTAAATCTTTGCTTGAAATAGTCAGGAGAAACTGCATCGGACCCTTGGAAAAGACAGATTGAGAAAAGTACTAAATGGTGACTGCATTACAGCTACAGCCAAGAAATCTGCAGTTAAAGTGGGAAAGTAAATTCCTTAGAGCCAACATAGCAAGAAAGAGCAGACCTTTGACATCCTGCTGAGGAGGGGTCCTTACAATGAATTACTGCCCAAATCAGTAACATTTTGAAACACTCAGAGATCTCTGCTCCCATCAATGTAATGACACTGGAGGATGCTCAACAGTGGTACCCTGTACCAGTTGCACAACACATCACAGAATTCTGCCCAAACAATTGAAGCAAGAAAGCACTTCAGTGATAACAGGTTCCCCTTGGGAAATTACTGTTTAAGGAGGGAAGGATGGATATCAGGATAGGAATTTTAATACCTATGAGGAACTAGGAAATAGGAGGCTGGGGGACTGATCACAGTCTGTGTTGAAAGAGGAACATTAGGCAGGAGGAAAGGCAGAAGTTAAAAGATCTTTGTCTTTGGGACAAGTCTCAATCTAATTTAGGAATAAAAGCTACGACTAGATTAATGACACGAGTTGACTACAAAGTAGGGAATCTTAGTAAATATAGAAGAATATAGAAAGAAAATACCAAGAAATCACCCTTTTGGGTTAGAGTAATAAAAATATAAACATCAGTATTCAAAGAACAAAACCAGCCCTTTTCTAATTGAAAAGCTGTAGGGTTATCAGTTAGAAATGGGAGAAGAACAGAACAGATAATCTGATTGTATTTGTTGACCTACAAATGGTTATGACTAACCATCTGATGTCAACCTGAATCAAACAAATTTACTGTTAGGAGAGCTGTTTACAGAAGAAGGTAAGGAAAGAGAACACCATTGCTGACGTGCTGCTAGTGAGACTTCACACAGACAAAACCAGAAAGCCTAATGCTAACTGGAATGGGAAACAAGAACAAACACTGGCATGATGTGACAGGCAGCTGAAAGTGTATTACTTTGCGTGGCAAAAAGTGAGGCTGTGATTTTGTGACTTCTTTTTTAAAAAAAATATTTGCAGCTAAGTATCAGAAAGGAAAAAGACACGATGTTTAGGATGATAAACCCGTACTGGAATTTGAAGCAACTTCCCTTTAGGAATAATGAGGTCCAGGAAACCTTGTAATTAAGATGAAATCTGATAAAATTATGGGATCATATCACACAGTTGATGTGACAGTAAAAGCTCACAGACTGGAAGCGACATTCTGGATCTTGGATCCCTACATCAGAAATGAAATATCGTAAATGGGCTTCTATATGGGATTGCTTTAAATGAGCTTTTCAGGAAATTGGAAGTGAGGTATGAATGACCTCAAAGGAAAGAACTGTTTCTATGGGTAGCATAAAGGGAAAACAGTCTCATGGTTTGTGCTCTTTCATCTTACATAAAGATCATTTTCTTCCCTACCTTGTGCATTTTAGCTAAGCATCCTGTTTTATCAATAGTATTTTAAAAATCACTTATTCATGTGAGTAAAAAGCAAGGGTTGGCTCCTTATCCCCCCCAAATTAAGATGCATAAATTACTAAAACCTTCCTGATATCTATACAGCAACCTGAGCACAGATGCTTTAAAAGTCCAGCAACATGAACATCCCTTTCAGATACAGCAGTCATGGCCTTGTTGAACCTCTCTGGGGGTGATATGCAAAGTCAAGTGTGCTCAAACCGAGCCTTTTGGCTCTGCTCAGCACTATGCTGCAGCTAATAAGCCCTTGCTGGCAGCAGCAACACTGATAATCCACTGATGCCTGCTCCTTGAGATGGTTTCCACCCCTCTGACCCAGGAGCTCAGGACTAAACCCAGAACCCTGCTGCCTTGGGATGCTTTTGGTGGCTGGCTGTTTGTCTTGCTGAAAGTGAGATCGTAAGCAGCTGATCTGTTCTGCTGCAGCAATGAAAAGTGTCTGTAAGCAGCAAAATTATCAACTTAAACCAGATTTATGGACTTTCCACATCACAAAAAATTACCGACACTGTTGCTAGGCCTGGCTCTGATTTTCAGTATGACCTCTTAAAACAAGTGCATCATGCTCCAAAGACACAAGATTTATTAACATACAGGAATATCACTTGCAATCCACATAGAATCAACAAAAGGTAAAGAGTAACTGATTTTCTCATGAAAGTATATAATTCTCAGACTATTAATCTTTGAAAGTTAACAGTCCATCTTCTTTTTCATATTCAGGTTACCATATAAAGGACTGGTTTGTGATCAAGTTGCAGAGATGTCACTGTAACCTAAGTGGTAAATTGCTCTCAAATCTCCATTAAAAAATGCGAAACTGAGCCAAGATGGCCTGCAGAACCATAGCTCTGACTTTTTTCTGCACACATGCAATAGCATAAATGTCTTCATTTCATGACCAGAAGCTACTTGTTTGACATGATATAACATTTAAATGAAAGCAAAGTTGACACTGACAGGATGAGGTAGCTATTCAAGTATTTTGTTTCATCCTCATTATTCAGCATGTAGTCCCATGGTATTACTTGTGGAACACCATCCAAATGTCACCCTCAGTGCAGAATAATTCATTATATTATGGACTTTTTTTTTTTAAAAAAAAAAAGGATTCAGTAGCTGAAACTGCAATCTGCCAAATGAGACATCCAAGCTGTATTCCCAGGTTGTGTAACCTCTGAGTAAGTTATGAAGACTTTTAAGAAATACTGAGGAGTATAAAGTGAAATAATTCTTTGTACTGCCTAAACGGACAATAGGCTGAGCGCTAAGAAAGCAAACACATTACCCTCCTACACCAAAGCTTACTTTCCTTAAGAGTGGAAGGGAAAGCTGTAGCAGTCACTGCAAAAGGGTCTGTTTCATCCATGCCCCACTTAGAAGCCACCTCTGCCTTTGCACCAAAATGAAGCACCACAGCATCGTACTTCCCTGAGATTTTGGCAACAAGCCCAAAGCAAGCTGTCAATAGCAATCTTCAAAAGGCTGCAACTCACCCAAGCAACGAATGGATTTCCAGCGTGCCACAGCAAGCACCTGTCTGTCTGAGGACTGTCTCTCCAGCAAATTTCAAAATCATGCTGCAAACCAGAAAGGCACTAGAGCTCCTCAAAATTAAGGATGCATCATTTGTTTGTTTATGTAAACGAGGGCATAAGTTGGTCTAAATCTAGGGATCAGTGTTTCTCTATCCCCAATAACACCCACCCCAGACGTGTAATTTCACTTTACAGTTTTGTTTTAGGGGGGCTCAAATTCTTTCTGCTTTCACCTCTGACTAACTCCACATTCATTTAATGCATTATTTCCATTGAGCTCAGGAGAGTTCCCAGCCTGGGTTATTTCTGCTGGAGACAGATCCAGAATGGCGCAGCCCAGGATAGCAACCAGTTAAATCTTTTCTAATCCCTGCATTCAGAAACGGTGGCTCACAGTGGCTGGCATGCAGGAACTGAATAGAGCAGGCAAGCTTGTATTTCTCTCACCAGGCCAAATTAACAAAAACAAAACCTGATTTCTCCTTCTCATTTTCCTATTCTTCCTGCTCCCCAATATTTTTCCTCTTTAAAACATTTGGGGGTTTTTGTTTGAGAAGCTTAATGTTTGGCTGCCTTATGAAGAAACGGGCACAGTGACAGATGAAAGGCCATATTCATCACCTAATTCAGAATAGGGAAAAACCAACTGCTGTGCATGTAAGATTCTAACAACCTTGCAATTTTGTATAGCCGTTTTCCCCAACCCGTTCTTTTGAAGAAATCTGCTTTTATTCTGTTAATAACTAACCACAGTTGCAGCAGCATGGATCCGATTAGCAGTTCTTATGCTACAAAGGAGAGGGAGGGGGAGGGCTGTGAACAGGGTTGCCAATTTGTCCACCTGGGTCCCCAGGAGAAAGATTAGATGAGGCGCTTGCTCCTTTCTTCCCCACTCGCTTGCTGCTCTGCACTAGACAGACCTCTTCAAAGCCCAGCCGCTGACTTCATTTTATAGGGTTTTTTTTTCCCCCTCTGAAGTCTCATTTAACTGCCCCTCCACATGTTTTGCACTCTGTGTCACTGCGTCCCACCAAAGTGATGATGTGAACTGGGATGAGAGGGGTTGGGACAGGCTGCGGCCAGTGCTTTCTCTTCCAGCTCTACAAGGCCTCTGAACTGTAGATTTCAGTCATTTCATAAATTATATTTTCTTAATTTTGTGCAACCTGTTTAAAAAAAAAGTGGCTATGTTCTTTAGGAGATGTTCCCAACCCTGTAATCATACAGTACTTTTTTACTCTGTCATAGAATCATGGAATGGTAGGGTTGGAAGGGATCTGCAGAGATCATCTAGTCCAATCACCCTGCAGAAGCAGGTCAACCTAGATCAGGTGGCATAGGAACATGTCCAGGCGGGTCTTGAAGACCTCCAGAGAAGGGGACTCCACAACCCCTCTGGGCAGCTTGTGCCAGGGCTCCCTCACCCTCACAGTAAAATAGTTTTTTTCTGATATTTAAGTGGAACTTTTTGTGTTCCAGCTTCATCCCATTACCTCTTGCCCTGTTGCTAGCTACAAGAGAAAAACCTCAACCTCCTAAAACTCACCCTTTAGATATTTGTAAATATTAGTAAGATCTCCCCTCAGTCACCTCTTTTCTAGTCTAAACAGCCCCAGTTCCTGCAGCCTTTCCTCATAAGGAAGATGCTCCAGTCCCCCGATCATCTTTGTGTCCCTGTGCTGGACTCTCTCCAGCAGTTCTCTGTCTCTCTTGAGCTGGGGAGCCCAGAACTGGACACAGGACTCCAGATGAGACCTCACCAAGGCAGAGTAGAGGGGTAGGAGTACCTTCCTTGACCTGCTGGCTAGACTTTTCTTGATGCATCCCAGGATGCCATTGGCCTTCTTGGCCAAGGGAGCACATTGCTGGATCAGGGTTAGTTTATTATCAGTCAGAACTCCCAGGTCTCTCTCTGCAGAGCTTCTCTCCAACAGGTCGATCCCCAGTCTGTGCTGGTGTATGGGGTTGTTCCTTCCCAGATGCAGGACTCTGCACTTGTCCTTTTAAAGTCTTTCATAAAAATGACAGTTTTTCTTGCACTTAAGCTGAAGTAGAAGATTGCAAAGGGCTGCATGGATTTAGTAATTTGTAATTACCTGGGACACAAAATTATCAGTTTGTTAATGCAAAAAGCATATGCTTTATTTAGAGAAAAAACATTCTCAATTTCTTTAGAAAATGTTAATTAAGCAGAATATAAAACTGTAATTGATGCAAGTGTCAAAAATCTAAAAGCTCCTAACAAAAGAGGCAATAGTATTTCTTCCTTATATTTGTTTCACTTCTTCCTTCCAGAAATGAAACCTACCATGCCACACACCTGGAACCTAAAACTTCAGAATATAGTTTAAGGAGTTAATCCAAGTTCCAATAGGAAGCATTTTTCATTACAAATGCTCATTCTCTAGACTGTATTTTTAGCTAAGAGGAAATTTTCTGTCTAAGCTGTTCCTCATTGTGTCTACTGAGCCTGAGAAGCACAAAAAAAGTAGCAGACATATAAACTTCTAGTATTAGACACCTAATAAAAGCCTGAACTCTTAATTTTAACGTTACCAAATTCTAACAAAAACCATTTATCAACTTTCCTTTATAATATTTGCAGTGTGAGGACATGCAAGATACCAAACAAAGGGTGAATGTGAACTGAAATTGCTGTTTCTTATCCACATTTCTCTTTCCTGTATCCAGCTACAAGCAAGAATTATGTGGCAATGAACTATTTTGCTAGCCCTGCTTGCTACTTCTCATACTAGTTCACTGCCCATGATTAACAGGCGTTTTAGTAGCCAAATGTATGTGCTGTCATTAATACTGTCCTCAAAAGGAACAAACTCTTAGATAATCTAGTTTTTCTTTTTGCATTGTATTGCATGTCACACAGTCCTGGTTTCAGTGGTTTTAACGGACGAAGGAGAAAAGGGTAAGTTGAATGCATAAAAGGATAAAAGCACCCTGAAGCTTCCAAAAACCATCTGGTGGGACTGATCTTCCTGAAGACAAGATCTATCATGCCATACTTCATCTCGCCCGACAATGATAAGCTCCAAAGACGGTGCAGAAGCGAAACAATTCTTCATGTATTTTTAATCAACTGAGAACTTTCAACCGGCGAGCTCCCTCCGCAAGGTCACACACACAACGTGTAGCCACGTGCCGCTCGCGTGGTTTGCAAATGCCAACCTCTATGTCAGCTTCTGTTTAGAAGGGGGAGCATCAACATTAGCAACCCCTGGTTATATCATTTATAAACATGCAGATGTGGATTATTAAAGATTAATGCATTTTGGGATTGGTGTCGGCATTCCGTTTGTCTCATGCCGAAACCAATTCTGTTCTTCATTAGTCAACGACAACCCACATCACCCTGTTGTGGAAGAGAAATCAAAGGTGCAAGCGTGAATTGAGAATAAGTGATGAAACTGATTACTAAGAAACTTAACGGCTGTAATCAATCAACACATCACAATCATTTCAGTCCACTGTTATCAGGAGATGGGGAATGAACAGAAAAGCTTGCTGATGGAGTGAGTTTTTCTTTTGTGTTTGTTTTCTATAAACCCACTTTGCAACCCACATCTACCTATACAGTGATGCTGTTAAAGGGCCCTTCAAATGTTTCAGGATGCAGCTGTACCTGCACGGACTTTGTGCCTAAGGAGGAGAAAGAATAACTTGCTTTTCATTAGTTTTAAACAAACAAAAAGTTCTCTGGAAGTAGTAAAAATGTTCTTCTTTTGAGGCTAAATGACTGTTTTCTTTCTGGCCCAGAATCAATTCAAGCCGTATTCACAATTGTTCAGGTTCCTTCTTCTAAGGAAGGACACACCACGTATCCGTCTAGTCAAGCCTGACACTAACTATGAAGCATGAAGGCTGCTTTAAATACCTCTAATGGCAGTGACACACAGAGCACTGAAAAATTGGAAGCTGCAACAGTCTATCCTATTGCAGAAAACAAACCTCTTAGGACATCTATGCTCTATTTTATCTAGGTACAACAACCATCTGTCAACAACAACAAAAAAATACTGATGGGAAAGTGCAACACTTTACCTATTCGCTCATCAGCCACTGCTTAGTATTGCAAAGGATGAGGGATTGAAAGACAATCTTTTAATGTGTAATATGCAAATTACTGACCTATTTGACAACTTAAAGAAGGAGAGAGAACCTATGTTTGCATAGCCAAATGATGATGGAATGAAAACACCCAAATGTTCAAACCCAAACACTCATTCTATTAAATTTTGTGACAAAAACATAAGTGGGTTAAGCAAAAAAAAAAAAAAAAAAAAAAAGATAGAAAGAAATACACATGTTAATGATTAAATGTAAATGATAATTGGCCCACCAATGGCTTTAAAGGATACACCTAAAATTAACAGCAACCATACGTTGTCAAACCTTGGTGGCTGTAGTTAAGTATATTTGAATTTTGTTACGTGAACGAGAGCACATGCTTAATTATGCAAAGATTTTAATTGGATTTCAAAAGCCATCATACTCTAGGTGAATCTGTAGCAACAAGGGGGTACCGATGACTCCTAGAGCTACAAGAAGTGGCCCGCGGTACGCGTGCTGCCACACGTGCACAGCAGCAGATGTCCTGTCACGCTGCCTGTTCCGCATTTGCCAGGATGGGGAAAACAGGCCTGTCAGTAATTAACAAAGAGGACAAATCTGGCATGGGGCAGAGCAAAGCTATGGGGATGTGAGTGCTACCCATCTGGCCGTCTGGGTGAGGTTTACGTGGAGCCTTTGTAGGGTGCTAAGTGAAGCCTCAGCACTGAGCTCTCCAGACTCTGTAGGATATTCAGTCCATGAGGTAGAAATGATCATCACCGGCTTACACCGCAATTAAACACTGAAATGGAAATGTGTGACTGAACTATAACATTGATGAAACAGATACTAAGCAACTTAAAACACAGGAACTACCCCTGAAAAATAACCACCCAAGGCATGCTGGTTTTGGTGATTTACTGTTCTTCTATCTGACGTGTAACTTAGTAGAGCTGATGAAAAACAGCAGGTTGATGGTACTGGAATATGAAACCCTCTGTTGTCAGGAAAAGCTAACAGGAGGAAACTCGAACAGCGTGTCTCCGTCTCATTTCATCTCCTGCACCTGTTCTGGCAAGACCACCTCTGCAGAGAAGGACACCTCCCTGATCTCTCTGGCCGGATTGCAAGTATGATAGCAGTCTTCAGAGTGCCTTTTGTAGCAAAGGCTCTCCTCAAGAAAGTATAGTGAGACTATTCAGTTTTTTCACAAAGCCTTGAGACAACAGATTATTCATCAGTGGTGACTTGGGCTGAATTCTAATAGGTATCACAGGTTAGATGCTCCATATGCTAGAAGTGATGCCTTGAGCTAGAACACCTTACAATTTGCTGATTTTTCTTTTTCTCAAAAGACAAAAAACCTCTAAATGTTCAAACCCTTCAAAAGACAAGGTTTTAAACTACTGTTATGTGAAACATTCACATATTTCATTTCTAAGCCATTCTAGATTTGCAAAACTGCTGAATAGATGCTTTGTGCTCTAGCAGTGATTAAGAACATAGCTACGTCAATGGCATTTTGTGTTTTGTTTTTTTTTCTGGTCCGGATGCCAACGAACAGCATGCATCTTCCTTGCAACAAGCTGTTGCAAGGTTTTTGCCTCCGGAGAAGCCAACAGGGAAATATTGATAGATGTGTTAAAATAATCTTTCTAGACAGGGAGATCATATCCATTTTACAAAGACTTCATCCCCGTTCTTGTTTTGCTATATTTTTGGGTATCGGTAAAAATTCAACAGAATATCTAGTGTTACAAATTCATTGTCATACAGTGGTCTTTTCAGTCTCTAATAATGTTTGAAAAGAGCCTGTGCCATATAGGATACCAGTGCTGGTGGTCAATGAAGCAAGCACATGGAATAGCTCAAACCCAAGCAAAAGACTTTTCCAAATACTTGTTTAAAACCAGATCTGTCTGATCAGCTTCTCTAACTGCAGTCAGTTCTAGAAATGGTTCAACTCTCAGGCTTCTCCTTTTATGAAAGAAAGCATGACTCTTATTCAGATTTTTTTCATTAAAATGTTGTTTGAAACTATGACAGACTATTGCTCATTTTTTTCTTCTCTTGATATTTTAGTCACTCTAGTCTAACCATGCATTGACTAACATGCACACCAAGGCAAGATTTCCTGTTACAGCTCTCTCTGTGCACCCCATTCTACTCTTGCTCCTTTTCCCCAGAGTGCTGGCTGTAATTCTGTAATTTCTGACTGGTCCTGGATTTCAAGATAGCTCGTTGATCAACAGGGGAGGGGAAGACCTCCAGGTCTGCAAAGAGTAAAGCTGATCACTGCATGGAACATATCCACTGACTGATATAATTACCAGAATTAAAAATCAGGGGTCTTTTTTAATCAGAGGAGGGTGATAACCACGCGTTAGCATAAACTAAGATGATCTGCAATAACATTCCCAAGTGAGAGTACCCACACAGAGATTTCTTCCTGAATATTGTAACTCCAGCTGTATCCAGCTGTATCCCAACTGCTTGGTGAAAGCAGACATCAATACAATTGGAATAAAAACAATGTGGCAAATGATGCTTAACAGAGTGAAAATAAGCTTGTTTGTTCAGAATGCAAACGTACCATGTATTAAAAGAGCAAGTCAAAATACTGGCCTACGTGAAAAAAGTATATTTTTACCTATTTCTAAAGACAGCATTTGCTCTTCACTGCTAGTATGGTGTAGCCTTCTCTTCTATACAGATAAAACTTGCCACAAAGGTTTAAATTAAGAGAACCTATGAACTTGAACAAAAACTGCTTGTCCATCATGGGTTAAGGGATTCCTGGCCTATCAGCAATCTTTCACAGAACTCTTAATATTAAAAAATTTTGCTGCTTACACCGCAAGGGAGAAAGAGCTGACAAAAGCCTTTGGCCAGGGAGATCAAAACTGGGGATAGGGGGGAGAAGGGGGAGTTTAGCTTATTTACATTTTTGCTTTGTTAGTAAACTGGAATGATTGGAGCAAGCGGGAAAGAAAGAAGGAAAAAAAAAAAAAGAGAAAAGTTAAATTAACAGCCACTAAATCTTCTGGCAATAGCAATGCATTTTGATGATGTGCTGTGTCAGCTTCCACTAATGGTTTAAGGTTGAATCAGGCACAGTTCAAGACCCAAAGCAAGGTAGGGCATCACGTCTCATTCTTTGGAAGAACACGTACCCTAATTATGAAGATGGCTACAAAATAAAGAGATCAGGATTTCTGGCAAAGCAGAATAACTATCTACTTAACATGAAATCAGAACGCCATTCTGAATCCCTAAAAAATCGTAAAACGAGTAGGATTTCAGTACTGTAATGAACGTGTGTCTGAATGAGAAGTGTTACTGTTCTGAGAGAAAACTATCTCTCGGAACAAAACCCATCAAAGTTGCTTTTTCCACTCTTAGGGGTTAAGCTCTCTGGTCTACTCCAGTAATGCGAAAGGAAACAAAGGCCACTTATATGTGTGCGCCACTTACCACACAAAATATCTGTCCAGTATTTCAAAGAGCACAGGAAGGAAATGCCCACTGAGCTAGGGACGTGCCAATGTCAGTGCAGCCTGTACCAGTCCATTCCTGTGAAATTCACGACGTGCAGCAGAAAGCAATGCGGGGCGGCAGGCTTGCGGTGGGGTGGGGAGACAGCTTAAACAGGCAGTGCAAGAGAATCAGCCATTTGGGAGTTTTAATAGGGGGCTGTTTGTTTCTCTGCCCTTTTGATGTTAAATTAGTCTTCAATTTTGTTGCAAGGAAGGAGGCATCAGGAAAAGGATGCTTCTCTTCCAGTAAACCCTGGGAAAGCAACACCTTTATTTTAACGGCCTTCCCACCAAGAACCCCCCGCAACATTTTGGCTTTCCCTAGCCATAGCTATCAGCAACACAACAGCTGCTCATTTTACAATGACTTGCTGGAGAGAGAATGATTGAAAGAGCCAATCTATGTCACACGGAGAAGCTGTGGCACAACATTGCAGGAGGTAATAGGAGAGGAATGAGGTCAGAACAAACAAGGGTAGGGTGAGAACGGAGAGGAAAATAGCACTGAACAAAATTATTGAAGGCGAGATGTTGTACCACACAAGCCACATTTAAAAATGGCCAACCTGAACGCTTCAAACAGCCCCAGAAATACAAACAAGCTCTGTGTTAGTTTTTCATAAGGTCTCGTGAACAGGGCTGGTGAAAAAAAAACCCTAACAAAGTGCTAGTAATGAAGCACAATGATGGAAATGCACTTAGGTGAAAGCACAATCTAATTCATATAGCTCGAAAGCCCTGGCCGCCGGTGGCATCCCACTAGTCACAGGGTGTTAAATAGCAGCCTTGCTTGTGTCATTTTGTAGCTTGAGAAACGCAGCAGCAGCAGCAGCCACGCTACGGCAGCCGCCCAGCTCTCCTATGGATTGCGCTGCGTTAGCTCACGCCTGAGAGTTCACCTTTAGCAAAAGAGCTGCAGAGATCAAGAGTTCGCTAGCGCTGGGGAAACAGTGGTGGGTGATTTTGGTTTAGCACCATTCACAAAAATCCTTCCTGAGGAAGAGTTTGCTTTTGTGTCACTCACCTCAGCAGACCAGAAAACTGTCATGCAAAATGGTGGCACGGTTTCTGTGAAGAAGCAATGCTTTTTACTAGGCCAGTCACAACAATAAGCTTTCGGGCTCAGCTGAAATGAAGCAGTGACTCTGACCTTGACCTTTGTGCCCACAATCCTTCTATTTTCACCCCATAGGGATCAATTGGTTTCATAGAAGGTCACCACTTTCCCCTACACACTACTATGTTCTCATCCCCATCTATCATGGCTACAATAAAGCTATTTTCCACGTCACAACGTTCTCTCCCTATTCAGCAATCAGCCTGCTAAAATGCCAATCCATTTACTTGTCAGAATCTGGCTGTGGGAAAATGTTACCTTTACAGCTCAATGGACTATCTAGCTTCACTCAACAACAGGGACAGGCTTCTGTGGCACATACTGGGAAATATGCTGCAAACACAAAGCTACCACACTGGACATAATGGAAATATTCTGATGCTGCCACTGTCCTAACTATTCCTGCCCCACCTGAGCACATGCTGTTGGTCAGTCACTGGAGAGAACAGAAATAAATGCAGGGCACAGATGCAGCATCAGGCCTTGACACACATGCAACATTCCTGCCTGCACTGAGGTTATGCCCTTTGCTTACCTAATTTAACCTCTGTATATAAACAGGTATGTACCTTTTACACAGATACCCTTGTTTTGAATGCATTGAAACACATGCTACTTAATGAGTTTTAACCTGCATTTGGTTTACAGCACATCTAATGAAAAAAAATCACCGCTATTGTTTCTTTTAACTGAGTTCTATGTTGATTTTCTTCATGGCTTTGTTCTCAACTGACGTTACCCCTGGGGTAATGTCAGTACTCCCCTACTCTCAGCAATTCCCCTAGTATTCAAAATGTCAGAAAAATAATAAAAAACTGTCTGACTTCCTGCGAGTAACATGCTAGATGGGTGAAGACAAAGTAAGAACTGGAATGAATGCTTGCCTTTTTTTTCCTGATGGGCACCTGAACGGACTTGCACAAACTTCTGACTGTACATGCATGACTGTGTGCCATACGCTATGTGGCACAAGAGAGTGAGTGGTAAGCGTGCCACTGGCATTTCAGTTACTATTAGTAAGACTAGATTCCTAGTAACTTGTTGACCTTTGCAAATATTAAGATATATCTCATATAATATTTCGTATTCGTGTCCAAAGTCACATTATCGGAACAGAGTGTTGGAAAATCTCTGCCTCATCCTGCGGGTCTGAAACCACCATACGAGTCCAAGAGCCAAACTCAGCAAAACTGCAGAGTGAAAGAAAAAATGGGACTCTGTAAATAACAGAAATATGTGACAGATAGATGACACATGAATGAAACACAAAAAAACTGGATCAAGTACTTGCACTGGTGCATGACATATCAAACACATATGTGGAGTTGACTTTGGAATTTTAAGCATTCCAGGGGCTTGGCAGCTGAAATTTGGATGGAATTTACCCCTGCTTTAAGTATGCTTTTTTTCCCCTTCAAAAAACAAGGCACTGAAAATGCAGGATTCTCAGAAAACTAATGAATTTGGAATACAAGGAATATTTCTTTATGTAAGAAACTCATCTATTGGTTTAATTTTGTTTGTTGGAACAAACTTACCTGGAATACTCGCTGGAGAAATGGGACCAGACCTTGACTGATTGCTTCCAACGGGAGAGCCTACAGGGGAAGGTGATGGGCCCCCAGGGATGCCGGAGAGATGTGGAGAAGCGTGAGGGGAGAATGGAGACTGTGCAGGGTTGCTCTGCTCCCCTTGGCTGCTCGTAGAGCCTGATGCGCTAACAGCTGAGCTCAGGGTTGCTTCGGTTCCAGTCGGCAAGTCATCAATGGATCCAGATAAATCCTGAGGAAAAAGGGAGCAAGGAATGTAAGTAGTGGTATGAACTAAAACTTGGGCCACAGGACTCAAGGGCTGACATGGTGATGAGGTCCAATTGTTTACTTATTGCAGCAGATAACCGAGAGGTTGTCTTTAACATTGGTTCACGTAGTTAATGTTAAATGATGGCAGAAAACAAGGATAGTATGTACAATTCTCTGTTTAATCTCCAACTCTTTCGAGAAAAAGAACAAGCAAGGGCAACAAATGAATTGGAATCAAATTCACTCAACACTGAATTTAACCTTTTCCATCTGGATTAAGCTTCCAAAATTAATCTCACAAATTCTGCCTGAGCATACTAAAACTAATGAAAATGATAAATCAGTTTTCACTCTCACACAGTATTTCATTTTGGGGTTTGCTACCACTATAATCAAAGCTTATACACTTCACACTTTAAATTGTCACCAAAACAAGAGAAGAAGGGTGTTAAACACACAGCCTTTCTAACACTCACATGCAGCTCTTTCGTCTTGCAGAAGAGACCCAAGAGGAGGCCTTTCTTTCAGCATCAGCACAGGACTCACTTGTCAACTAGAAGCAAGGAAGGCTGATTCTCTGTTCCCCTCAAATACCAGTGTACAAGTCATGGTTTCTCCTCAATTTCCTTGGATACACTGCTAAACAGTGGCTTCATTTCAGTTTAAAACTGCTCCATTTTCAATGAGAAAATTTCTTTTGTAGGTCAAAGTACATCTGAATTCTGACTACAAATTGCTGGATACATTCCCTAAAGCTGTAACACAGGAATTATATACTGGTCTTTGGATCTGTGGGAGTGATTGGTTTTTTTATCACTGTAAAATGAGATATAAAAAACCAAGGATGTGATGACAAAGGAAGTGCACAGTTCTTAACTGTAAGGAAGAAGGTTAATTCCTAAGCATCACAGAAAAGTTCCACACAAACTGAAACACATGAAGATAGCTGTGCTCCCATGACTATTGGCAAGATGCGAGTTAAGATGCGAGTTACTACTCCTATTAGTAAATCAAGGCACCAACAAGAAGTGGAGAGCTACCTAATATATAAAACAAGTCATTAAATGACCTTTGAGGCTTCCAGTATCTGGGATGACAGAGTATGTTTGTTACTTTGGCTGATACTGACTTCACTTGTATGGCTGCTGGACTGTAGACAATGTGACCCATCGTCTTAAGTAGCACAAAAAGAACCCAGCTCTATATGAGGAAAGAGTCCAGGAAGCAATGCCCTACTGTTGCCTAATTTTCATACCAAAAAATGAAGTTATTTTTAGAAGTTATAGAACTTGGATGAAATGTAAAGTGCTGTATTTAAAGTCCTGCTCAATGCTGACTAGTATAGTCTCTAGCAGACAAACACACTCAGTATTTACCCAAGGCATGAAAAGAGTAGCATTAACAGTTTAAACACCAGTAATATTCATTAGAAGCCACATAGAATGCTATGTGCTATTCCTCCTCGTGCATAAAGGTACAACCCACTCGACATAGCTCTCTGCAGGATACCTCGCAGACCTTACTTCCAACAAATTCCCACGAACACTTGAAGCACAACTCTCACCACAGGTTCATTTTGCTTTTTCTGACAAGCACAAGATTGTACATGTATTTCATTAGGCATATGAAAAGCAAAAATTGTTTGAAACTTCGGTAGATGTGTGGACTCTGCATTCACTCAAGTCAAGAGTAGACTTTAAAAACCCTTACAAATTGAAATTTAATTGTAAAATGGGAACTAAAGTATTTTCATTGTTTCTTTTTCAAAACTATTAACTGTAGAAAATGTAATCAAGAAATAACACTGCTTGATGCTCTATAAAGCAACGCTAGAGGTTTGCCACAGGAGAATGTGTTTGGCAAACAGGTTTTCCATACATAATATGGTATTCTTCTAGATGGAATCGAATCGCTGCTGTTGTGATGTGTAACAAATGCTGCAGGAAGTGCTGATAAAACAAATGCTGCTGAAAAGCACATACATAATAAACCCTGGAAAACTGAATGTAGCAGTTTAGAGCTTATTTTTAAGGAACACAAATTCTGTGTAAAAAAACAGACAGACACCCAACTGACAGAAGATATAGAAAACACAGAGATTTACATTCAGAATAACAAAGATTTTAAAAGGATGTGTGGATTCAAGCTTTCATTTGAGCCCTGAGCAGTTTGCATGTCTTGGATAAAATTATCTGTTGTTCAGAGCCCAAGGCAAAACCTGACCACTCCCCACAGCAACCACTCAGCCTTTTGAGCATGCCCACGAGGAAGAACTTGGGGACAGGATGAACTTCCCACTGGGGCTGAGTGACTGATGAGTCCCAGGCATTTCCTCAAGTGCCTGCCTCCAGGGATTTCCTCACCAACCTGGTGCAACTCCCTCCCAAAAGCAGAAAAGAAAGAGGAAAGCTAGTATGATGTCAATCTATTTGAAGACTGAAGCCACGCCACCTTCCTGAAGTCCACGCGGAGGCAGCAGCCAGGCAGGCTCAGCACACTCCTGGTGCCTCACACTCCCCACGTGCTCTTGATGCAAGCATTGGGATTTCCTTCCCAGGCTGGAGAACTGTCACGATCAGTTGATCTGCAGAGGATGCTACGTAGCTTCATTCACCGGACCCATCAAGAAAGCTGATAATGAGTTTGTTCCCAGGACGGCAGGAAAGGTGGTTGCCTATCTAGATGCTTGGGCTGTGCTACACAACCTTTACCTTGTGTTACAGCAGGCTAAAATGAGAAATACCAGCCATTTTTCACAGAGTGGTTTGCAGATCATTACTTCGTATTTTTTTTGTTCAACATACACTTCGTGGCCTTACCTAGTCCTCTAAGGTAGAAAGCCTGAGTAGGCGAGCAACTAGGAACCTCCCAGCATACAAAGGCTTTAGAAACACTTCTGTTATCCACAAAAGCTAATTGGGAAATTAAAGAGAAGGGGAAGAAAGACTTTACGTGAAGCACCCGGACAGAAAGAGCAGAAGCTGACTTCCTGCTCCCCTATTATCAGTATTTTAATGCTTGCTTTTACCTTGGTTTAACAGAACAGAAATGAAATCACTTGCAGCTTCCACATCACAAACACTTATTTTTATATTGAATCCTGTGCATGTACAGATTATATACGTAAATTACATGGATATACTTGCATTTACTTAGCATATCCATATGTAAAGCTATTAAAAAGCCGACTAATAAGAGAAATTCACAGCGGTTTAAGCATACAGCCTAGTTAACAAAGAAGCTCTGTAACTAATACTCCTCTAGAGGACAATTTAGTCAGCAGGGCATCAACTCTATTCTTCTTTTATAAGTACTATCAGATCTATGATGCCTGTAAAGAACAGAGAGACCTTACTTACTGCATCTCATTCAAACCAAGGCACCTTCAAGCTACAGTGCTTCCATTTATCTTGCTGGAAAGTTGTCAGGTTAGGTAATTGCTGGGATTCTTTTAAGTGGCTGAAGTCCCCATACCCTAAGGCATGCCTTAAATTTTGCCTCTTTTCAGAGGCTTTTTTTTGGTAAGCACTCGTTTCTTTCAGCAAAACATAGCAAGTCTAGAATTACCAGAATCTCTTGTTTCTTGTAATCTTATTCTTGTCTATGCTATTGGTATGACTGCATTTTCACATGTGGCACCAAATCTCAGAAAAAAAGGAAGGACAAAGTATTCTTTTTTCCCCTGTCAGAAATTATTATTACAGTTCTGCATTCTCTATGTCAGCTTTACATTCTGTATTACTGAGGACATCCCAGCCAGCTTTCAAAGTTCATTTCTACATAATACCTTGATTACAAACTGAAATGTCCCTGCACAGGATTTATCTCTCTTAGCAAAGTGTTTTATCTCTGACTATCTTCACTTCCAGCCTCAACTTCCACCTATGCACAACCTTTATTCTTGTCCCTCTGACAAGTACAAGTGCTAAATGAACATGGATCGCATTGTGCTTAGGACTCCAATGTTATGCCTTCCTGTTGGTAGGATCTTATCAGACTGACAGGAGAGACATTCTTGAAAGAGCACACCAATTTAATATTGCAACATGGCCAGCATGAGGTAAAAGGAAGCAAACTACTTACCCTAGAGCCAGGAAACCCAAACTTACTTACAAAGAATGCACAAGAAAAGAAAAGATAAAAGCTCCATATGTAATATAATGATGTTAACTTACTCAAGGAATACACCTAGACCCAATAAACATCAAAAAGGAGACTATAGTAACTCAGTAATACCACCACAATTTTACACATGGAGTGTGACAGGATTAGAGCATTCACCATGGAGTAAAAATTTACACTGTAAACACTTCACGCAGCTGCTGGTTTTGCTCCAGAGCATCTCAGCAGAAATAAAACAAGATTTTACTGAAGGGAGCCCTTGCTAAATAGCTACAGTTGAAAGTGATGAGAACCTTCTTTGAAATAAGTAAAAAGGGAAAGTGTGGAGCACCTTGCTAACTGAGCTCCTACACAGCTAAATTTCCCTCACAGGTTACTGTAGTTTGGGGCTGTCTTGCAGGGATTGCACAGAGCACAGAGATTTATTTAAATTTCCCAACTATCGGTTCTTTTATGCTCAGGGGTTAGAAGAAAAGCAGAGGTATTCTGTAGATTTTAAAATTAAAGACATACAAAACCTCCCAGTCTCCAAGAAGCTGAAAACTCCAGACTCTACCCTACCAGTTGCTTTGCTAGTACAAATCCCAGCGCTATGTTCAGGGAGCTGCAGCAACTGGCTGTAGGATCAAAGCCCTGCTCACTCCATTCAGGCCTTCATGCGGTATTTTTATTAGGATGGAGGACAGTGCTGCTCAAAAGACGGGATCCTGCATGAAACATCCATCTCCTTAACACGAATCACCGCTTTAGAAGTAAAATTATATATACACACAAACATATTTTACATGTAAGTATGTAAATATATATTCAAGTAGACATACACTCTGCTATTGTTTTGGAGCCATGGGGGATTATGAACAATATGCTCTGTAATTGAGATTAACTTTGAACAAATGATTTGGCTGACAAACACACACACGCACACAAAGGCAAAACCCACAATAGCTCTGTTTAAATTTCAAGATATTTGTAAGACCTCTTTTCATTACAAAGCAGCCTATAATAGCATGTTTCAAGAAGTCTTCCAAAGGCCCTGCTGGTCACATTGTCAAGGCAGCCAGTGAGCTAACAGCCTCCCATTGCCTGTGCAACTGGGAAAGGCAATGATGGAGACCATGAGGAAAATATTTTCCTTTTCCAATGCTGCTACCCAGTACATGTGTGTTTTTCTTCAACACCAGCTACATTGAGACTCTCAACTAAGTACAGCAAACATATTTAATGCACACTCTTCTTTAACAGCAGACAGCAAGGCTGCTGGTACATTTTTGCCAAAGTGCCTTTTACACCCCTTAATGATATGAATTTGGAGACAGAAACATCGTTTGGTCTCTAAATCTTGTTAATTCAAGGTTAGGAGAGGGAAAAGTAGACAAAAATCACTTCCATTTCAAACATCTCCTTGAGGAAAAAGCTCAATTTTTATTGATGGGCATAACTGTACCTCAGAACATGCTACTGTAAGGAGAACATTTGTTTCATACAGTTCTTACTCTTAATTTGGATATGAAATTAATTCCCAATCTTAAAAAAACACCCCTGATTAAAAGTTCACACAAAACACTGTAGCATTCGATTCCCAGTTTGTTTACAGAGAGAATAATTTCTTACTGCATTTGTTGAACAAGTAAAGGATCTGTGCTTGCAAGACAACCTTAACCAAAAATAAAACCTGTTTACCTACGGATACAGGTATCCAAGAACAAAACTTGACATGCTCTTATCTGTCAGACAGAGAAGAAGTTGTTAGTATGGATATAGTCACAGTTCTGTGCCTACACTGATAAACAACGGGATCTTATTTGCTTCTCCCGACAAGGCAGCAAAACCAATGCAGGGCAATTAGAAATTCAAAACTGATACTATAGCTTCAAGGCAGCAGATGAACACTCAGACAACCACACACCTCCCTGCCCATGCTGAGTGCCACTCATTACAGGGTCTGCAGCTCCCTGACAGTTAACGGGAAGGAGGCTCTTGAGGTCTCCAGTTGCATCAAGAAATCTCCTAATGGCATAAAAAAGTCACTAGTTTATAAACATCGGCTCCTGCGTATGAAATGATAAATACTAATGACCCGTGTGCTATCAAAACAAATTTACAAAGTCTAACAAAGACTGTAAACAGGTAAGACACACAGCTTGTCTTACAACAATACTTTTTTATATCCAAAATAAACAGTAAATCTTCAGAACACAAAAACAACAATACAGCATCTCTCAAGATACAAACTTCACTGTTTCCCTCCAAAGCAGAATGCTTAGCACGTAGAATTCCTGAAAATAAAGTTTAAAACCAAAAAGCCACGAACCCTTAGGAACCATTGGCTTCCTCAGTATTGTGGCAAAGAAAAATTCTCAGCCAACAGCTCTCGTAGCTATAGCATCAGCTATTTATCATCAATAAACCATCAACATATAAAACAACAAAATCAATGAAACCACAACAAATTGCCCCTGTGAAGAAGAAAATTTGTGTTTGCGTAACCAACCTAATAAAATTCAGTCATGCTTATACTACTTCCCATCTGTAGTTTCCTCAGTGCCAATCTTAACTATCCCCAAACTTGAGATCCCTTTCGTTAAAAGTTTTTCTCATATAAAGAACAATGAGGTTAGGCGTAACAACTTCCTTCTCTGTCTTCTGCTTGGATTACAACTACTTCCTAGATCCTGTAGCCTACAGCTACCACCCCAGGGAGAAGACAGACTAAACTGGCAGGATAAAGCAGAGAAGAAGCTGACTGAAGGCAGACGTGCACTGATCCAGAACCTTTCAAGCTCTCCAAAGCTTGTTATTTTGGGGATTGCTATCCTCCTCCCTCTCTGCAGCAAGCTTTTAATTTCAATGGCCACTGGGCAACTCCCCTGTTCTCCAGCCCAACCTGCTTTCCTAGCCATGCTACTTGCTGCGTTGAATCCAGCATCACAAAGCCCCAAGGAAAACACCATGTGCCTGCTATTCCCCTTCCCATTACCTCCTTGTTTGACTTTCACAGTTGACACAGAATAAAATCAGACCAAGTAAGCAAGGAGAAGAGTACTGAAATCACAAGAGAGACACGGATTTGGCCACAGGCATATGAAAAAGAAGTACAAGACATTACCAAAAGAACGTATAGGTCAGTAGATCTGAGAGAGACAGAAAATTTTAGTAGGAACAGCAGCAATGTGGATTTGAAATTATTGCTTACTCCCTTTATTCCAATTACTCTGCTACCATACTTTCGTAAACTTGCAACACACTCAGACACAGATCATCTGTCTTGACAGTGTATGTTCAAAAGCCTGAGATTTTGCAGGTGTGGCTCAAGCTAAAAAGAGAAAATACCACTTCAGAATACCATAACATGAGATATGGTAAAATTCACATCATGTCTATCCTGCAGTACACCCACAAGTGATTGCACTCGCAAAGATTCTCAACAGGTCTATGCAGGGTAGCTCACGTAGGAAAAGCTTGTTAAACAGGACCACACAACCTCACACGGCTTAATGTACCTTGCTGTTTACTACCACAGGCATACTCTGAGTCACAACACACCTATTTTGCAATGACATACATCTTTCCACTTGTTTTTCGGACTACCTCACAATGCATTCAGAAAGCATTAACCGTGTTGTTAAAAAGTTCGGACCTACAATACCATTCAATTTGGAGACTGTAGTTGAGAGAGTAGAAAAAGTGTCAGTCCACAATCAATTGTCCACCAATCACTGAAAGCAGATTTTTGTCATCCCACAGTAAACTAGGCAAATTGATAACAAGTAAGCTGTTCCGACAGCCCAAGGCTACTTATGTGTGGACCACAACAAAAGGCTTAAACAACAAATAAACCTATACACCTGTATGCCCAAGGTTTAAAAGCTCTTGATCTACAGCACTTGTCTTTTTATTTTTGGCACATTAAAACTCTTTGTAGAATTCTGGTTTGATAAAAAAAGATGTCCCAGCAGGTTATCGTGGGAATAAGGATCTACAAAACATAGTTTTTCATGAGCTTAGAGCTTGTGTGTGCAGCATACTGCGTCTCTTTCTTTCTGCCACAACACCCTGTAACCAAATACCACAACTCAATGAGATGCTAAATAAGCCACAGACACATCTTAAACTTCAAAAAACACAGGTGCTCCAATAACTTCCCATCTCTTCCCCTTGAAGCAGAAGCTGAAAGGCGCAGACAAACGTACACACCAAAAAGAGCAATAAATCCTAGAAGGGCTTCCCTTTTAAGTAAGTAAATAAGATGACTTGCCTCGGAGAACAAAATTAATTCTTATTTAACAAAACTGGAACAAACTGGGTATGTGGTGCTATTCTGGGGTATCAGGAAGAAATGTGTGTCATAATATTTATTTATTGTTGCAAATTCAGCTTTATTTACCACTCCACTCCTTCTCTCAGCATCAAGCAAGAATCTTTCATCCTCCTCTCTTTGCCTTTCTTTCCTTTTTCTGAACTCAATGTGATCCCACAGTAGTTCGACAACCACTAAAGCACAAATGACCAGTGCTGTGATGACTCTGCCTTTACTCTGCTCCATACAGGAACCTTTCTGAGGTTTAGGGGCCACAGCAGCAAAATCAAAGTGCTTCAAGTTCACACAATCCCTCCCACCTCTTTATTTTCCAGTATCCTGGGGAAAGGTTGGGAAATGAAATCCAAGACGCTAATAGAGCAGTAAATAAACTTTCAGATAGTTTCCTGTACATGCCAGCTTGAACCAGACTCTCTCATCAACCCAAGTTCTGGACTCACCCCAAGTTCTGGACTTCACATCTCCTCTCAAGTCATTCAGTGCTGGTTGGGCATGCTACTGTGCATAAATAATTGAGTGACAAGGAAATGTGATATTTTGAGATGATACAGCTTTAAATGACTTGTGTGGATCTCAGAAACATTTCAGAAATCTCTGTATAAATTTTGAAAGGCTTCTAAAATCCTAGAAAAGTGTCTTGGCCTCAGATTTATTTTGAAATAACGTCTTGGTTGCTCCAATAGGAAGGAAAACTTGTAGCGCTTCAATTAAGTGTTAATAAAAATATCTGAAAGACTAACACCCTCCCCTATCTACTGCTAAGCATGCTGCCCCAGCTATGGCTTATAAACTTTGCTTTTAGGGTGAGAAGAGGTATATTGAGACAAAGATAACAACATGATTGTCTCAATCATTGAGTGCATTAAGCTAATCTTTATCCAACAGATTCATAACTTTAGGTGCACTCCTGAAATCCAGCAAATGAGAAATGTGAAAACCATGACTACAGAAGTGTTAAGCCACACAGACTATGCCATCTACAGAAAAAGCAATATACCAGTTACTGCTGTTCTATAATTAATACAGTGTAGAAAGGAAGGACTTCCACAGTGAATTGTGAAAGCCAGCTTCCTGTGAGTTTTTGAATGTCTGAGCATGCTTCTAAGTTGCAGCTTCTTCTTAGCCTAGAGAGACAGGGAGTCCCAAGATCCTTTACATAAAGCTTTTGGTAGTTGTTCCTTCAAAGTTTTCCTTGGCTTGAAGGGAGGAGGTTGGTATTGCAGAGAACTACCAATTCAGTGTAATGCTAATAAAAATGCTTTGAAAATCTTCCCAGAAAGCATGGGTAAGGTCTTCAGTGTACAGCAACTGTGATTGGCACAAATGCGGCTGCTGCTCTATGGGCCACAAAGTGTGCCTCCAGTGCCTACTCCAGCAAGAATCACCGCAGTACCATAGCCCACAGAGACAGTGCGTTTGGAAGCCACGAGTTTGAAATAGTTGTAAATAGAACAAAAAAGTTTCCCCGCTGGTATCTATTCTAGTTGCACTGTCTTTTGAGTGTGCTCATAATGTGAAATAAAACCAGTTCTGGTAACATGACAGAGGTGGAAAAAAAGTGTGGCAGCTAGAAAGGTCTTTGAAAGAGGGTCTGCCAGGATCTTGTAAAGCAGCGATCCTTTTCCCTCCCCTCCTGCTGCTGCTGTTCCCCCATGGAAACCCCAGGCCACAAACAGCAGCCTGAGGAACTGCAGCATGTGTCAATGGCTGCATCCTGGTCTTTGCAAGATGAAGCAAAGAGAGACTTCAGCGCTGTCAGACCTCGAGGTGCAGCTCTACCTATTGCTGGTTGTCCACCCTCCAAATCTGTGCCTGAGCTATGCAACACAGCTTTAAGGAGCAGGGCCAAGAGGTCTTCTCGGGAATACATGTGATAGCACAACAGGAAAACAGCTACCTGCATCAAGGCATGGTTTGTAAGGCCAACAGCTCAAGAACAGTATGGTTCTTAATGGGATGAAAGTTTTGCTGTGTGGCTTATAAAGTCATTGCTGCTTCAACACTAAAGAGATGACCAACAGGGCCAACGTTTATACATGGCTGTCTTTCTTAAAAAGAATCCTGCCTATCTCACAACTTCTAAGAAGATCGACCTGGTGGAACTATGAAACCAATGACAATTTCATCCTCTGAGTTATTCATTAGACCACTAGGAAAGAAGTAAAAAGGCAAATCACTAAGTTGGGATCTTCACAAAGTCCCAAAATACTTCTGAAGGGTGCTTGTCAGAACAAATGTAGCAAAGGAACGAACGGCTTTACGAATTAAGTAAAGAAATAAATTAAGGGAAAACATATGAAAATTTCAACAACCATGCCAATCTGTTGCGAGCTGTACCCATGCCAGTGAGCGGCCTCAGGGCGCCGTAGGATTCCTCAGCGCAGTGCCAAGCTCCAGCAATATTGTTATGGTTAGAGAGGAATTTCTCACAAGAGCTAACAAAGGCAGAAGGTCATAAATAAACACAGCAGGATCGCCTTGTCAGTTCTCATTATTAGCGCTGCAGGCACTTGCTTTTCTATGGGCTGCTTGCAGGTTCATTTAAGTGTAAGAGCTCCTCCTCAGAATTTCACATACTCATAAATAAAGACAACATTTCTTAAGAAAGAAAGGCACGCCTAAGTTGGGTTTCTTTTATTATTATTTTTAATGCACATGGTGGCACATGCACAGAAGCTGTTCATGCTGTCTGCAGCTGCCCTGTCTATACACACCCATGCTTGCTTCCTGCACTGGACAAAAGCTTACGTGCAGCCAAACCAGAGTGCAATACCCTTCTATGCTGGTCTCTCTTATGCCATGCAGGCCTCAGTCAAATTGTGGCCCTAATGAACAAGGAGAGCCTTCCTACTGTAATAACGGTCACCAGAATTACATCTGTGCAGGAAATGAGGCTGAGCTCCTAAACTGATCCTGACATGCATTACACAACTAGGAAAACACAGCTGTGTGATCATTATTGCAATTATAAACTGACATTTAGTTTTAACTTTCTTTTGTTACTGAATTTTGGTACATAGAGGAGGCAGTAACCAGTAACTCTACAGGTACAATTGTGCAAAGAAAGGAGGAAGAAGTTCACAAGTGCCGGTCCTTTATCTCCTGTCAGAAGTTAACAAACAGCTAAATGAAAATATCTCAACTCTTCCAAATACATACCTACATATCTATATATATATTCATACTTATATAGATGAGTGAAAAGTGAGCTCCATTCAAAACTAGATCCAGTTTAAATAAATTAACACTATTATGTAGTGTATACTAATTTCAAGTTGCATATGTAACTCTTTTTAGAATATATCAGGAAATTTTAAAGATCAGTAATGCTATCTCCAAAATATTTTCATTTTCTATGTATTTATTTTCAATTGTACTGGAATAAAAGAAAACCTGTGAAAATATGAAGAAAGCCAAAAGGTTCATGACCTTGGAAACACCACTATGAAATTAAAAGCATGTAAAATAACAGGTCTTAAGTTATACGGTGGATATCAGGGGATGCCTGGCAGCAGGAAGAACGCTGCTTGGTCACCACTCCTTCTTATACAAGACAGGTGGTAGAGAACACAATTATTCACCTGCCAAAGAAACCCCAAAACACTGCACCCTCCTGTGAACAGAACTGGACACTAATGTACTGGTTCATTAAATGGTTGCATCTATCTTTCTAGTGGGCTAAATTTTGACCAACATTATTGTTAATATAGTCCATGCTATCTTGAATTATAACTTTGTAAAGTAAACTGCATGACTGACAAGAAAAAGCCCTCCTGCCTTGTATGCTTTCTCTGAGAAGCTCATGAAAATATTTTTCCTTCCAGTTTGCTTCCCACCCCATCACCTGCCATCAAAGGAAGTTGGGTTGTTAGTCCTGAAACGCTACAGCAGAAAAGCCATGTTCAAAGAACTGTTTCTCTCAGCTGAGCAAGCCCTTCATTACACACCATTCATCATTATCAACATTAGGAGTTGTTGGAACAGCCTTTGTGAATGAAAAATCTCCCTTTTTAACTTTCAGAAGCTGTCAACCTGCTTCCTTTTGCCTCCGTGCTCAGGCAGGGTTTGTACTTCGGGCTGCAGGCTGAGCTGTCTTAACACAGCCCACTCTCACAGGACAGTGGCCTCTCCCTTCCACCAGATGATGCAAACAGAGCCCTTTCCCAAATTGCTGACCCTATTCAGGTTCTAACAGACACTACACCAAAGCTGTTAGGGAAGCCTCTTTCTTATCTGCACACCAGGTGTGCTTCTGGGCTCCAGCCTGCTTGAGAGGAAAGAGCTGCTTGAAGCAGAAGGAGCTGCAGTAAAAGTGTAATAGCTTCCAGCTGGCCAGTTCCTTGGTCTCCCTCAATGAGCAGGCAAGTGACATCAGAGCATGGGGCAGGCTGTAATCTCTTCCCACAAGCACAGAAACGGAGATGTTTCACTGTTTCTAGCCTCTTTCCTGTACTGAGCTTCCCCAGCTACCCACCATCTTGCTTTGGGCCTCCAGCTCAGTCACTGATGCTATCTTGGCAGGCTCCTTCACCAGCCTTGCCAACTTGATGCCACACATTCGTGTTTCCTGTTGTGGGGCTGAGACCCACAGCACTGCAGGCACTGGAGGGCACACTCCAGAGGGGTGTGCAGGCAGAGGCTCCTGAGCCTCCTCAAGTAACAGCAGGTTATCTGCTGCCTGCTGCCAGCACACTCAGGGCTGCGCTGCCTCAGAAGCCGTTGTTCCCAACTGCAGGCAGTATGCAAACCCAACGGACACTCAGCAGAATGGCAATTTTTGTCTGATAAAATACAATCTCACTCACTCAGATGTTATTTTCCTGCTTACCAAGAAATCATCATAACTACAAGAACCCTTAGTGTAAAGTAAGGAGAGGAAAAAAAAAAAGGAAAAAAAAGCCCCATAATAAACTATATTTAAAGGATAAATGCACAAAACTTTGTATTTTTGTTTCTCGTTACCCACAGAGTAAGCTATAAGAGAATTGAACTGGGAAGATGGCCTGCTTTGTGAACTGCAAGCCATGAAGTAGGCTGTCTGCAATCTAGCACAGTCCTTATTACAGGATCTGTATCTCCACAGCTGGAGACAATTAATAGTTTCACACTGATCTGTGATCTGTATGTCTTCTTGACTTGGGGATCCCAAATATGGGTATTTCTGAGAGCAGGATACCCTAGTCAAAGTAGTATTTACACATTTTTTTCTTGAGTTTTTTTCTTATTAATATTTTAAAAACATTTACCTATCAGACATGTTGCAATTAATTTATCTTCCCCGGTCAAAACACATTTACATCTGAAGAAACACTCCTCTGCCACCTATTTCAAAAGAAGAGCTAAGTTTCAGCCCACTCACTCAAACATGCATTTATGTTAATTCTTCAGTCTTGTCTTGTTTCAGAAGGGGAGAACTCTTTACACAAATCAGGAAGTGACTTAAACCTACCAAGTGTTGTGTGCTGTGAACAGTGGTGGACAGAGATGATAAGTCTCTGTTGTACTTTGAAGTCACAGTTAAAAGAACTTCAGAAAGAACTTCAGGTTTCAAAACCTCTTTTGGTTTTTTTTTGGCTTTTGTTTTTTTTTTTTGGTTTGTTTTTTTAGTACAACCAATTTTGTTCTTCAGTGTTTGTGGTCATATTTCAGTAGCATGGCTTTTTGACATTTTTGCTATCTTAAACTTATTTTACATATTTTACACACTTGGAACTACATAAAACTTTATAAAATCGTTTCAAGGGCTTCAGATCTCTAAATTACACAATGAAATACTTTCTCATACTCAGCAGTATATTTCATTGCCATAGATGCACTACTATAGAGTTTTTCCTCTAGGAGCAGGAAATGCTTATTTTATGTAGTCTGAAAAAGGTCATTTTACATTTTTTGAGAGTGTGAAAAAATTATGCAAAGAACAGTTGAAGAGAGGAAAAAAAGAGCAAGAGTTATATTTCTCATAAGAATTATGGAGGTATTTTCTTGTTGCAAAATATCATTTCTTATTTTTCGGTCAAAGAAAACTTAAGGAAAGACTTAAAAAGGTTGAACCAACTGCTCAAAAAAATTATGAATGTGCCAAAACATCATAAATAGCGTGTTAATGTTGGAGTGTGGGCTCCTTTTGACTTCTCAGGATTTTAATTTTGCTTTTTAAAGGGAGAAAAGAGAGAGAAACAGAAAAGGCACCATTAGACTAAATCCATCTTGCCTAGCCTTCATTTTTTAAGCTAAAACCCCCAAACTGTTCATGATCTGTATTGGTTTGTACCTGACCACCTCAGCTGTCCCTGACACTTGACCTGCTTCCGAAAAGCAAGAAGTCCAATTTAAGCCAACGGTCCTATGGGGAGGTAATGGTTTGACCCTTGGTCGCTCCACCACAACTGTTCCAATTCTCTAATGATTTCCCTGCAGGGTTCATTTACCAGCTCCGGGTCAAAGACCAGTGCATACACGAAGGCAAGGGGCAGCACAAGCACTGCATGATGGATTTGAAAATAAGTGCATCATAAAGGAAACCTCCATCAATTAGAGATGGCCTTTGAATTCAAAACAAAAGGAAGCAAAGTGTGAATCATAATGTCTACTCTGTCCACTTTAGCAGCACACAGATACATACGTTAAGAGATGTATTCTTGCCTAGGTGCAGAACCTGCAATCATCCTAGGACAAAACAGTCTCTGTTCATCCTCAGAAAGATGGCCTTTTGCTCACTCTGAGCAACTGGGAAACTGAAGGGATTCACTATTTGATTCTCAGCATTTCAATATGATATGCAATGTGACTCTATGCAGGAAAAATAAGAACTGCTGTAACTAAGAAGTACAATGTAATCCAAATCCACTTTCACTTTTTTTTTTTGAGTCTGTGCCTTAATTTACCTATCCAGGGAACAGCAAAATTACCAGTTACAAGTGCTGCTTTTTCCATTCACCCACTGTCATGCACATACTGAAACAGCTCTGAATTTTGGCATCTTTTTTGCAGTGGTCCTCATCGTTGAAATAAACTACGTGATTTATTTCTTTTTAAAGAAAGATACAAGGAAGTATATTTAGTAGTACAGAAGGAGATGCATTAAGGGCATAAAAATACAAACACTTAAGAAAACAAAAGACACCCTGTATTTGTTGCTAGTGAAAGACGAAGGGGAAAAAAAGAATTATGCCCCTTATTACCAGCAAACATTCAAACTAAAAAAAGATGAGAATGCTAAAAATAACTCTTAAGAAGGTCTCCGCTTTCCTGTGTGACGCAACCAGTCAAGGAAGGCCACATTAACAATTCAGCTGATGCTAGTCTTTAAAAGTATAGTGATCACTGAGTTCTCATCTACTGAGCTCAGATGTTACAAATAAGGAGAGTAGCTATATCCACACACGCAGCTCTTTTGGTGCTATGGTTATAAGAACACCAAAATGAAAACATGGAACAAATCCTACAGTGACAAATTGTCTTCTTCTTACATTTTCAAAGGACAGGAAAAAACCGTTTATCTGACGTTCAAAATATGTTTATTGTCACACTTCTTGCTAAGGGCTTTCAAAATTAACAGTGATTAAGATCCCATAAAAATACTCTGATTTTCCAAGAGTTGCAAGAAGCCTGAAAAGAAAGGACTTCTTCATAGTGTTTCAACATCAGCACCTGAAAACTACAACTGGTCTCTGAAACTTTTGTCTGTTTGTGTGCACGAGTATCACTCACTCTCCAATGTTCTGCTTAATACTAGTATGTGTGCATTCTTTTCCAGCATGAGGCATATTAATTTATATTCTGTCTAAAACAGTGAGGAAGAAAAAAGCCCCAAATCTTCCTAAAGCAATTTTCTCAAAGAATACATGTGCACGGAAAAAGCAAAAATAAAACTATGACTGGTAAGACTGAAAACAGCCAAATTTAAACAGGGAACAAAGATTTGATAATGAAACCATCGTGAGAGCCAAACTTTTAAAATCATCTTCTCTTCACAAATTCAGAATTTAGAAGCTATGTAAAACCGCAGTATTGACCCCATAAAGCTTCCTGACCTTGAATCCTGTGAGTTACCTCCTGAAACCTTCAGTATTCTCACTTCTATTTTCGCAAAAGTGAATGATGGTCAATAACTCCTGGGATCTGATTGAACAGGGTTTGTCTATGTGATCAGGCTGGCTGAGTTCTTGCTGCCAACCACACCATATGTGACAGGAAAACTTTTGTTAATGAAAACCATATTGATGTACTTGTTAACAACTTGAACACCCCAGTAATTGAATTTAAACCACTTAACTATTCACTAGGGCTTCATCAGACCACCTCCTTCATCTCCTTTTCCTTTTCGTTATTTCAAAGCAACTAGAAGTTTTACAGCGCTCCCCCTTCCCACCACAACCCTTTTACCCATAGTGAGCTCGGGAAGCCTAGCATTTGAGCAGCTCATTTGAAATGCTCTTACCTCGTTGATTAAATAACAAAGCAGTTTTAGAACTCTCTCTGCAGAAACAGAAGGCACTTATCTAAGAGCTTCTCTTTATCTTCAGTCCATCAGTAAGTGACATTGGTCAGCTGTAACTGGCTCCCACCATGGAGTCAAAGTCTATCTGTCCCCAACATCACAGAGATCAATTACATCAATGTTTCTGTGTTTTGTTTTTTCTTTATTAAAAGGGAACAGGAACGAAAAAAAGCCCCCCTCCCCAGCACCCAAGCTCCAGTTAAACAAAAAGAAGTTTAACACAGAATTTTTTCAATTTCCTCATCAACAACATTATTTGAAAGCTGAATTACTAAAAGGTTGCAGTCACAGAAAGATGCTTTTCAGTATTTTTTTTAAAGTAGTAATTCTTTAATTTCTTTTCCCTTGTTCTTCATCAATTGCATTTAATTTTCCTGTGAGTCAACACAAGGGAGCTGACAATAAAAGCCTGATGCAGCAAACCTTTCCACAACAACTTCTACTATGGCTCCATCCACCTCTGCTCAGAAGTGTGGTTTTGCATGATTTCTTCTGGGCTAGCAACATTTTGCTTTTGCAGTTGTATGCAAGAAATGTCTCACTACAAACGTTATTGGAAAGAATTGATCTAATTTGTTTATTTTGACTTGAATTAAATTACTCTGTGTTCACCTCATTTATCTCACACAGACCACAACTTACTATTACCATTTTATTTAAACAAATTCTGCATCTGATGAACTCCTTATTGGTGAGCACCTAGGGAAAAAAAATGAACACATTTCTCTCAGAGCAGTCCCTCTTCCTTTCTAAATTCAGGTTGGAACAGAAAAGCCAATAGTTTAACTTCAGACCAGATCTGAGACCAAGCAATAATCATACACATTGCAACAGACTTGCACATCATCTGGGTTGCATCTCAATGGATTGATAGTTTCATCTGTAGAGATGTGAACTTATCAAGGTTCTGCTTAGTGTAGACAACCAGACAAGCAGTTGGCAGCAAGGTTTCTGCTGCACTAATTACATTCTTTTCCAAAAGTTCACCCTGCCTGGGTGTCCAGGTAATTGCAATTAAGGCAGGAATCTGGTAATTAGAAATTCAAGTGCCCTGCCAAGAACAATACACTTCCTCTTAAAGTGCTGCCCAAAGAACTAATTCACTTGGAAAGGACAGAAGCTGATGTGAAGTGGCAGAGTAGATGTTGATTAAGCAACAACCACAGAAATAAATTCCCTTCCCCCTAAAATCAAATTCATTACATCTCATTTACACTCCTAGAAAGTATTTTATTACCTTTGAAACATTTAAAATAAATGAGAATTCAAAATTTCAGACCTCCAAACAGCCATGTTTTCTGCTCCCCAGCCCATCTGCTTAGCGTTGCTGGAACATCTTTTTACAAGACAAAAATACATCTCTGGTCATCCTCCCCTTCAATCTCCCACCAAAATGCTAACTTTGTATCGTGACTCAGCAACTCATGGGCATTATCCAGTAAATATCAATCATTTAGTAATCTTTGAAATATGTTTAACACAGAAAAACAAGTAAGTTTTCACAAAGTGTAAACCAAAACCATTCACAATGTAGCACTCTCACTGAATAGAAAAATATTACACTGTCCTCTAAATTCCAATCTTTTAAATGGTACTGTTCACTGGAAACAGTTACTTTTCACTCCTGCTATACATTTCTTTCTAACAGTTGTTCTTACCAATTCAGAATAACACCCCTATTCCAGACCTTGAGATTAGCCTCTTACACTTTATACAAGTTTTTTCTTTTAGGAAACATGTAAAGCCTTTTCCCACTAGGGATAAGAAAACTCTTATCGCCACATATACTGCATGCATGTGTGTTTATTTACATAAAGTTACACAAACACAGAGCTTTCTGTCCAAATCAAGGTCCTGGAATCATGTGTCTGGCTTAAGACACAGCAGTGTCTATTAATTTTTATAGAGCTGAATAACTTGAAATTAAAAATTGGAATGCTCTGGACCAATGATGTTTAAAATCACTTGGAAAAAAAATGGTGTGAGGGAGGTAATCCCTCTCTCCCTCTCTGAATAAAAATCTATACCAGGTCCATGTTCATGCCAGATTAGTCAAGTAAAGCGCTCTCCTCAGTACTGCACTCTGGTTCCCAAATAGCTTCTTTTGGATGACACTGCTACCTCTTCTAACAAGCTATCCAGGCACTATCAAAGGAGCTTCTACTGCCTTGTCCCACGTTTCACTCACTGGAGGCTTCAATAAATTCCCATCACTCAAATTGATCTAGGGATCAAAACCCACCACAAGCATCACTCACACAATCCGGAATGCGCTTTACAAACGGAGTCTAGAACAGCACCATAAAATGTATACAAAGCCCTGATGGAAAACTATGAAAAGGAAAGAATGCTTTGAAATTTTCAAGATTCGTTGTTGGTTTGCTTTCATAAACCATTATAAGACCAGTTCTGCCCCCATCCCACCCCCAATGTTTTTAAAAAAATTACTCTGTTCTCTCCTGACCTCTGTCTCCTATTGCCTTAGTGGGTTTCCAGGATTCCTTAGATCATACCCAGACATAACCACTAAACGAACAAGCTGAGATCATCAAAACCTTATGACTGAAACACTGAAAACAAAATAAAATGTACAGTTTTCACCACCCACCCCAGAAGTACATCAAGTGCACAGTAAGAAAAGCCTGTGGTAAGAAATTACCTCTTATATGCTGCAGCAAAACCTCAGGAGCTAATAATACAAGAAATGAAACTGCTGTTTTGATTGATACATCTGTTAAAGTTTCTTATCACTTATTTCGAACAATGTCAGTCAAATATGTTTCATCTTTTATCAGTAACAAATTTTTTTTGCCTTGCAATTTAAATTCTACTTGTATGTAGAGAAATAGCACTAAGCCAAGTAACAACTGAGGACTAATATTTTCTAATTGACCTAACAACATATTAAACAGAAAACAAGAAAGATTAACTATTATGAACTAAGGCTCTGTTCCTTCCTGTAACTCATTTCAGCTGATCGTAAGCAAAGTGTTTAATTCAATTATACTTTTTTTTCCTATTAAGTAATCTTCCCACCTGTGCCTATTGCAGATACCTCTTAGGGTCATCAAACCTTTCAATAGAAAGGCATTTTCATCACTATGCAATAAAGACATTAACTGTATGGATTCTGTGTTCATGTAACACATTACTTTTACATGTGCCACATATATATTTACACATTTATATGTTTATGTAAATGTAGATACACATGTGTATATATACACACAGTATATATAATGATGACAAATCTTTTCATTCGTAAGGCTAGGTACTGAAAAATAGCTCACTCTCAGCAATATTTTAACTGTTGTACCAAAAGTGATCTTGATTTTCCCAAGTTAAAATTTATTGTTCAAGGAGTATGAAAGTCCCCTAATCTGCATGTTGATATCATAGTTACATCAGGCTGAAAGTCATGCTTTGTACTTGGCGTAACAGTGGAAACACTGCTTTGCAGGAAATTTAGATTAGAAAAGGCTGAAAAAAGTTAGCAGCCTTATCCTCATTGTATTTACTTGTACTTACAAGTAAGCTGCTGAACACCTGACTGCAAACACATAGTTGGATCACATAATTTCCCAGGGTGTTAACACTATCTGAAAACAAGCAGGGCTAGGCCCCATTCCCTCCCTAACTGCAGGGGTCTGGGTCCATCACATCTCAGAGAGTGAGAGAAAACCACAAAACTGGCAGATGAACTTAGGAAAGAGAAAACCAGGTATTTGTCATGTCAGAAGTTACCAGATCCCAAGCAGATCCACGTGTGGGTCTATCCTGCTGCTTCTGCACACCTGCTCAAGTGACCTGTGCCTACGTGGGATCCATGGTGAGCAGCAGCTCCCCTATCTCTTTCCATAACCTCTCTTCTCCTGTTTGCTGCTAGACTAGGACCACAGCTTATACTATGTTTGATCACTCTATTACAATGTTATCTCCCATGAGGACTGTATAGGTGTGACAGATCCCAGCAGTGTGACAAATATTGGCCACACTCACCTAGATTTTCTGCTGTCAGGGGTATCCTACCTACCTCAAGAAAAAAAAATGCCCAGGTCTCTCTGTAGATGGGAAAAGGTACTTTTTTACATTAAATATGTTATTACAAACTAAGTCATGTCGAATAAACCTTCTCTTAGAACATCTTTAAAAATGGTTAATAAAAGATTTTTAAAAGTAAGATTTTGCTGTGTAACACCCCGTAAAACAATAACATTAGAGCATTTTACTGCTTTTTCTTCAAGGATGCACAGCTTTTCTGAGAGCTGCAGCTATTCAAGTAATGGAAAGAAGCCAAGGTGCAACTAGAAGCACTCACATTTTGAAATCCAAGTGGTCATTTTACAAAAATTATATTAACCAAGCACATAGCAATATAAATCTCTCCATAAAAGCAAACTGCCTTATAAACTGTTCTTTTAAAACAAACTTGGGAAAATAGACTCATAGAATCATAGAGTACTTTGGAAGATCGTCTAGTTCCAAGCCCTCTGCCATAGGCAGTGACACCTTCCACTAGACCAGGATCTTCCAAGCCCCAGTCAACCTGACCTTGAAGACTGCCAGGGACGGGGCATCCACAGCTTCTCTGGGCAACCTGTTCCAGTGCCACACCATCCTCACAGGGAATAATTTCTTCCTAATATTTAGTATAAATCTATCCTCTTTCCATTTAAAATATTACCTCTGTCTTATCACCACATGATCTTGTAAAAAGCCCCTTCCCAGCTTTCTAGGTACCAGAAAAGCTGCCGTAAGGTCTACCTAGAGCCTTCTCTTCTGCAGGCTGAACAACCCGAGGTCTCTCAGCTTGTCTTTTTATGAGAGATGCTTCAACTCTCTGATCATCTTTGTGGCCCTCCTCTGGATTTGCTCCAACAGGTCCATGTCCTCCTTACACTGAAGGTCCCAGAGCTGAATGCAGTACTGCAGGTGAGGTCTCACAAGAGCAGAGCAGAGCAGAGAGGGAGAGAATCACCTCCCTCAATCTGTCGGTCACGCTTCTTTTTGATATAGCCCAGGATACAGTGGGCTTTCTGGGCTGTAAACACAAATTGCCAAGTCACGTTTGAGCTTCTCATCAACCAACACGCCCAAGTCATTCTCCTCAGGGCTGCTCTCAATCTGTTCTCTGCCCAGCCTCTATTCATGCTTGGGATTGTCCTGATCTGTGTGCAGGGCCCTGTATTTGGCCTTGTTGAACTTCATGAGGTTTGCAGGGAACCACTTCTCAAGCCTTTCAAGGTCCCTCTGGATGGCATCCATTTCCTCCAGAATGTTGACTGCATCGCACAGATCGGTGCAGTCGACAAACTTGCTGAGGGTACACTCAGTCCCACCATCCATATTGCCAACAAAGACGTTAAATAGTGCTAGTCCCAACACTGAACCCCTGAGGGATGCTGCTCATTCCTCAAAATTAAGTTAACAATGGACCGCGCAGCTGTAAAAGAAGATGCCAGTCCTTGATTAAGATAATGAAAAACAGACATAAAGAAATTCTGGTGAACAACAGGAAAAACAAGGTGACAGTTACATTTAGGGGAGCAATTGGGCCCTGCAGACTCTACTTTAGCAGCAGAGTACTGCATCTGTCACAAGTTGGCATATGAAGTCAGTATTTTCTGGGGGAAAAAATCTACTGCAATGGACAAGTAGGAGCCTCCCAGCAGTCAGACAGGTTTAGGGACAAGTCAAACACACGAGAGGTAATTTCTTCCATTTTATAAAGGTCCGTTGCAACACAGACAGATACCTCATTTTTTGTACTGCAAATTGGAAGTCCTTCACAAAAACCTATCCCATCTATATTTTCAAGGAACAGACTTCAAGTATTTTTCTAAACCACAAACAAAGGCTCATGTAAATGTAAAAAATGACACATCAGGAAAATCACTACTCGTTTTCATTGGGTTTCGCTCAGTAATTTCTTTTAAAAAGAAGATACACTTTCTAAATGACCTTCCCACCCAAAGGGTTAGAGCTTTGTCACTCGTGAGTTATTTGTATACTCTTGCTAATTGTATCGCTACATTCCTCCAACTGTTATGAATATTCATTTTATCTCACTTCTCTCTATGTGCACTTATTAACTGTATAACATGTACTCAAGAGATTTTGCTTGTGTGTGTGTATATATGTATATATGTGTATGACATTATTTACGTAAATCTGTATCTGACCTATGCACACAAAACACACGATTCAGCAGCAGTACCTCAGCCCTTAGAAATGAGGCTTTAAAGGTCTGAACTGGAACAGAAATTGAAAAGGCTCCAAATCACCAAATCTCACCTCAAATAAAAACAGTTCCTTTTATAAAGATTATTTTTTTTTGCAAGGATATGAACTCACCAAGCATTCTTATCATTACTGTTACTACTATTTACTGAAACGTAAACCGTGTTTTGTCTTATATACTTAAATTAAGAGAGTAAAGCTGCCTAAAAGACCTCGTCTTGTTGCATTTGCTTCTATCTGCTGCTACAGTTTTAAAGCACATTTCCTTTTATTTCACTTTTCCACAAGCCATAAAAAAACTCATTTCTAATTCATCCGTTCGTTCAGCTTAACCTCTCTTCTCAGCAATTAAAGCACTCTGCGCATCCCTCATCTATCACACAGCCAGCTAAATAATGCATTGCGTCCTCCGCTCATCTTTTATCATCCCAAATGACAGGTATTAGCATATCTCCCCAGTCAATTACAGTGCAGCAGAATAATCACAGCATAATTGGGCGAAAGCCACTCTAATCACCAACCCTGCAAACTCGCAGAATAAAAACTGAGTGGCAGTTCAGACAGGCCTTGCTCTTGTCCATGACTCCAGCCAACAAGCTTGGCAGGTCTCCATTTCCTTCTGCCTTTTCAAACTTGCTCTTCAGGGCTAAACTTCTCAGCACATACACACAACAACTCATTTTGCGTTTCTTAAAGGAAGAACCAGGCACGTTCATAAATACTACCCAAAGACTGTTTGCTAACAAATGCAAGCCTGGAATACAGCACGGCTGTTTTCTGCCCTTCAGATCATCCAGCGGGGCTCTGCTTTACAGACTTAGCTTTGACAGATGGGTTTGTCGCTCGAGGTAGAAAGTTCTACATTTCATGTTAGAGCAACCAGAATTTCTTTTCCTTTAAGTATAAAGGATTTACGAGATCTAACACAGTTAGGTACTGCTTTAGATGGTGCTGCTTATTGCAGCCATTAGCCTTCTGTTTTTCAACACTAGCGAGATGCCCACGAAGCATAATTTTTATTTGTTGTCTGTTTAATACATTTAGATTAAAATCCTACATATACATTTGAACATAAAACAAATATTTTGTTTATTAAACAAAGAAACATAAGTAAATTAACATCAGGTTGCTGTCTCCTGTGCTCAATCCAAGCAAATGAGAGTATCAACAGAAATTCTGCATGGCCATTACATCCACTTAAGACTGACAGCCTCCTGGATGCATGCTCTTACACTCTAGAATCGGTGGTGCAGGATTAATGTCAGGTGAGCTATCTGCTTTTGGTCCTCCCTGCTCTGGCACTAAAAGCCATGCTCTGGTTGAGGAGGTATCCGTGGATGGTGGTGAGACTATTCCAGGTCCATGTGTGCTCCTGGGCTTATCCTATGGGGCAGGAGTGCGCCTGCTCTACACATTCTGGATCTTCTCAATAGCAAGAAGTTTAGGTCATGAGAAGTGCCTTGGGAAATTGGGATGTGCATTTAAAAGAAAATTTTCTGCAATAGTACTTCATTGCAGTTGACATTTTCAAATGTATTTCAAATGTAGGAAAAGTCCTCTGAAATCCAACAGCCACATTCTCTTGTTTGAGATTCTAACTGAGATTTGTGTTGCTGTCATCATTAGTAACAGACTCAGGTTGACCACATTTACTAGTTTAGCCCCAAAGAAAGAATGAAACGCTACTAAAGAAAAAGGGCAGTTAGACATTTAACCAGACCATCAGTGTAATGCATCCCTGCTGTTTGGTTGGGATTATGTGTAACCACAAGTTCTACTTACTATAAGGTTAAATAGTACAAAACCAGGAAAATGAAGACTTTCTTGAAGCAAAGTTTAGGCAAGCTACAGATGTGTTTCAGTCTAAAGGGAGGGTTCACCTCCTTCTACTCAATGGCTGAGACTTTACTCATTATTTTAACTAAAATACATAATCATTTTAAAATAGCTTTTCATGCTTCATTTTCTTCCTAACCTCGTCTCAGTAACAGCTATCTCTAAACCCCTTTCGCATTTCTACCTAGCGTAATTTCTTTGTCGTCATCCAGAGTTACACCAAATACATTTAATCAGTAGTGATCTTCCCATCCTTGCTTACTGAAATGGAGCTGAACAAGATCTTCTATCACGTCTCACCAGATGTGTCTGTGTGCTAGCACTGTTACATACAGTGCCACTATGCAAACAACCCCGTATTAAACCGCTGTCACAAAGCTGAGGAAGGAACAACAAAATCTTGTCTATTTATAGGACAAATACCTTCCTCACTCTACATCTTCCACAAGACCTACGCTACTGATTTACACGTTCCTTCCAACACTGCTACCAGCCACTGCACAAGCGAGAAGGGGAAAGTGAGGCTCAAGACTGTTTGACACTGGAAATGCTGGTGGAGGATCTGTGTTTCCTTCCCCTTGATGCAGCTGAGTGTCCACAAAGACGTAGTAATTTTTCAGCTTTCCATGCTGCTTCTTTCTTCTGTGACGCTATGGAGCTTCTCAGGACCAAAGCCCTTCTCTTCTGCTAAGAGCTGCTGAGCAAAAGGCATACCAACTCTTTTCACCTCAAGTAATTCTTCATTCTCAGTTTTGCTTTCCAAAACAAACAGAAGTCTAGAGGAGCTATACAATTTTCACTGTTTTAAAAATCCCGGTGTTACTCTGTTGCATCGCCTGACAAGCCTGCTTACTTCACACAAATAAATGGAGGATTCTTTCCCCATTCCAAGTTATTATCCCTTATAATGTCAGGCATGGTGTTACTCTCAACGGATTCACTGAAAATTACGTGGCTTGGGGAGATGTCAACCAACTTTAAAAAATAAGCCATTAAAAATTGCCTTTAAATTTTGGCTTTGAATCAATAAAAATATCTAAAACCCACCCCACTTCTTAAAAATGTTCCCTTCTGTGATTGTTGATTCACCCATTCTGTTCTGTATAAACCCCAGTAAAATGAATGAAGGCCAGTAAGAGAGATCATAACAGGTTATGTTGAAAAAAAAGCACCAAGTTAGTTGCAGTTACAGGAACCTTCGTAATGCCCTGCAGACACTGCTTTTCTTTCTGTTCTGTGCTTACTGCTCATAAAAAGTGTTCAATAGGTATTGAGAAGAGGTTTCTCCCTTTCTGCAATATAAGGGACGTATAACATCACAGAATGAGCCTTGCCAACACGACCCTTCGCGTCGCCGTGTGCTAAGAAGTGCATCTGCTCTGCTTTTGTTCATCCTTTTAATCCCTCTGTTCTCCTGAACACCAACCAACATTCAGCTTTATGAAATTAACAACTTCTCTGTAAAGAAGCAGGCTATGACAAAATCCAGTTTTGCAAAACTATGCAGTTATCGATGGATGCACCTAGAAAAGCCAAAAAGCAAAGGATTTGGGAGCCTGTGATAGACAGGCCTATGGGAATTTGGGACCACGGGTTTTCACAGTCCAATTCTAACACACCTTGCTAGGGCAGGTCAGGGCTGTTCTACCTGTCTGCCTCACCTCTTTGCCGCTTTTACAGAAAAATCATGATAAGAGAATGTAAGCTTGCACCCAGTTGCTCAAATTCAAACTGAATCCATGTTAAAAACTAAGATCTGTGATTTTCTGGACTACTACAATATACTTCCATCTGGTAGGTTCTGGTAAGTAGCCTGGGGTAGTTAACACCTTCTGTAATAACATCTGTCAAAGAACCTCTTGCTAGGCGTATAATATAAAGAATACAGAGATGATCCTTAAAATCACACAAGTTAAGTTCTACAATATTATGTTATATCATGACTGATCTTGGCTGATCCAAGGAAGCAAATAAAAAACAGGCTTATCACAATATCATAAAAATTTTAGCCTAAGTTTTGCCTATTACCTACTTGGTGGCACATCCAGATATATGCTGTAGTTAATGTTTTCGAAAAAAGGATAATTCATCTAAACATCCAAAATCTTGTGCAAATAACCAATTGCAACATGGGATATGAAAGGCTCTGCAAACAGTAACTGTTAAGAAAAGGTCCCAGAATCTCTGATGGAAAGAGAACATGTTATATAAACCTCTCCATCAACATCCAAAATGAAAAACAGGTTAAAAAGACATTTCCAAGTCTATGTTATTTGGAACAATTGAATTTCAGACACAACACTTCCTTCCATGCACAACCACAATTCTGTAAGCAATAAATGGATCGAGTTCCACTAAGATTTCCTAGAGACGCAGTATTTTAATGCTTTCAAGCTGCATGCAAATTTCCATCTAGCAAGAGAAATTCTGTGTTGATGTTTAGGAAGTGCAAATGTGACATGCTGCAGCTGCATTGCACATTATGAGACACATTCTCATACTCTTGGACAACGCCTGTCTGCCAAGCTATAAAAACAGAGAGAGACATCAACTACAAAACTTCATAGCCAGGGAAAAAAATAGGCAGGGGGTGGGGCAGTGAGAGGGAGTGTGAGTGTATCACCAACCTCAGGTGTACAATGATGATGATGACAGAGAATTCTGTAACTTAAGTCTTTTCTGAACATTGCTGTGGACGTTACCATAGTATCTGACTGCAAAAAGAATAGTCTGCAGAAAAGACGTGCAAAACAAATCCAAGAACTGATGGGAAGATGCAGTCTCAGGAGGAAGTGGTTAGTAGGGAACCATAACCTACTACTCAAACTAGTGCTTAAAGACCAATGAAGTGCAGATTTCCAAAATTTAGTCACACAGCAATTCTCTGCTGGATGCAAACTCTTCACGTCCTCACTAAGAGTAGTCCTAGAGAAACAGGCAGAAATTTCTTCACAATTGCACTGGTTTATGTTTACATTATGCAAGCAAGGCAGCAGAATCCCTTCATCACTAAACTTCTATCATCATTGCAGTACTGTAATTTATTCGAAAGCCAGGCTCACATTTGTTTTGTAGAACCTGAGGAATGTTAAAATACTGACATTTTTATTAAAATAGTTTTCTTTTATTCCAATAGATTTTACAGCCCTAACACTTATTTATCGTTTTCAAGAACACTCTAATAGTGTAATAATCATGACCTATGTTCAACTGACTTGACGACTAATGAGCCTTCTGTAACCCAAGTAAAAGTCCCATAAGCTTTGATAAATTGCATAGATGTGATGTCGTAGCAACACTCAGTCACTACTTTTCCAGAGTGAAACAGAAGTACTGAGACAAAGTTGTGAGTATTAATGACATCCCTTGAATGTTGCTTTCCCATTTCTCTTTTCCTTCTTTCTTAGTGGGGGGTGGGGTTAAAGAAGGGAAATAAGCCATTATGTTCCAGATCCCAAATCCTTCATCTGGGATGAAGGTTGGAAACCATGGGAATCTCTTTCAATTTAAAATGGTAGCTGGATTCTACAATAAATGGGAACGATGCTTCATTTATTCTATGGATCTTCAGCACAATCACACCTATAACATGGGGGTAACGTGTTTCCAAAGTAACAGCATTTTCCATCTAAGAGAAAATACAGTTGTTTTGAATTCCTATTCTACCTTTTGATTACTGATTGGAAGAGTGTAAGGAAAACCTATATGGACTCAAAATGGTCATTAGAGCTCCCTTTATCACAAGAATTAACGTATGGAAGACAGTTCTAACATAGCTATTCTCATGTATTTGCTATTTGTTTGGGCACATGGGCTTATTTCATGTCCTAGTATGTGCACAATATCAAGGAAATGATGTAATCTTTGGCTATCTAGAACTTTCAAAATCCACGGTATTGAATAACTTACATCATCTTAACGACAGGTTACCAAAATTTACATGGTTTTCTTCTTTAAAAAAAAAAAAGTTAAGGAAATGAGACAAATTAAATAACCACATTTAGAAAATGGTCACAAAGAGTGTTCTCTCTAAACGGAATTATTAAAAACAGCTTATGACTCTCTTCCTGAAAAGTATTCCAAAGCCTGGACAATGTCCAAACAGTATTCTGCAACTAGACACCTGCTCATCATATCAGCTACCTTACAATTTCCTTGCAGACTGGTTCCAGGTATTAACAAGTAGTTTTTAGTCAAGAATGATGACTTGCATCTACGAAACAAAATGTTAGCATAGATGCATAGACCAGTTTGAGTTGCAAGAGACCTTAGAAGACCATCTAGTTCCAAACACCCTGCCACAGGTAGAGGCATCTTCCACTAGATCAAGTTGGTCAAAGTTTCATTCAACCTGGACTTAAAGACTTCCAGGGATGGGGCATAGATTTCCTTTAAGATAAGTTCTGCTTTAAAATATTGCTTTCTTTATGATTTGTAAGACTTTATGTATGTGAGAACAGAAACCATTTGTAATTCCTTGATAATAACTCCTTGATGGTATTTTACTAGAGAAACAGAAATTACTGTAAAGCATTTTGAAACCCAGAAACACTACATTCCGATTTTGAATGTACTTCAAATGTCTAACTTTCAAAATTCGCTTTAAAGAAACAGTCTTTCCATTGTTTTGCAATGACTTATAAATGAGAGCTCTTCTCTTTTACTCAGCTAGGGCAGGTGCCACCACTGGGATGGACACGTGCACTGGAAGTCTGTGCAAGTCCTTTTGGAACTCTGAAGACTGGCACTCTTAACACTCCTCCTACATTCATTACGCTCTTTCTTGTAACTCAGTGGTGACACATAGCAACAAGCAGAGATGTGGGCAATCTGCAGTGGCAATCTCAGGCTTATTTGATTTTCACTGAAGAGTTTACTATTACTGCCATTCATACTGACGGTATGCACAAAATAGACCCAAGGTATCGAAAATCTTTCATTTTGTTATTTCCAACTGAGCACATGCAGCTCTACAGATAGGCAGTCAGAACTTAAAATACATAAGCCTTTTGCTAGCTCTTCTCAAGGAAAACATGAAAATTCAGAGTGTATGCACAAAGAAATCTGAAAATCAACAGAAACTCAGCTTTTCCACTTATACCTCTCAGCACAAACTTCACTGTACAAGTGGGGAGCTGTTAACTTTAAAATACTAAGAGCTAACACTGCATTCAAACAATAATTCCTGGTATTTGGGAGTGCCTCTTGCTTCTGTTTTATTTTTTTCCTTTTTTTTCCCCCTTATTAAATAATAAAATTACAAGGGGGCAAACACAATTACAGAAACAAGGCAAAACGCTCCTAAATTGATTAGCCTAGATGTCAAAATGGTCATATTGACTTTTACTGAACATCTTTCCAGCGAAGCAAATCCACTCTTTTCTAGACCAAGTGTCACATACAAGTGTACATATGCAAATATGCACATTTCAATCTGCTGACTGGTGTTTGATCAATTTACATAGGTGAGTGGCTCACTCAAAACTCTCTGTGCTTTGAGGTTATACGTCCCAGAATGTACTGAGCTGCTTGGCATTTGGAAAATTAAATTTAGAGAAACCTATTACTTCACAGTTCATTCCTCTAAGTCACTAAAATATTTAGGCATAAGATATTCTACATCTAGATAAGGGGATAAATCAAAGATCAAGACAATGAACTTCCATTCAACACCAGCCCTTCTCTGCACCTTTCATCTCCTTATCAAAACATGGAGAAGAGATGAGCCTTGAGGAAAGTGAGCCCTGGAGTGAGACAGTCTGAGTCTGCTGAAGTATGCAAGGAGACTGTGCTACAATGATCACGTGTATTTGAGTGTAGCAAAAACCATCTTTCACTTCTAAATTAGAACATGCTGAACTCAAATAACTTTGCAGAGCAAAATTGGAAGTGCAAGACTAAAATAAGAAGAGACAATTTTAACCAGGAGAAAGATCTGGAAATCTGTCCAGACTTCATAGGCTTTTATTTTTATTTTTAACCTCAAAGATGTGCCAGTGGAAAAAGCAGAAGGTTAACCCTTATCTTCTCCTGAATTACAGCAATCACCTGGGCTTCACCAAAAGTTTGTTTCAGATTTTGCACACTGTGGCCCCCAGTTCTGAGGAGACTTCAGGCTCCACATAACTTCTCATTTGAAAGAAGTTTCAATTCTGGACTGTTGACATGTTTTAAGGTTAAGTGATAGCGTACTGTCCAGTGTGGCACCCAGCCCACAGCAATGCAGGGTGGGCTCAGAGAAGCCAGATCTCCCTTAGGGGTATGGTTAACGCTCCAGTTTAAAACAGTAATTTCCATTCTGATGGTGTAAAGGTAAACCACCCAATATCTCAGCCAACATCACAAAGTGACAGGCATCCTCAGTATGGTGGGGTTTTATGCATATGCACATTTGGGATTTGAAATTTCTGTTTTATCAGATTTAGCAAGAGGATGGCCTTTGCCAGAACATGAAGGAAGGGTATGTATGGAATGCAATCTCCAAATTACAATGCCCATCATAATTCAGAGTATAATTACTGTACATTAGAGTAAAGATCATAAACTAATCTCCAAATCCTAGTGAGCAATACTCTTTGGTAAAAGTTATATTCGCACTGAAGATCAACGCAGAGAAAATGTGGCATTAGTTACAGCTGCAAAAAAAACCAACCCCCAAAATGACACCATATAAACTCTTGTTTGTAATTATCCAGAATTATTTTACAAGGTAAACTAGTGTTTCAGGCATTTCTTTAAAAGTGATGTATTACATACTTTTGAAACATTTCTCTTCTGGACTGAGAATTTCATCCTGTTGGTAGTCTGAAGGAAGTAAGTGGCAGTAAGTGAAATGAAACCTTTGCTGGTCTCACTCACTGGGGCTTACGCAAAATTAACACGGTTTAACCCTCAAATGAAGAATAGACATAGTTCTCTTTTTCCATTTTACAAAACACAAGTTTTCATTGTTTACCTAAAAACATTTATTTCAAATATGATGGAGATATAATCATAGCACATTATCCAGTGCATGACTTAGGTCCAGGAACCCCAAAATTTTGAGCGCCATCCAAATAAACGAGGGCACACGCTCTCCTAGGAAGGATGTATTTTATTGTCTATTCAAGCTGTCTATTCAAGCTCAGTCCCACTGAAATCTAACCTGTGATGTAGAAAAATTAGTTTGCCATCACTTTCGATGGTTCATAAGCCCTCACAGACACATCTGCTGACAAAGCATGAGCGGGATCGCTGTCCTGCACTGCCCTGCTCGCTCAACACGCCAGCACCAGCTTGCTTCTCTGCACAGTCCCATCAAACTCGGCAATGATTTTCAGTCTAACTCTCACTTGTCATGAGATAAAGGTATCTGAAATAAAGCCTAAGAATCCACTAGTTCCTTCAAATAAAGCTGACTTCCTGGTAAAGCTAATGGAAGAGGCATGGAACAAGTAATTGACAATAAAATAGTTTTGCATGTCTCACACAGAATCTGGACCTGTGTCATAGTGTGCATTTGTGTATCCAAACACCTAATGACAATGTGGTTCATGTTATTTTTTTATTCCTATATTGCAACTTCAAAATTGTCGCTGCTATTCTAGCACAAAAATGAAATGCATCAAGGCCTTGAAGGTGCTGGAGCACCTGAGGTCACTAGTGGTTTTCCGCACAGAAGAGCATCACGGCCGAACAGAGCTTGTCTGCAATCCTTCCCATATACTTCTGCATTGGACACGATATACTTAAGGGAAAGAACACTAATGGCATCTGCCGTTACAGTTGTCCAATGGCCCAAAAGGTCTGATCAGATGTCGTGGAAGTGACTCTTCTGGCTGTAGTTTACCAGAATCTTGAATTCTATCTGTCTGCCACCTACCACGCAAGTCTGTAAATACTCTCTGTGATTGAATGAGGCTAAGAGATCGGAATCCAGCGTTTTAGCAGGGCATATTACAAGTTTCATTAAGTACAACATAGCCTAAGGTCTACAGCTTCTGTTGGAAGCCACTGCCTGTGCAACTACAGTTGTTTTGCTGTAAAATGTCTGAAGGAAATGGTTAGCTTTTAAGTTTTTTAATTTTTAAATACAAACTTAGCATGAGATAGAATTAAAATAAAGAGTGTATCTTCTTAATTAAGAAAAAAAAAAACCACTATCTGTAAGAGAAAATTCGCACACTGGAACATGCCATTGGGTGATCAAGTCCAACGCTGAGCTTCCCCTGACCATAGTGAGGCTCCACTAGCACCTGGCTGACAGGAAGGAAGGAGGGTTAATTGGAGGTGGGCAGAAAATCCTATGAGAACATTTGCCTGCACTACAGGAAGATTTAGTGCACAGGTACAGTATGAACCAACTTGTGAAAAAATTACAAGATCTGCAATTATCCCTGCTTTCAAGCCAAGCAAAAACTCTGCCAACAAAAAAAAAAGAGAAAAAAAAAATCTGAGTATCTAAATATATATATATATATATACACACAAAATAAAACTACACATGTATATTTAAACACACAGTTCTGTGTAACTACGTTGAATATTGCATGTGGGTGTATAAAAATACTGGTTTGAGTATTTTAATAGAAGCGAGCACAAATTGATTTAAATTAATCTCTGAACATACTGGAGAGCCATCACGGGAATTAAATGTGTTATTTATTAATTATTATAACCATACCAACTGTCCTTTCTCTTCATCTCTCTAATAAAAACAATTCATCTCTAATCCACTACAGCTGCAGAAACTTTTATGAAATGTTACATAAGGTAAGAAAATAGCTCCAGTTTAAAGTCTGCAGGATCCATTTCTGGATCATTCAATCATTCGTGTCAGATTATAATCTCCAGTGAAGAATCTGATGTTATTTCAACAATCCAATACCTCACTGGCACATGCAAGCACACAAAAAGATGGTTTTTTAGATTGCAAAGCAATATAGTCTGAACAGGAGGTCAGTCAATGAGCAAACTAAACCTGCGTAAGGAGAAAGACTGAAAGAATGGGGAGGGGGAAACACTAAAAATAAAACTGAAAACAGAAGAAGGATCATAGAAACGTACTTTAGTTGAAAAGGTTTCTTGCAGTATCTGCAGATAGTTTCTTTTAATCTGTGCAACTTTTTCCCTTTGTTATTCTATTTCTGTCAATAATTTGAGTGGGCGTAAAATGCAGAATTCCTAATGGTTTAGATCAACAGAGGATATAAATCCCAACTGAAATGTATTTCCATGTGCTAAATTCAGCAATGATTATTGTAGTTCTGACTGCTTATATAGCATACCTTGACAACTGAGGTGGTAGGCATGCAGAATACAGAGCAAAAAGGAAGCTAGAAATATGTTGATTCATATTTACTTTTGTTAGTGTATTGTTAAGTCCTTTTTTGTGATTCATAGAAAGATACACATTTTGAAGAAGGACAGTCATAACAAGTTCTTTGTTTTGTTTTTGGTTTAAAATACCTATAATTTGCACACCCTGACACTTGCTGATTTCATGCCCGGCCTTTTCCGGTCAAAGCCCCTTCTTGGCTCTCCACACAAGGAAATCTCATTTATCAAAATTCTGTTAGCGTAAGGGGAAGGGCTATGCTGAGCTGAGCCATGGCCTTCATTAAACATGCAGAACATAAAACTGCTGACACTAAGCACAGTCAACTTGCAGCACGGCAGAGGAAGGGGAAAAAAAAAGGGCAGAAAAAAAAAGAGCAATGAGACAGAAGGAATGGTGCGATGCTGAGATGGGAATAAAAGCCACAATTTTGAAAAGCATTTAAGTCGTACTGGAGTCAGTGAGATTTAATCACGGACCTGAAGTTAAGCATGTGCTTAACTTTGCCAAACAGAAATAGGACACTAAATTATGAATGGAACAATCTATTTCTGTTCCCAGGAACACGGACACTTTGTTCTCCAGACCATTCCCTCAGGGAATGAAAAAGGTGAGAGGGAAAAATGATAACAAAATTGGAGAAAACAATCCCTTCTTCAATTCAAAATGCTGGTCTGGACAAAGGAACTATATGTCATGTTTAACATTACAAGATTAAAAAAGGTCTGTATTGACCATTTAGGTTCCGGAAGAGAGAAAAGAGGAATTGCCATTATGGTCGCTAATTTCAACAGGGTGCTCTGAACAGGAAGAAAGGAAAACGTGTAAATTTGGAAGAGGCAAGCATGACACAGAAATGCATTGAAAAATCGACATTAGGGCTGTGGGGGAACAAAGCAGGCTTTAAAATTTTCACTTCAATTACTGTTCTTGAATTCCCCCCCCCCCCCTTTAATTCTCAAAGCTGTGTAATGCTGCCTACAATAGCAACTTGAATTTAACAGGCATGAAGCAGAAGGTGTGTAGCATTTTCCTCTGATCACAAGGAACAAGCACTTAGCTGTAAGAGAGATCCACAATGAGTCACTGCAGGGAGGAATCAAATGCATCACAGGTACATGCAAGCTTTTTTTATTATGTGAAAACACATTATAACTTGCAGCTCTAGAAAAGACCATTTTTAAACCTCCTAGTCCTATAAAGATATATAATATCCCAATCATATGTGCCTGTATTTATACAGTTTGAGCAGAGGTTAAGGCAGATACAAGCCTCTGTGTGTGTGTGTGTGTGTGTGTGTGTGTGCGCGCGTGCGCCTGAGTGTATGTCAATGTTTCCTCTGTAAGCTTTTTTTGCTATTTATAAATAACCTAAAATAATCTTTCCAAGTTGAAACTGTCTCAATACTAAAATGAATGACTTCCCATCAAGTGTCAAACAGGAGCTAAAAGCTATTTCAATATTTTTTAAAAAATTACTTCCCTAGAAGTAATTTCTGTAGAAGTAAATTCTGAACAAATATTGTATACGCTTAACAGAAATCAATAACTGCTTTCATAGTGGAAAAGCTCTAATAGTGTTGTTTTTATTGATAGCACCTATAAAATAAGAACAAGCTGGCCCAAATCTTCTTTCTTTGGACTTGTAAACAGTGTAGTATTTTCAGCTTTTCAAGAGTTAACTTTTCTGGTCAATAAGATTCTGTAGCCTGCCATATAAAGCTACACACCGCATGGCACCATTCAACAGTATATCTAGGTCAGGTTGCATTTTTAATGTGCTCCATTAGCTTTCCCTTGCTTACTGTATCCTGTATCAAGTTTGAACTTCTCACTTCAAACCTCTGTATAACTAAGCCAGGCAACACATAAGATTCCAAGAGTGCTTGTGACTCATCTTCAACGTTTGCTCCACCAAAGTCACCAATTCCAATCCTAATTAATTTCCTTAGTTCCACTGCATTTCCAAGCCCAGCATCCTTAGATTTCTCCTTTGAGATCTTTTTCTACAATACTGATGGTAAAAAAAAAAAACCAAAAAAACAAAGACGAAAAAAAGACAGCTTTAGGTAACAGAATTCCTTCTCTCAGTACTATTTTGGGCAGCTTAACAACTTTGACCTTGGCAGCATTCTGCACACACCACGGCTAAAAAACTACAAGTTAATAAGCATATAAACAGCCATACCTACATTACTGTAAAGCTTTTGCATGCAATCGTATGTGCTATAATGCTATTTAGTTACTTAGATGTGACAAAAGCCAGTTCCATATGATTCACTTCATTGCTTTCTTTCATAAACAGCAGTTAACGCATTTCTCAAAATACCTTTATTAATTTTTAAATTAGTATGTATTCTAACTGCTCTTCCCACAAGTGTTTTTAAGGTGTACATCTCTCCATCGGAGCACAGCCCTTGCACAAGAACTGAAGTTGTAAAACCACTTTAGATAAAGATTACATTTACGAGGTAATTGGTACACTGGTTCTGACACAAGGAATAACACTGTGAGGAAGTTTCACAGGAGGCTTGGTAAGGTTCAAACAGATCTGGATAAAGAAGGGAGAAAATCAAGCAGTGGAATGAAAAAAAAGAGTCATATTAAATTGAATGGTATGAATGATGCTTATTTTGCTTCAGATTAAAATGTTAAAGCAAGTTTTACTAAAGAGACTGTAAATCCATCTGCTTTCTATTTCAGGTAGTAGCAAGGATTGAGTATTAAAATCATAAACCACACTGAACAATCATTACACAAGAAACATATCATCATAGTTTACATGTGCATAACATTGCAACAGTATGAAAATCATGCCAAAACTATCTGTACTCTTGATCTTCCTATACAAGAAAATATGAAGACTCTGCCTAATTAACTGCTCACCAAGAAAATCAAAGAAATGACCTGACAAAACCAGATTTCCCAGTGTCATTCTAATCTAAGAAAATTATCCATCAAAATCCCAATTCATTAGAAAGCCTTATC
>WBNH01006937.1:194567-218843 GCA_013401255.1 Urocolius indicus
ACAGCAGAAATTGGAACGTTTTTCTATATGTGTATTTCATGTTGTTAAAATATAATGCTATTTGCATTTTAAAAAAAAAGTCAAAAAAATGTACAGTAGTTTTAAAAAAATAAAATAAATATAACAAAGACGAAAAAAAGACAGCTTTAGGTAACAGAATTCCTTCTCTCAGTACTATTTTGGGCAGCTTAACAACTTTGACCTTGGCAGCATTCTGCACACACCACGGCTAAAAAACTACAAGTTAATAAGCATATAAACAGCCATACCTACATTACTGTAAAGCTTTTGCATGCAATCGTATGTGCTATAATGCTATTTAGTTACTTAGATGTGACAAAAGCCAGTTCCATATGATTCACTTCATTGCTTTCTTTCATAAACAGCAGTTAACGCATTTCTCAAAATACCTTTATTAATTTTTAAATTAGTATGTATTCTAACTGCTCTTCCCACAAGTGTTTTTAAGGTGTACATCTCTCCATCGGAGCACAGCCCTTGCACAAGAACTGAAGTTGTAAAACCACTTTAGATAAAGATTACATTTACGAGGTAATTGGTACACTGGTTCTGACACAAGGAATAACACTGTGAGGAAGTTTCACAGGAGGCTTGGTAAGGTTCAAACAGATCTGGATAAAGAAGGGAGAAAATCAAGCAGTGGAATGAAAAAAAAGAGTCATATTAAATTGAATGGTATGAATGATGCTTATTTTGCTTCAGATTAAAATGTTAAAGCAAGTTTTACTAAAGAGACTGTAAATCCATCTGCTTTCTATTTCAGGTAGTAGCAAGGATTGAGTATTAAAATCATAAACCACACTGAACAATCATTACACAAGAAACATATCATCATAGTTTACATGTGCATAACATTGCAACAGTATGAAAATCATGCCAAAACTATCTGTACTCTTGATCTTCCTATACAAGAAAATATGAAGACTCTGCCTAATTAACTGCTCACCAAGAAAATCAAAGAAATGACCTGACAAAACCAGATTTCCCAGTGTCATTCTAATCTAAGAAAATTATCCATCAAAATCCCAATTCATTAGAAAGCCTTATCTCACAAGAAAAAAAAAATAGCTTCAAAGTTGCAAAATGATGGGTTTTTTGGAAAGAAACGTATGTTCAGTGAAAAAGCCCAGGATTCTGCATTATTGTCATTGTTTTTTTTCTCTTTGAAAACTGTGACATGTCAACAGCCCCTTTTCCAGCAATGCACTGCTCCAAAGCATGAGACACACCTGACCTTGTCTGGAGAAAGAAAAAGGGAAATGAAAACCTAAATCACATTTGTCTGCCCAATAACTTTCTCACGTTCCTCTTTGCAATTCCCCTTCTTCAAACCAAACATTAGTTTTAACAAGTTGACAATGCAATTGGGGCTGGAAGGGGGNAGTCACAATATGAATCGTTCAGGCTTCTTTTAGAAAGGTGAGGTTAGCTGCTGGAGGGAGCAGTTCTGGTCCCACCAGTTGTGCAATCAGGTAGAATTTACAGAAGAAAAAGAAATCTGGTCTAACCTGCTCTCCTAATCAAGAAAAAGCCAACAAACTATTTGCAAATACTCTTCCCACCCCCAAACAAAGAGACCACCTGCCTCAACATTTCTTTAAAACTCCAGGTATTTACAAGCAAACACTGTGTTCAGATTGTTAGATGACTTCTTGGTAAATCTGATACTCCCACAAAGTTCAACCCAGGGCTATAAATCAAAGGGGCCACAGAGAACTGTAAAGGACCCGCCCTGCGGTATCAGCCAAACATTGCCCTGTTCAGAGTAAAGTGTAGCAATTGGGTTCAGGAGGACCTCAAGCAGCCCACCCAGCCAGAGGCATGCAGGCAGCTCAGGCTGCCTAGGTGTGCCCACTGGTTATAAGATGTAGATGGTAACAGAAGGAAGACTGAGAAAATAAATTCTCTTTTTATTTGGTCGCAACTTCTACCACTGCATTGTAGTGATTGGTGTGAGATGGTGGGTTCACTCAAACCCTCAAGGTGATGCATGTTCTCACCGTGAAAGCAGTACAAAACTTGGTACATTCTGAGGCATTCCTAGGGAGTTTGGAAAAGGCAAACCATGCTACAGACCATCTCTTAAAAAACGCTGCATGGGGAAGCATGGACTGACTGTAGGTGCTGTTGCCACAAGATCTGGGTGGTTTGAAGTTGTAACAGTTATTTTTATTGAAGTGGCAACCTAAATCTGCACAGAAATGCAGGATAAATGACGGATCAAAGAGGCAAATCCAGTTGCCACAACTTCTTACTTAGAGACATCACTTTAGCAAAGGCATGTGTATGCCATGAATGGCATTCACTTCTGCTTCCAAAAACTGTGCATCACTTTCTGTTCCCTGGTGCTCTCAGAAAGGCAATGAGAGCTTTAAACTTGTATCAAAACCCAAAGTGTGCCCTCATCCACACCTTTGTAACATAAACTGTGCAGCACTGGAGATGAAGGCTGTTTATCATGTTTATGAATGTCCATAAAGCAGAGACGATGAAGGATGACATTAGCAGTTTACATGCTTTTAGAGCTCATCACAATTGGATTGCAGGGCAGAAGGCAAATGACACAACAGCCATGTTCAAGGGGGCTGAGTAGAGCAGAATGTTCACCAGCTGCGCTCACATCAGCTTGCCATAGAGCACTAGGGAGCTCTATAAAACAAATGTTATCCCATACCCATGAAGACCACCTAAGTCTAACACTGAGACCATCAGTATTTATTCTGCAAGCACTGTGAGGTGTTTCATGCTGGAAAAGAGCATTAAACATGTATTTATGGCTAGTTTGGGTCACTGGCAAGAGAAGAAGCAAGGGGATATCCAAGAAAGTCTGACATGCTGAACCAGCACAGGGATACTCCCACAGAAGACTGCTCCTTCCTAAAGCCTTGCCTTGTCTTTCCTGAGACTACAATCTAGGAGCGTGGGCTGCAGAGAACAAGGATGAAAGAACCAACTGTTACTATGCCATTTAGCCAGTATGGCTCGACATTCTCATACCTGCAGGTTCTCAGCTAACAGAATAGATGTATCATTTCATGTTTTCCTTCTCATGCAAGACACTTGGAATTGTCCAGATCGAGCCTCATTGCACAAGGAACCTCTAAGAAGCTCTCTCCCCCCAGCTTTAAAATTCTCTCTACATGGAAGCAGGAGTGAGCTGTGAGGAGTAGGACACTAGAACATGTGGATGCTGTCTGGAATGGATTTTGTTGGGGTACAGCACTCTTGTTCTGATTTCATCCTTCATACTTGAAGGCTGTTAGATACACTCCTCTGCAGCACTGAGGACAAAGTTGGACCCGAGCTGTGCCTGTACAATGGATGGAGAGGAACTTATGGTTCTAAATCTCTTGAAATGCCTCTTAATTTTTATGAAACCAACACAATCCCCTCCTCCCCCAAGATATTTATTGAGACTAAACTTATCAGACATTAAGAACTACTAACTACTTAGATAAAACTTCTGAAATATGATCACAATTGCTTAGTTTTGCATGTGCTTTAATTGTCCCAAATAACATAGCAGTGACATGCATAGAAACATGTTCAAGTTGTTGCTACTTAGAACTATTTAAAACCACTTCAGCACACAAGGGATCCCTAAGAATATTAAAAGAACACCTTGTTCCCTGCTGTAATGCCATTCTCTGCTCTTAGAAAGTACCCAAAACCGAGGGCACTCAGAAGACTTCACTAATCCTAAAAAATAGCTTGTAAAATGACTCAAAGAAAAAAGGTTCAAAAAGCCTTTTAGTCATCATAAAACCTTAGATGAAACAACTCCACAAAGAAAACAATGACAACAGAACAGGAGAAACATGTAATCCAAACTCTGCTCTGAGCAGTGAAACAGAATTTACTAGAGGCTAATATGACTATCTATTTTTTCTAAGCTGAAACAAATCCAAACACTTATTTACAAGCCCCAGATTCCTACCTAAGCCAACAGTGCACAGACAGATGTAAATGAGGACTCATTTCTCTATATTTTCCCATATACTAAGCACACACATAGACACTCCAAGTGTCAACATATCAAGACAGAGATAATTCAGACACTTGAAAACATCCTCTTCTGAAAAGGATTAATTGGCTTTAAAACAATTTAATTTGGCTCTGAAGTTGCAACTTTTATTAGAACCACCAGATGGCAGAAGCAGAGGCTGCTTAGAGCCTTCAACAAAAGAAAGCGGTCGCATGAAAAGAAAACAATTTTTAACGTCTACTTTTTCTTCTTCAATGGCTTCTTTTCTACTTCTTTCCAAGAACTAAGTACTACTTTGTTGCATTCAAGCTAATACAATTTTTTTTTAAATTAAAAAATGAGGAAAAAGCATCTCTTGAGGACACGTTTTCTCAGTTTTCTCAAATGGCATCTCTACTCCATCTCGCAGCTCAGAGCTTCTGTGTTACGGATACTGCTAGATCAACAGTTTCCTTCTAGACTTGCACAGTCATAACTCACAGACACTAAATGTATTCTCTTTGGTGTCCTATGCTTCAAACAAGGAAGCTGGCACATAGCTACACTGCGTAGCTGAATTTCCCCTCAGGATTTGAACTTCTGGGATCTGGGATAATGAAAATAAGTGGGCTACAGAAGATGTACCGTGATGTGCTGAGTGTTGCAATAAAGCCATATTTGTGAGGTGGAAGAAAGCAACCAAAATCTAAACAAATAAACAACAATAACAAAGTAGCACGTGTGGGAGGAAAAAAAGATGCTTTAGTCTGAAGCACATGATACTTAAAACCATGTATCCTGTATCAGAGAAAGAGTATTAACAAATGCATCCTAGCAGCACACACTAACAAAGACTTAGGAACAGACTCTCCCAACAACTTCCAGAGTTACTAAATTATGAAGAGAAGGTCATCACTTTATGCTGTGACACAAAACAACACCACAGGAACAACGCTGAAAGCTCCACCATGCAGACAGATCAGAAACGCCACCCTTGCCTCATTTCTTTAATAGAGCTGTGTCTCCATTATGCTGATTTCTCGATCAAAGTGAAAGCTTTTCTCCTGTATTTGTCTTCTGCAAAGGAAATGTAAAATCACTCCTGCAGTGAACACATCCATAGGGAACGAGATTCTCTTTCCTCAGCCCCAGTAGCACAGTCCCAGAAACTAACAGGTGAAGCTCTCTCCTACTTCAAGGCAGCATGAGATGCAGTTGTGTAGTTAATTCTGCCTCTGTACATTAGCAAACGCACCACTTGCAAAGTATGAAAGGCTTTCTTCCCTGCCCCACGTTTTAAAGTGACACCTGCAAATCACTAATCCAGTTGCCATTTATTTCCATATGTCAAATTGCAATCTTAACTTGTGCAAAGCAACATAATAGTAATGATTAAGCCAATTACATCACAACACAGCTTAAAACGACACACAATGGAAGGATTAAAGCTCACTACCAAATAAGAGAGTCCTGTTCTTGGTGGAGCTCCCCCACTGTGGGAACATAAGTGTCTCTTTTCCTGTTGCACAAAGTTGTGAGCCTTCTGACATGTAGCTGCTGGACTGCCATTAACAAACTTATTTATATTAATGCTGCACTAAGCGGGGATCACTGCACCTCGGCATTAGCTGCTGTAGGCGGGCTCTGCGACCGTCTCTGCAAACGGAGCTTATGGCACTTTACACGTCCACAGACAGGCTGAGACACGTGGACAAGGTGATCTCACCCTGCTTAACTAAATGAAACCTCCTCTACCCTGCGTTATTTGGGTCAGGTAGATGCTGACAGTAAAAGCCTTAGGGAAAGGGAGGGAAAGGAGAGGAAACGGAGCACAAATGGCTAAAAAGTCAAGCATCTCATTCTCTAGGTAGGGCCAGACACCATTTGTAGCCTGTCTAGATAGGAGTATGTGTTACCACACTCGACACCGTAATTCCAACTGATGCCAATATGCGGCTCCTACAACAATAAAATGTGGGTTAAATCTTTATATAATAACCAACCTTTCAGACTAAGATTTTCAATTCTACCTCAGGGATTAAAATGTTCTAATGGAAACTGAGCATCTAAATCTCTTAGGAGGATTTGAAAAACGCAGACACAGTTATTTTTATTTGTTCATTGCCTTGGTGTTTAAATCAGCATCATTCAAATGTTTTTTTCATCTCATTTCTGCTGTGTGCACCTTACTCTTTTTTTTCTTTCTTTTTCACATTCTTGTATCACTCCTTATTTTCTCTACCATTTGGTCCCATCTGCTAAAATCTATGTTCCTATTCCAGCTAAAACACATGCAAAATAAATTGGTAGTTAGTATTTCACATGTTATCGTTAGGCTTTAATAAGATTAATGGGACTGAAGGGTTTTTCCAACTTTGAAATGCATCCCTGATTGCTGACTGCAAACTCGGGCAGATATCATTCCATCTACTCATTCCTACCGTAACTTAGTTTCTTGGCAGCTACAGTTTTGAAGAAACTTATTATATATGTGCATTTATACTCAGAGGCATTTGAATCAACCAGCTGTAACTGTTAAGTCTGTCCCAGATCACCCGTCAGCTGTTTGTGATTTGCTAGGTAGTCATTTCCCCTATATATCTCCATACACAACTATGTTACACTTCTAAAAAAAAAAAAAAAGCCAGATGCTTTGTTTTTCACTTTTCTTTAAGAAACAAACACGCACACAAACACACACACAAAGGCATGTGTAAATTAAACCAAACACCAGGTGTACTGTCTTCAAAAAAGAAGTTAGAACACACTAACAGCTTCCTCCTCCTGTTAAGTTAGTTGCAAAGAAAGCGGAATGGTCTTGCTTCCTACTATTCAACCAAAGGAAAGGCTTAGACAGCAATGCTGTCAAATTATTTACTGTGCCTCTTCATACTTATCAAACAACAACTGTTACTTAAAATGCTTGAAAAACTGTTTCCATGGCCCATTAAAAAGTACTAGTCTCATATTTGCTCAAAAATTACCCAAAAAATAAGAAGTTATATTGAAATGGAATTTTTATTCTCATAAATGCCTCATATTCTACTTTTGTTCTGGGAAGACTATTTCCTTATTAAAAGGCTGAGGTGGAGAGAACATTTTGAAGGACTACTGCTAACGGTCTGCAATTTGCACCTGTTCAGTGCTTACAAAGTAAAGACAAGATTTGGTACTTCAAGGTGCCTCTTCCCTGGGTGTTTTGACAGCACAAAAACAATAGCTTTTGTTTTAATTCTCTTTTCTAAAATAAGAATGATTTTGTCCAAATCAATGTGCATATCCTGCATCAAAAGCATCCTGTAGCTGATTTCTGCACGCACTTATCATCCTCATCATCAAAGACTCCACTATTCAAGGGGCCAGACTACATCAGCCAGATCTTCGTGGATGATAACTACAACAAGGCTGAACAATGTCGTGCTGTCTCCTTCAGAGTATTTTCCTGGAACACAGCCCTGTTTGCTGCCAGTATGCATATTTGCCACAAGACTAAAATCCTGGAGAATTTAAGACTAACAGTATTTTAAGATCTTCCAGCAATCTAGAAATATCCCTTTTTAAAAAAACAAACAACCTTTTCCATTATCCACAGGCAACGTAGTCTGTCAAAAAGCCTGAAACTCGAGTGCTAAGCATCTAAGGACAGGAGGAATGGATCTAGTCAACAGTCATCCCCTGCAGCAAATTATGCTTCTGTTTATGCATTGAGAAACATCTTACAGTGTTTCAAGATGAGGCAGCACACTCTACACCCATAAAGATAGCACTCAACAGTCTCCAATAGACCTCAAGAGAAATTCAGGCTAAAAGCTGGTATTGAAGGAAAGCACAACATTGTGCAAAACTCTTAGCCTTTTTCTGGTATTCACTGTATCAACTTACTTTCTAATTCATAAAATTAAAATTAATTTTCATTTTAAAAATTGGGCTTAAACGTATTCTCCACTGGCAGACCAACTCAATTACTAATGTAACAGACACTAACATTTATCTGCCATTGAGACAAACAATAAAGTAAGTATTTCTTAAGGGAGAGGAGGACAGCAAGTACTTTAACAGCATATCTAAATAGATAGCTAAGATAAATTCTGGAATTAACAAATTTGAGATGATACGTTTACCCTTCTTCTTGACTGATAAAAGTACATGACATTCCTCAACATACATAGCTCACTATATAACTATAAACTACTATTAGTAGTAAAGCTACTATTTTAAAAGAAAAAAAAAAGCCCCTGTTGGTACCGAAACCAAATCTTACAGAGGAGTTGCTTGGGACTCTGGAGGATGATGTTAAGAGTTGGTGACAGTACTGATTTGGCTTTGTAAAACAGAAGCTTAGTAACAGAAAATTCTTAAAACTTTCAACCTTGTCTACCAAGGATGTTACTAAGGTAACTCCAAGACCAAAAAACACCTTGCAAGTCAAGTCATGAAAAAAACTCTGAAGCCTCCTCCACAGTGTTTTAGTTGTGACAGCAATTTGCTACAATAATCTTCAGTAATATTTCTGTTTACCCACCTAGTCTGAAGGATTATGGAGATGAGTTCACAAGAGCTGACCCTCCAGGTTTATTAAATATTCAATGAATATTCGGTATGCATGCTGGGTATTAAATACAAACCACAAAATACTGCAGACTATCATATGTTAAATACTCCAAATAATATTGGCACAGCTCTGTTTTTTAATAATTTATTTAAATCACTTTATCACAGATGAACATAAAGATGTACAATACAGACACAATGTAAATTCTGGCATCATTAATATTTAGGTACTTTAAAAGGTTTTTTTTCTCTTGTTGGTCAATTTTGTTTATTGTATTCTATATAAACTTAGGAGAACTTATCTTTCCTTGGTATTTTTTTTACCTTGATAGTAACAGCCCTGCTATTTTCTCACCTGCAGTAGTATCACAGCATGTGGGTCCTAAGCAGCAGGAAATTCCCCGTTGTCATGATTTAGCCTAATGTTCCTACAATATCCTTCTTCCCCTTCCCATTCACTCTCTTCCTAGCTAACTAGATATAGCCTACACACAATCTGCCTTGCTTAAAATCATCTGCCATTAGTGCTCAATTAAAACTGTGGTCCTCACCGTAATGCTCACTAGCCAAAGAAACTTGAGTAATAACTAGGATGCAACCCATCCATTTAGCAGAGCAGGTCTAAAGTGGTCTCTCCAACACGCATACTGTGTGCCATATGTTGGTCTACAATTGAACACAGGGTGATGCAGCTGTACAATATACTACTTTCTACTTGAGATGCATTGTGGAAAAGGACCATAGAACAAAGAGGCTTATGCAGCAGCCTGCAAAACAGATAACAACACCAATTTTTGAGCTACAAATCTATGGAACAAGAATCAATCCCACATTTGTGCAAGTCCAATCTTAAAAGTTACTATAAAGGTGATGTTCCATATTTCCACATGGGCTTCCACAGCTAAAATTTGCTCATAGGTTTTATATTAAATAATAGGATTAAGACATCTTCTGTGTCTTTCTCAGACTGCCCCACATAAGGGAAACTTTCTGAACTGATGGATGCAAGTCACAGGATCCTCAATTCTCAGATTGAAAATTGTCATCTTCTGGGACTTAACATCCAGCAATTTAAATTAATAAGACCTATGTAACAAAACTGCATCAAATCACACACTTTGTGTCCAAAAGAGTCATCCTTGGAGGCCAAGACTTCAACCTGAAATTATAAGGAGAAAGATAATTTCAGATGTATCCACCACCAATTACTTCCCCCTCCTGAGCACAGAACCATGGTCCAGACAAAGAAGAGATCTGTAAATAAAGCCACCACTCTGGGTCAACCCTAGGAAACCTACACACGACAAGACATACTGAACTAACAGCTGACCATAAAAATCTTCAAAACAGGAAACTCAGAAAGTATTCCTCATGACACAAACAAGGTTTGTCAACCTAAACAACGTAAAGGGTATCTGTTAATGTCCCAAAATATACTGCACTACAGCTAGAACATTGCTCTCCTTATGGAGTTTTGGCTACACCAAAAAGCTGTCTGAGTACAACCAGCATCATTTTGCTGTGACAAATCCCTGTAAAAAAAGTCTGGAAAAATCTGAACACTTCCCCTCCCATCATCATAGAATCACAGAATGGTATGGTTGGAAGGGACCTTTAGAGATCACCTAGTCTAACTCCCCTGCAGAAGCAGGTTCAACTAGATCAGGTCTCACAGGAACACATCCAGGCGGGTCTTGAAGACCTCCAAGTAAGAAGACTCCACAATCTCCCTGGGCATTCTGTGCCAATCTTCTAAGCAGGCTGAGTACTCCTGCAGCTGCATCAATTGGAACAGGAACCCAGTAGTAGAGGTCCTGTGTACCGGTTCCTATCCTGTCTTAAACACAGTGACTTCTTTGAAAATCACCGAATTCAGGGAAATCAAACTCCTCAGGCAAGGCCTGAGACTAGGTGTGTGCAAAATAGAAAGAATATTTGAAAGCTTGAGGAAAGTAGGCTGCTAGGTCACCTAGTGGTGCTCCTAACCAAACTCCTTGCCAGTTTTCCACATACTGCGTGGCTCTAAGAGCTGATACACGCTCATCTGGGACAACAGGCAACTGATGCAGAAAAGCAGGCGCGCTGATTTTTCATTAGGCGCCTTAAAAATATTTCACACTTCAGCACCTTTCACCTGAGAATCTCGGTGCTTTTATGAATTCTAATTAATTAAGCTTCCCAATACACCAGTGAAGTAGGAAATGTCATCATCCCAATATACAGACAGCAGAGAGAGGCAGAAAGAGGTTAAATAATTTCTTACTAGTCACGTGCCAAGCCAGGGAGACACTCAGGAAAAGAACCACAGTTTTCTACTCCCAGGCTCACAGTTTAACAGCTAGGAAATTATCTATTTCTCTGATTTACATCCTATTTAAAATGCCTACTGCTGCATTATAATTTATACAACTAGTATAACTATAACTAATGTATCTAATCTCCAGTTTAACTTAAGAAGAGTGAAGGATTTAAAGCAAATCAAGAGGGAAAAAATGAATGTCAAGTTTCAGCCTGAAGCATGTTATAATGCTACAGTTATAAACCCCTGAACAAGAAGGTTTATAATGGAAAGGCTGATAAACTAACAATGATGGCAGCACTTAAATATATTTATGTCATGATCTAGCAACATATGGTATCTCTTCATCTCTAAATTAAAAAAGGAAGGAGATAAAAAAAAGGTGAGGACGGAGATAAAGCATTTGTAGGAATTAGGAATAAAAGAAGAAAATTAACCTGAAGTTACCCAACTATGACCCATCCAGCTCATTAGGAATGGCAGTAAGAAGTTACAAAACAGCACCTTGTTCAATAGAAGGTAGGAAAAAAAAAATCCAAGTAAATAAAATCAATCTAAAATGGTATGTATTAGCTACTTATATTAAGCTTCTAATCCTTTAGGCACTTTATAAATATTAAACAATCAGTCCTGGTGAGACTGATAAATATCCATAATATATTTTACAGATGAAGAAACAGACAGAGGGTTAAGTGACTTGCCCAAGGCCAAAAAGAGAATAATCAGCCACTGGATTGGAAATAACAGTGTGACTGCCTGTCACAGCACAGTGCCCTACTCAGGATGCTCAAGTGGCTTCTGAAGAAAAAGTCATTCTAATATCAAAAGCAGTCCAGTTAGGGTTAATGTGGTACCTGTCTAAACTGTGAATGCTCATTTTCAACTAGACTTACTGTTTTGGTACAACATCCAGCTACTGTAACCAGACTCCAAAATTTGAACAACCTTGTTCACAACTCAGTTCTCTCTGTTCAGTACTGAGCTGGTCACATAGCCTAGATGCTACCTCCAGACCCATTAGTGCTTACTAATCTGATACCTTTCTGTTGTGGAGATTCATTACAAAACTGGAGCCTTCTCTGTGTTACCTGGTCCCTCTCTGACTCCCCTGAACCCAGCAAGCTTGCTGATGCCTTGCCAGCCCCAGCCTACTCTGCCTCCCTAGCCCTTCTGCCCTTTCCTCCTCCTCCTTTCACTCTCAAGCAGTCTCAGGTGGGAAAAGGGTCCCACGGATCCTGTCCAGAGCTATCTGCCCTCCCTCAATGCTCCCAGCTGCATAAAGCACCCTACACAGAACAAGACTCCTGCACTGACCCAGTGCAGATTAGGTAGAGTGTCCTTTGTCGGGGCTTTGCACTGTACCTCACCTGCAGAGAGGTTACCTCACCACACAAGGACCTTTACAATAGAGTACAATGGTACTGTTAATAAATGGGTTATGCTAATTAAGTTCCCTCTTGCTTAGGGCTAAGAGAACGCTCTCGATTGCCACAGTTTTTGGAAACACATGAATTAACTTGGCACAAAAACCAGAACATTTATAAAACTCGACCCTCTTCCTTTTCAGCTAGAAAAGGAAAAAGCTGTGACATCAGAGAGTAAAGCGGAAGTTCAAGCTGATTTAATGTACTCTTTAGCACCTTTTGCATATAGAAAGATTTTATTTTATGCTTATATGTAAGGCACACAGGGACAGTGAAATGGTGTGGAGCACAGCTCTTGGCATAAATGATAATTCTAAATTAAAAAAGAAAAAATACTGAACAAGTCTGACAACATCACTTCTGTTTTTTCAAGAGTGATAACAAAGTTTCTGTGACAAATCCCGTCCTTACCTTGTAGATGATATCATAAAACAGCCCCTGTATTCTTTGTTACTACTGTATTTACCAGCGTACCAGTGTGTTAAGTCCATTCATTTTGGGTTTCTCCTCTTTGCATAAAAGGCAGTTAAGATCAGTAAGAGACAAGTAATTGCTGACACCATTAGATACACAATATAAAGTACTGAAACAAGATGTGGGACAACATGAGGTTTTCCTCCTGCTGAGTTTAAAACAAAACTCAAAAAGCCAAAATGCATCACAACCTAGGCTGAAAGGACCCCCCTCTAGTGGGAATGAGGGTGTACTTCAATCAGCACCCACACGAGAAAATTCCCTTAAAAATCAAGAAAGTACCGTCCTTCTCTTAACCACCTTCAAAATATATCTCATTTTCACTCCAACAAACAACAACAAAAAGATGAACAAGAGATTCATTCTTGTTTCAAGATAATCAGACATTAACTAAGAACTTATCGTTATATACTTATTTGTGGCAGTTAAACTTGCTGGTTTAGTTGCCTGCTCTGAGTCTACAGACATAAATACATTACCTTGGGTGGGAGGGTGTTTAACAGTGAAAAACTCACTGCACCCTTAAAAAAAGCAGACCTGGCTCTTAAATGAAGCACTGTTGATTTCATGTATATGTACCTATATCAGATACAGTAGCTTTCCTCTATGCACTGCTCTGAGTCTTTGCTTCAGTCTGCTTTCCACTCCTCACAGAACACTGTTGTAGTTGGATGGTATGTATTTTATCTCTATGTAAAGGCAACTTTTTTCATCGTTGGTGTTTTTTCCAGTTTATCTAAAGAATCAAATTGCCTCTTTGCTTCTAATAAACAAACCCAAACTACACTATAGTATCCTACAATTCTGGGCTAGAAGCCTATTGTAAGCAGTAAGGGGTAAATGATGGGGTAGTATTCTAGAGAGTGTATCAGCCATACACTGCGGAACAACTACATGAGAAGCAATTAGTGGTTGAAGCAGGGGTATACATCCCAGAGTCTGCTCTCTGCTGCCAACCCTGAATGAGGCACTCCAAGGATCAGGAGCTGGCCTGAGCATGGCCCCTGAGGCTGGATGGGATGGTGCCCAGAAACCCTGCAGGTCCTCTCCACTGCATGACAAGACCAACTTCCCATCTCCCTGCATATTCTGCATAGTCTCAAAATCGGTGGCTGTGCACATTACTGCTTATGTAGTATTTGAGAATTTAATAGTAGAACAAAATAGCATTTCAGAGTTTATTTTACAAGGTGGAAGAATTCATAAACATGCTCAAATGGGCCTGGAGAATCCCTGATGAGTAATGTGTGGACTACCCTGAAATGTTAAGGAGTAGCTCTGAGTCTCTTTGACAGAAGTAACGAGACTTACTTGGTATTTTTGTTTTGCTTTTCAATAAAGTACTCGAACAGTTCCAATTCGACAAATAATATTGCATTGCAACTGAGAAACTTACAGTAAATCATTCACAAAGACATTTTTACCTTACTCTCACAGAGAAAAAGAACTGAAGCAGACAAAAACCTTGAGGAGCAATGCTGAACGATATGTTTTTGGAACAGAGTTGTACTACCTAGTGATCAGGTGACACAAGGAATTATTATAACTTAGTCTTCTCCGAAGCCATGCTTGGCATTGATTTGGCTCAGTCCACCTCCTCCTTGCCTCATCAAGTCTTTGACTGAGACAGCAATAGCTGGAACTGAGCAAGAGTCACGGGAAGTAGAATACCATTAACAGGAGAAATCATAGCTACACTTAATACTCAGACTGTTACCCAAAGAATATGAGGTAGCAAGTACGCAAGGGCAAAATAACTAGCACTCAAAAGATGTGGGTCACAGAAGCCCTCTCCATCTTTTCTGGGGAATCTGAAAATAAGAACTAATAACCATTTCTGATGCATGTTGATTCCCCTATAATATCCTGTTAACACTAATGCTGAAAAGGATCATCAATCTACATTGTACAGGCAAAAACTCTCAATACGACACACACTTAATGCTGCTCTCAGACTTGGGTCGAAGCTCCTCAGAGTTCACATAACGGAATTGCTATTTGCAGCTGGCAGGTGAGGGGGTTACAGCTACTCTGGCAAGGAAAGCAGTAGACTGGAGCAGCTCTGATCAAGACAAAATATTCTGCACAGGCACTTAAGAGTTTCCATGGGTCACACACGAGAATTTGCCCAGCTGGCTGCAAATTTTATAGCCTTTCTATTGTCATTTGTTTGACATTATTATTCTAGGAAAATTATAGCACCGGGCTTCTCCAGTACCTAGAGGGTTTTTGCCAACTGCCTACTTGTTAAAGAGGCATGCCTCTGGCACTTTATACAACACATTCAAAACAAAATAAATGTATATGTTAATACTTGCATTTTGCAACACTTTTGTTTTCCCTGTTTGGTAAAGATCAGAAAGGACTCTCTTCCCTCTGCCCTGATAACAAAATACAGGTACTCTCTCCTGAATTACCATCAAATCACCTTCTCGTCGTTGGGGTGCACTTCTTGCTCAATTGTCGTAAGACAAACCACACCACACTTCCCAGTTCATAATCAGACTGTTTGCTCTTGTACCTATACTTGCTCCCTGACTTTCGCAGGATTTTGTGGCGGATGGGAGGAGGCTTTATAATCCCAACAATTTACGAACGGGATTCATTAGTCCAGATGCAGAGTAATGCCAGTGTAACTCCAAATATTTCTACACACCAATTTGGTGAGTCGTCTGTAGGAAACAGCCTAGACAGTGTGAAACATTGAGGATGCTGTAGTGCTTGATGCAGATATACCCTCATAATCCTCTTCTAGGGCAGATTCTCAGCTTTTAAGGTTTCCCATCAGCCTAACCGCCCACACATCACCAGTTCTGAACTCGCGTTTCTTAAATGAAGGTGACAAGAAGTTAATCCACTTTTCATTTTTCAAAATACTCAGAAAGTTTATTTCAAAGATGAATATGGCTATATAGTCATTCATATCTTTACAAAACTCAGCCTAACCAGCTGTAATATCTCCTCCCTTTTAAAGTAATTGAAGATTTAGCAATTGAAGAAGACGGTTGCCCTTCTTCTCATTAGAGCAGGGACAAACCTACATGACCCACACTAGTTTCTGGCAATTCTTCAAGGACTTACTGGGGGCACAGACCGCTTTTAATGCATGCAGAATTGTAAGAATAAATTTTGGCAACTGCAACCACCCTTCCTTCTGTTTTTCTCTGCTACTCACCACCAGTTTTGTTTGTTTTTAATGGCAACCATGGGTGTACTTTGGGTAAAGTTTCAGGTCTATAGCAAGTAAGGACTGGTCATGTTCTCCGGGCAATCCTTGAATAAATACACCACAGATATACTTTTGTTATGACCCCGAATCTATGCCTGAAATAAAAGCATGACAGTTGCATGGTATAAATCTTATGAATTAAGAGTTGATCGGCTGAGATTTCCTCACTTTCTATACAAAGTCCATTTAGACTAATTACTTGAGGCCTTTTGCTTAAGTAAGTAAATGCTATTCCCTCACAGTTTGACCTGTGTAACAACTGGATACAATGTGACCCACATCAGGGCAATTCTTCATTAAATCCAGCATGCACTTTTTCTTAGACTTTCCCTTTAATTTATTCCACTCATTCTCTGTGGTATCAGTCATCTATCGCTTAGCTCATCAGGTCTAGTAATAATAAAGACTGGTGTTCTAATTTTCGAAGCCACAACTTTTAACTCCAAAAATACAAATTAAGTAACAAAATTATCTTTTTTTATATGATAGAATAACTTTCTGTGCTACTCATGTTTAAAAGGTTTGAAAAGATGTTTCAAGAAACTATGTTGAAGCTCAAATTGCTTATTAATTCTCCTCATTCTCCTTATTAGCATGTACAGACAACACAGTGGCTCAAGGACACAGCTTGCTGAAGCGGCCGTGTTTGAGCTAAAACACAGTGATGCCTGATGTTCTTAAAAGCTGTTTAGTGGAAGAGATCTGTCCTCCTCATATTTTTAAAATTTTTCTGAAGTGCCAATATTTTTGGGGAAGCTGGTTTACAATAACAACAATAAAATCATTCAAATCTTCAATGCTGTGCCCAACACACATTCTTGGACGTGTTATTGACTAACCCACTGGTTTACAGTCTCCCATTGCAAGTATTTTACAAAATCCTGGGAACCAGGCCAATCCCTAAGAAGCAAAAAAACCCCACCTCTACATATTAGCTAACTGAAAGTAACAACCATCAGCCTTGTGAGACATAACGCTTACAACAGAATTACATATATCAGGAGTAACTCGGGAGACAATAAGTTGGGTGCTATGAGGCAATGAAGTAATTCCTGTAACCTCAAAAAGACAAAAAGATACAAACATATTTAGGCCTGAACCACAAAATAATCATTACAAGTCCCAGAAACGTTGACATTTGATATTGTGTACATATCTGCTCGGCACACGCTAATTGCAGGAGAACCTATGAAACCTATCTGTGAGCACTCTCCAATCTCTTACAATTCTGCGGTAACTTATTCCTCTGCAGGTACCATATAAAAAACTGATCAGCAGCAAACTCACGACAGCAACATGTTCATCTGCTCTTGTCATTAGGAGATGAAGCCGGTAGGGCATATAAACACATATCCACGTTTTCCCCTCTGTAAACATATACTTGTAGTTGAAATTCTTCTGTATTTTTCTGTGGTACTGTTTTTTTCATATAGATATATATATATATGTGCAAAGATATGTAGCATACAATTCGTTCTCTTACACCAGAATGCTGCATGAAACAGAGTAATCGCACTGAAAATTAGCTTTTGATATTTATCTGTTTGACAATGTAGAGATCAAATGATTGTTGCACTCAGAGTCCTCACTATTTAACTTCCCTTAAGAAAAGAGTGCTAGATATTAGAGAAAAAAAAAAAATTCTAACCTTCCACCCTTAACACATTCTAATGTCTGGGAAATCCTGCAAAAACTGTCATTATATCATGTGACAGAAGCAGTAACAATTACTGCCACTGGTAAGCCTTTCATTTAGGTATTGTGTCTGCATCTTTTCTAAACCATTTCTCTTACTTTCCTATTTCAACACTATGATTTCATTTTCAGTTCCCCACTCCCGAAATTGGCAATCGTAAAACCTTGTTCGCCAAAGCCCACTATAAAGGGTCTGAACAGAAGTCTCCTTTGTGCACTAACATACTGTTAGGTTGTAGAGGTACCTTGCTATGGAAAACACCAAAATGGGTTAAAAACGTGCCCTCTGCTCTCAGGGCTGGAGGTTCCCACTACCAGCAATCCAATGGGCCCCCTGAATAACCACTAATAGCCCTTTTCCGACCCAGCCAGGGTGTTTTGCTTAAATTCAAGTTGCCATCCACCAGTAACTAGGGGGTGGTACTCAACAGCTGCAGTGTCACAATGCTTTTTATATTTTCCAGAAAGTTGCAGAAAGGCACGTTTTAAAGCCACTCTCACCAGCAAAGTGGGTTTTTTGCTGTTTAAGACCACAAATGCAGAGTGCTTCCCTGCTCCCTTTTTCTACCTCTCTACATAATTACTGCACATACCAGCTGTAAAAGTAGAAGCAAATACGGTCCTAGCTAAAGCTGCACATCTTAACAATCTTGCCTAAAAGAAGTCAAACGATTTGCAGCAAAAAATAGGATAAGTGACCAAGGACAAAACCTTTACAGAAACAAAGCTTCAACTTTCAACTCTACACCATTCTGTCAGCAGCTTTCTTATTTAACTGAGTCGGTATACAACCAAGATCAAAGACACTAAGCTATTTTGTGCTGAAAATATTGGAAGCATGTTCGGAAGAGGTGGCAAACAGAAAGGATCTGTCAAAGGTAACAGATGTATCAAGGGCACCAAGCACTGTGAAGAAGGCGTTAATTATCTATGTTGAAAAAGAAAAGGTGTTTGAAAAACAGAAACTGTTTTCAAAAGATTCAACATATTCCTATTGTGCTCAGAAGAAAACGCTTCCTGCACCTTAGTCAACATTATTTTGGGTACTGAGTTGAAAAGAGTTGTATTTTTTTTAGGTGAGGAGGCACACAATGTAGGGAACACTCTGTTTGAGAAACATGGTTTTAAATTCAAAACCTTTATTATGTCTCACAACCAATTCCAACCGTAAATTGCATTCTTTATTCCTACTTTTAATGAAAGGGGTAACTTGCACAGCCTATCTGAATCTAAAAAATAGCAGAGAAAGAATACCTCTTTTTTGAGCACCTTTTTCCTCTACAGTACTTTAAATTCCTGCCCTACGTGGACTCTTTCATTTTTCCTTTTGCTGGGGGGAGGTAAAAAAAAAGTAGTACTTTTTGAGACTAAAACACCAATCAGCAAAAAAATCAAACCAAGACAACATTTATCACCAGAAGATCTACCCTACATAGAGCTTACGTTCTTATGGACTTTCTGTTTTTAGATTGTACATGGTTTTACTTGCTCACAACCTGGTTTTGAATAAGGAAAAGAAACTAATTCTTTATTATACTTATGCCCCCTCCTCCACCTTCCCTCGTAAGACTGGTGAATGGAGACTTTCTAAGGCATGATTTTGAGGAAACCTGTTAACACTAAAAAAAAGACCCTTTTCATCTTCAGTAGGGAAAAAAGAAAACAGATCAGAAAGGAGATGAGCAACAACTAAAAGCAAGGAAAGCAAGGAAAGCCTATGCTGCTATACAAAAGGAGTGCCTGAAACATATTTCTCTGAAGATAATTAAGACATACTAAATGCATGTCTGATATAGCATGCGCTGCTAAATTAATGTTGTTGCTATAGGAATGTGATACGATCAACAACAGATCAGAGTTGCGTGGTAGTCCACGCAACTGTAAATTAGGTGGGGAAATAGCCTAAGAAATTGCCAGCAGGATGTAACAGGCTCTTAGAACCTGGTCCCTACTGTCTCAACTAGACAAAAAAGCTCTTCCTAACATGCCCTCCTCCCATATCAGTGTCATGCCATGTACAGAGGGTGGGTACATCCTGACAACACCCAGGCAATTCATGGACAGATGCAGAGCACAGGTCTGGAGGGGACAGTTTGCATAAATGAGTATCAACACCTCTGCCAAGTAGCCACGTTCGAAGAATCCCCTGGGTAATGTTCTGTATTTCATACCGTAACCTGAAAAGGTAGATCTGTGGAGTAAGATCAGTTGAATCTAACGTCTCTTGAATTATTTTAGGCTGCATCCACATGGCCTATCCAGAAATAATAAAGATGGATAAACACTCTGACTGGATTAACTGTTTTAAAAATTATTCAGATGTCAAAGGGGCCCAGTGTTTAACCCTTCTGCTACCAGTAAGTAATGTAAGAGTTTACTGGGAAAGAACAAGTGTTTCAGTCAATGCTATAACTCCTCCACACTCCTCTAGCTCACAACAGGAATACACTTACGCAGAAGTGAAGGGAAAAAACCGTCTCTCACATCTAATTGAGCTTTACACCAAACATTTCAATGCGGCAGGCAAAAATACAAACATTCCTTGGAGTCACTTCAGTCCTAAGCAGGCCACATAGTAATAAAAGCCTAGATAAATTGACAGTGTGGTTGCAGGTTTTTTCCATTTTACTTGAGTTCTCTGTCCGCTGCAATAAAGAAAAGCGAACACAAGCCCTGAAAACACGTTCTCCAAAAACATAGGTCCCGTGATTTACATGCACTAAGCCCTAATTTTCATACAGGAATCAAACAATTAGGTTCTTCAAGTACTCGCACTACTTACACAAATTGGGACTTTTGCTCACCCAAGCAGGTGCACACTGTACCATTTTGCAGGCCGCTTCAGCTTTTCACTTTTCTGCTATATCCACCATCACCACCACCACCAAAAATATTAAGTCCAAATTCTTCTCAAAGTTACTTCTAGCAAATAGCGTCTCACTTATAAAAGCCTGATTAATTGCAGTATCTTGGCTTCAGAATTCAATTACATGTTAGGATATTAAAAATTCTAGAGTCCATAAACAATGACTATAAAACTGTTTATAGCATTTTTAGTATTTTATTTGAATACTGCAATATGAACTATAAATGTTCTTTTTCCTCCCTCCTTAATTTTTTTTTTTTTTGCTGCTGTTTCTTCATGCAAACGGAACAAGAATGACAGTCAAGGAAAGAGAAAAGGAGATGAGATGTGGCAGGCTATTGACACACCACCTCCTCACAAACCCTGATTCTTCATTGTGCTTTATATGCCTGTTCCATGAGTTTTATTCTGGGTCTACAAGGGTGCTTCTGGATAATTACAGGATACAAGTTAGCTTTTTTTCCCCCCGTCTGTCTCAATTTCAAAGTAAGCCCCCTATTCTTGCTTTTATATTAATACAAAGTAAAACAGCGAAACAAATCAAATGCTAACAGCCTTGTTCACTTTGCTAAAAAGCATTTCTGTAAGGTGGTGTACACATACAGTAATATTCAGAACAGCAGCACATGTTCAGGCACGAGAACCTTGTATAAATCCTCGACTTCAGTGACTGGTTAGTCTAAAAAGATACAGCAAGTACCTCACTGATAATCTTTCCTGTAACTTTTCCTGAAGAACTAAACCACAGCACTCACCCTGTTTTCCAGTTACGGTATCTGCACCAATTGTAACAGGAACCTGGAAATCCAGCAGACTGCTTTCTACTCTTATTTTAAATTTATTTTAGTCAGAATGTAAAGAAATACTTGAATTACAATCTCAAAGGTGAAAACCAAAGAGTTTTAATTTCTGCACGCTGCACAGCCTTGGCAGGTCTTTTCAATGCTTTCATGTGTTCTGGAGTCCATTTTGTTTCTGCATTTACTTCTACCAAGGTTCCCCTTCTGCCTTAAAACAAAGAACATATCCCTGGATTTATAAGAAACCGAGTCATGGGTAGGTTTTGCTGCAGCTCATTCGTTATGTCCCACTCTGAGTTTACAAACAGCTGTCCCATGCATCTCCACTGGATACAATTTTGGTCAAGACAGGGGAAATCCGATCCACTGCTGCCCACGCAACATAAACACAGGAAGATTTTTTTCAGTCATTCATTTCATTAATAAGAACACGTCTAATAATATAAGGGGAGGGTGTTTTGGAAGAAAGCCTATTTCAGAGCCTGAAGCAGCGTAATTGCATGGTATTGTTCTTGTGCTAGGCTGGGCTATGGAACGACGCTCTCACAAACCAGATTTCAGTGCCGTGGTACATTTCAATAAAATAAGCCTTGTTTCTCTGACACAAGCGGCTTTCAAGACCACTGACAACTTTGAATTAAATGGTGAACAGACTAAATAAGACTTGCACAGCGCTGGCATTCATCTCCACTTTGAAACTATCAGGTCAGTGCCCACACAAATATATTGCTAGCGTGACTATTATTTCTGGTTTTCTTCAAGTTGTTTTACCTGGGAAACAGCGTTCAACACAGCAGTTACAAACATACTAATTACTTTCTCCTGTGCTCCTCTGTGACAGCCTGTTGTCTGTCCCCAAACATAGAAATGCCTAGAAACAGGCTGCTTCTAATGCAGTTATTTCTACATTGTTACCTTTTTTTTTTTTTAAAAAAAACAAAAACACTGTGACCTTCCTTCTTATGTTTGGAGCTTCGACATACTAAGTTGGCAAAAAAAATCTAATCCAAGCCAAGCCAAAAGAAAAACACTGCAAGGCTTGTTTCGGTTTTGTTTTGTTTTTCTGGGGGAGGAAGGGGAAGAACCTATTCTTCAGTCTTCATTTTATTTTATATTACTGAGTAATAGTTGTCCAATCATCAAGAGGTTCAATTTACATCCATGATCTCAGATCAACTTTTACCAGTGGGTGTCAGTGTAACAGTGTAATGATATTAAGGGGGGGGGGGGGGGGACACGGACATGACACACATAGGGAGCACGCATGAAAAAACAAAGATTAAGTTTAAAAAGTCACATTTATATTAAAAGCGAAAAAATACGTTTCCTTTCAGTGCCTATTTCACTGCACGTTTATTCTGAAAATATCTTATAACTTTGCATATGTTTGTGTTGACATGTCCAAAGCAATTAGTATAAATTTTTGTTTTCCAGACCTAACGTGTGTTCTGTGTGCTTACACACATGCACGCAAACACAGAGGGTACAGCAAATGTTTGGTATATAAACAGTTTTCATCATTTCAACCAAGTGAGACTGTCTCTTTAATTCAAATTTCACAGCGAACAGTTAAGAGGCTCTATGGACCCCAACTTATTAACCTGTGCCAATTTAACTAGCGTTACTCAAGAGGTTCAAAAACCTAAAAATAGGTGTTAATCTGCGCAGACTGACAGCAACTAATCATTACCTGCCCTGTCACAACTTCTGCCCCTCCTACTCATTAAATGAGGGGGGTGGGTAGTATTGCACATGGGGAGACAAGAAAAGGAAAGTCCCAGTTGGTTAGGGTTTATTTTTTTTAGTTTGTGTGTGTCCTTTTTTTTTTTTTTTAAGTGTATTTGATAGAGCTCAGTTTGAAAACTTGTTTCTGTACTAGCAAGCAATGGCTTCCTAAAGAACTGCTTGAACAGCTACCAAATCACTCTGTCAAACTGATAAGCCCCTTTATTTTTACTTACCATAAAAATAAACAAGCTTAGGAAACATTGGCCCTAGGTTCAAGTCTAATTAGATGCATCTGAAGTTTTAACCATGCAACTTTTGTCTTTTCAAACGTTGTTACGTTAATTAATAACCTGGTTCAGAGTCTCTCCTTACTAAAGCAACAAAGGTACGTGTGCAGGCAGGTTACTTCCTCTTCTCAGGTACCCTACACGAAGCTGGAGGTGTGCATTGGAGCTTGCTCTCAGTTAGGTGCTCACGTACTCAGCTGCCTTTTATTAATATGACCAGAATTATACATTGAGCAGAAAGCAACCCAAGTTGCAGATCATAGATTTTAGGCTGCTATGGCTACAGGGACAAGTGTAGCTGTACTCCTAAACCCACACCTTAGAAAAGGGGATTAAAAAAACCAAAGTTAGCTGGGCCAGCTCCTAATTAAATCGTCATTAAAAACAATGAGCTGAAGTAGGTTAGGTCTTTCTGTAGGTAACTCCTACTGACTGGCATGTGCTGGATTTTGTTAAAGTGAAGAAATATTTTCCGGAGCAAGCCATCACTGACATATTTGCAGGAAGCACCAAAATAACGTAAAACAATCCTGTAAAGCCATTGTTAAGAGAAGGAAGTAAACAACACTGAAATCGCTGCGGGTGGGGGGAGGCCGCTTTGCGAGCCTGGTTTGTGCGTGGCTGAAAAGGAGAATAAAAACCAACCGAAAAGGAGCTGCCGGGACACCCCGAGCAGGGTTTCCCGCCAGCCGGGGCTACCCAAGCCCACACTTTGCCGTGCCGGGCCGGGCCACAAATGGCCACAGTGTGCTGTGCTGAGCCGTGCTGAGCCGTGCCGTGCCCGCGCCCCGCCGCGCGCCAATGGCGGCCCGCGCGCCCCTCCCCCGCCGCCGCGCGCCCAGACCTGTTTTTGTCTGCTTCAGCAGCAGCGCTCCAGCCCGCCCGGCTTCCTCCCGCCGCCCTCCCCATCCCCTCCCCCCCACCACCCCGGCGGCCTT
>WBNH01006937.1:219924-330093 GCA_013401255.1 Urocolius indicus
CCTCCCCGCACTTCTGGGGTCCCCGCGGGGCGGGTTTGGGCGCTTTCCCCCCCTCTGCTTCCCCACCGCCCCCCGAGGAGCCCGTCTCCTCGAAAGGTAAACGGTTAATGTAAACCACTCCGGTTATTTAAACCGACGGCAGATTTCCAGCGCGATAACGTTTTGCAGGGGATGAGCACATCCGAGCGGGGGGGGGGGGGGGGGTGGGGGGGTGGGTCGGGGTGTGGCGCGGGGGGGGTGGGGGGGGGGTGGGGGTGGCTGTCCTTTCCCTCTCCCTCACATTTCCTGAGTCCCTTTTCAAAAAGCCGGCCCTGGCAACCAATGCAAAGAGATAAATAAATTCCCGTGCCGGTGAATGATTAACTCGGGCCGGCCCGGCGAGAGGCTGCGGGAGGGAGGAGGAGAGCAGCAGCAGCAGGGCGGGGCGGGGCGGGGGCAGCCGTCCGGCCAGGGGCCCGCGCCGGGAGGCGCCCGAGCCGCAACGTATCGCCGCCCCCCCCAGCCAGCGCCGCTCGTCCGAACGGGCCTTCTGCACGCAGCTTCGCCCTCAATGTTGTAAAGGCCTGTGCTACCCGCGCCTCGTGGGGAAAAAAAACAACAACAAACCACCAAAACACACAAAGGAAAAAAAAAAAAAAAACCAAACCACCACCCCCCAAACAACCACGGAAATTAATTAAAACTTGAAAGGCTGTAGAGCCAACCCGGAGCCAACAAGGACGTGTCAGCCGAGATCAAATGTTCCAAGCTAAAAAACGAGGGCGGCTCTTCAGCTCTCCTGCTCTGCCCGCCCTCAGTAAACCCCCTTACTAATAACTCGACATTGAAGCTTGGGGCGGAAGGACAGACTACTACTGTTCTGACAATGAACGGGAAGAAGAAAAGGGAGACCAGATAAAAGACTTTTGCTAAGTTCCGTAAATAAAGTCCTAATTGTTTGTACCAGCAAAGGTGGAAGGATAAACATTTGTGCTCTTTGTTCTGCTAGTAAGAGTGTCATATCAAACTTTATTCCCTTGTAGCTGTTTATTTTTTAAAGTGTCCAAACATTTTCCTGTGCACACACCATAACAAATTAATTTCACTGATGTTTAGCACTTGAGATCACCATGGATGAGGAAGGAATTGATTTCTGAGATATAAAAGCTAATATTACAATTTTTTTTTTCAAACTTGATTGCCTACTATTAGGTACCTATGTTCATATTTAGCCACTGAAATAATTGGCCTAATTTTCAGAAATGATAAGCACTCATATTTCCAATTAATTTCACATCTCTGAAAATTAGGCCATTACATGTCTGAATTTGACCTAGGTTTGAAAATTCTGTCTCTCTGAAACAGAAATGAAAAAAAAAATATCTTAAAAGTGGTTGCAATCTAATACTGACATAATTACTAAACATTAAATATAGAGACCATAAAAGGAAAATGTATGTATTGGGCAATGGTATCGCCTGTGCTACACAAGCTATGTGACAATCACCTTAAAAATACTCAGGGCTCTGTTTGAATCTGATACTTAGATTGGTTCCAGTTATTGCTCTGGAAAAGAATTAATGTAAACAACTCCCACCTCAACAGAAAACAAAGCTCACGTTTACAAATTGTCAAGACTGACCCTAAACATTTAGCCATATTAATCACACTTTATGCATTTTTTCCCACAAAGGAATTGGAGGGGAGGGTGGAAATCATCTCTGCATGAAAAAGGAGAAAAAGCAAACTGGGTTAAGGCCTCTATCACTTCACTGACTCTAATTTAGCTGTTATTTCTAACTGTACAAAGGCTGTTTTTCCCACAAAATTTGAAACTTTTCTGTAAGCTTAAGCAAGCCTCAGGGATGGCTACAGAGAGTAGTATTAGAAATGGGTGGGGGGAAGATTCTTGAAAGAAGCCAAAAATAATCATGTTTCTCACCTTCTGCCAAAACTGGAGTCAGTTTTACCAAGTGGAAGCACTAAAAACTCCTGTCTTTGGGCTCAAAACAAGGAAAAATAGCTTTGCAAAACGTGAAACCTTTAGGAAACAACTTGGGATTCTAGTCCGTGAACCTGCAAGTAGGTACTTGGATCCTTATTCTCACATCCCTCCCTCTCCATTTTACAAGAGCTAAAAAATGCCCCCCTACAAGCACTGGAATGTGGAGGCTGGAGGCTTTTGTTGTTGTTGTCGTTTCGTTTTCTTGTATTATCCAAACAAGCAAAAATCCAATCCCTGTTCCATCCTCACTCATCTCCTCTTCCCTTCCATACTCTCTCATGAAAACCCTGAAGCAAACTCCTGACTTTTACCTCTCCTCTGTACAGGGCAGCAGCAACAGCCGCTCCTGCAGCCCCCTTTGCCAAGAAAAAAGGTGAACCCGGTGCTCTGCTGTAATCGTTGGGTCCTTTATGCAGGGAAAGATCAACTGCAGCGGCTTTAAAGGTCCTAGAGCTTCTTCTTGTTAGCAGGCCTCCTAAGCATATAGATTGCAGGAGACAATTTATGGGTTTCTTCCAGGAATCCTGTCCCAGCCCTGCTGCAGTCGGGGAACAACGCAGCAAACAAGGGCGAGCGAGCTGTGTGTTGTGACTACTGTGGCCAACATAAGGCAAAGTATCTAGCCGCAATTGGGTGATTCTCACGTGATTTAACAAAGTTGAAATCCTTAGAGGAACCAAAGAGTTACCTTGACCTGCTAAATTGTTTGAAAAACCCGAATTATCTCATCCTCATCATATTACCTCATGGTAGTTCACTTGTTAAGAATGCTGTTCTTTGATGACAAGCCCTTAAAGGCACAGCACAGGATCTCAGCCACTGTACTTGGCTTTCCCCAGAACAGCTTTGGCAGGCCCTACAGGAACCATCATCTGTGGCTTTGTAGCCTTCCACAGGCCCCCTAAGACTGTCTCAACTAAAAGTCAGTGTTAAGGGCCAGAGGAAAAAAAAAAAAAAAGGTGGTGGGGGGAAGAGCCTCAGGAACTGAAAGACATGGAGGAAGAAAAATCTACTAAGGTTCTCTTGATGCATCAGGGGGAACCACAAATGCATGGCTACCGTCTTTTGGAAGAGAACACCTGCACTTTATCAGTACTTTAATATGGACAAGTTTAAGTTCATCTAGAATGACACGTAAACAGCAGATGTAACTTTAAATAAGGCAGAAAAAGATACTTATTTTCAGTATTGTGCTATGTGGGCAGTGACAAAACTTGAAAAATCGTGCAAGTACTGCTCACATACAGAAAGCAAATGGTCTGTTTATACTTGGAAAAAAACCCCATCTAATAGCTAGACTATATTGGCTTACGACCTTTTCAAATGAAAACACTAATGCTTCGTGGGGGTGATTTTCTAAAACTGCCAATGAGACCACTATGAGATACAAAGTGTAAAAGCCAAATGCCATTCCTTTCAGAGCCTGTTAAACAGAAAGTGGCCCCAGTTCCTTGAAAATAAGCTTTCCAAAACTCTAGAAAAGCAAGAAAATTCCCTCGCTGGTAACTAAATCTCCATTTCCAAATCTTCCAACATCCAATAGCAACATTGAACACACAGACACACACAATCAGAAAGCTCTGAAAAATGCTTTTAAAAAGTTCTAAGACAGCCTGTACTGCCTCATAGGAATTATTCACATCTCCTTCCACGCCGTGGAACGAACACTTGAAAGGGAAAGTAAGGTATATATGCATAAATATTTGACATACTGGTCCAATCCTCTTAAAACGTATGAAAATATAGAACATGTGAAAGGAGCCAACCCAGAGGAATGCCTGTATGATTAGATGAGTGCTGCCTTCCATTCCCTTCCTTTTACCACTAAATGAAATTGTCATTAGCAGTGTGTCAGTCCCAATATCATCAACTTAATAAAGCAAGATTGAAACAGGAGACTAAGCCAGTTAATGCAGTCCTACAAATGCAACCTGTATCAGAAGAAAACTGCTTGAAAGGCTGCTTCTAAGTGGAGGAACTAAAACCTAACAGAGTGGACAATGATTCTTGAAGAAATAAATGCAAAGATACCTGGTTTCACCTTGCAGAACATTGAAAACACACATCCAATAAAAGTTATGGGTAAAGAAGAAACATGACAATGATACAGAAATGGTTTATATACAATTCAGTCAAAGTGTCTCAAAACTCTTCAGTAACAAATGATCAGAACACAAGCAGTAGACAGATGGGTTAGACAGATAGAACCTTGGGCACTTTAAGAGACTAACACTGAGATGAATTGTTACTTCTCCTGGATATTTCCTTTTTTTCTCCAGTGAATATTTTCTCTTTTTTTGATCCCCAATGTGAACAATAGTCATCATCACTGTTCACATGGGTGAACACTCTCAACGCAGAAACACTAGTTGCTGATCATACCGATCCACTGTATGCACAGAAAATCCTTATATAGACTACCCAGACTATTGTTGTAAGTGTATCGAATTAGTATTAGTATAGTATTGTGAAAGTTTAGAATTTGTTATCACTGGAGGAAAGTTGAGTCTTCTTCAGAGTCGGGAAACCAGGACTGTCTTAACACTGTGCAAAATCCAGACACCCAAATCAGTATGAGGAAAGAGAAAGAAGTTTCAGCTTAGTGATTCAGCAACCTACTGAAGTTCTCATCTTCTACCATGCATTAAGAGATATACACACAGAGCTCTACAGGCTCCACAGCACAATGGGACCAATTTCTGAAACAAGGAACCTGTAACAAAGATAATTTATTCCATCAGAATGAAATACCTTTCATTAGGTTCCCCACAACCTTTCATAAATATAGCTTTTATTTTAAAATGTTCAAGCATAAATTTCTTCAATAATTGGTTTTTTACTGTTTTTACACTTATAGGTAAGGGTTCCTGTATAAATATTGTCTACATATACATTCTCATTGTGAGTGAAAGCATATACAAGCACAGAAAGCTTTAAGAATTTTATTTTCTCACCAGCATCTGCAGAGGAGGGAGACAAACATGACCCCCCTCTACCTGCCCTGCATATGGCTATGAAATCAGCGGGGTGTGCTTCTCCCCTTCACTTCCTAACCTGAGAAATATTTTCTCAGAAACTCCAAGGAAGGAGATATTAGGATGCTTTGTAAAAATACAGGAGAATAACACACCTTGAAGGCAGAACAGTACAAGTAAATAACCTTTCTATCTCCTTTAAATGTCTCTCTATATGAGTTCCAAATTGTACTTCCCACAAATACCATTTATCTAGAGGAGGATTCCAGAGTCCATGGGAGTCCATGGGAGATTGAAACTCTGCACTCCTCAAATCATTATTAATCAGCCAGGCTCTAACAGGGTGCAAAGCTTGGTAAACATGAAAAAAAACCCCTTAGATGTCTAGGTGATATGCTGAAAAAAAACATGAGAGAGAAAATGTGCTGGTATTGCCTGAGCTATGGTGGGGCATGTCTGGGTCATCACATGCCTGCCATTTTCCTAACTGACCCTCAAGGACATAAAAGGAAGCCTCGAGCTTCCTTTTCTGAGAACATCAGAAGATCAACTGTGAAACTCCAATGAAAGAGAAAATATCCACTTGTGTCCTTGTTACATTGGCCCAAAAAGTACTTATTTAATGCTCTACCACAAGGCCTTGGATTTCTCTTACTTAACGTTGGGACTTTGTTATTTTCCATAAAGATTACTTTACAAATAGGCACTGCATTTATGACTGCTTATTTAAATACGGTCATTTCTTTTAGATTTCTAGACTTAGTATGGTAAATCATGTTTTTCTTTCCTTTTGGCCAAGATTGTACAGACATGAAGGCAACTATCTTTGTAAAAATAAAAGGGTAGGTGGATACTGCCTGTAACAGATGAGTAATCTAAAGGTAAGGCTGATACTGATGCTTCACTGAAGGACCCACTCCCCCCACCCAGAGAAGAGATTGCACAGATCATTCAGTGATCTCCAGAGGGTGGAGTGAGTTTGCACCAAGAAAATCTCTACTTGTGAGTTCCAGGCAGAGCGGGAGAGCAAGTGCAACCTGAGCAAACTTAACAGAGGCCCACTTCTTTTCAGCTCAAGCAAGTAATCCAGAATACTGGGCAGAGCAACCTGAAACAAGGTCATGTTTGTTTTGTTCCTCGGCAGATACTGCTGAGGAAATAAAATTTTCTGGCTTTCTGTGCTTGCATATGGGTTCACTCAGAAATTCAGCCACCCACCAAGCTGAAACATGTAGTTTATTTGGCTGTATACATCCATTTAAGATACATCCCCAATCTTTGGTGATTTGTAATTCAAGACTTGCTGAACTGGAGGTCACAGATCTTTGTACAAAAAAAAAGGCATTTGATGGGAGTTTTCTTCCACTGGTTTGTCCAAGCTTTATTTTAAACCCACGTACTATTCTGGCATCTGCAACATCCTACAGCAAAGAGGTCTACAGCTTAACTTGGCTCTTCTTCTTTACTTTCAGCGCGCTACCTTGTTTTAGAAGCAACAGAAGTGGGACTAGACTTCAGAGGTGTTCCTGAAATGATACAGGAATATCCTGTACATCCACATTTGGTCCCACAATGCAAAAACATGAATGTAAGCACTCAATATTCTTCCCTCAGAAGTGTTCCTTATTGGCCAACCAAGCAAATACTGGTATTGATGTGTACTACGAACACACAAACAGATGCACACGTGTGCGTGCACACACACACACAAAGATATATTAAAAATTATACCTCGTATGAACAGGGAGACAGTTTCTGTGCAGCTGTTACCTGGGAATCAGAGGATTCCAGGTATAGCACAGTTCCTGCATCCATCACTTGCTTCCGTTATGGAGCTGGGCCAGAGTAACACTTGTGAACAAGGAAACAGGCACCCCAACATTTTGGTGCTCCTATTACAAGCTAACTGAACGCAAAACACATGCCAAGAAGCTGGGGGAGGAGTACGGAAGTATGAAGACTACACTCTTTGCTGGACAGAGTCTATGTCCAGGAAGCCTCTTACTGAAAAGATGGCCTTTCAGTATTGGAAAGCAGAAGTCACTTTGGCATTTGAGACAAAACAACTAATCTCAACTTTGGCCTTAGAAGAAAGGAATGGACCACTACCAAAACTGGTTACATTGACTAATTCACACTTGCTTTACCAGAGGATGAATGTTTGTTGGGAACACCTTGATGAAGCATGCACTAATCAACTAAGTACAGAATATGATTTACTTTGTTTAAATTGAGCTGTTTGAATTCAGCATTATTTCTAATGTAAGGTAAATACCTCTTAAAAGTATTACCAACTTTTTGTAATATCTACCAGTATTTCATTCCTTTTCAAGATGTTTTCCAGATTAAAAAAAAACAAAACAAAACCCAGACAAACTGAAGCCACTGAAGTCATCTTAAAAGGAAAAAAAAAACCCACAGATTTAGCAATCTTATCCATTGACAGACATTGCACAGGAGTACTTACTATAAACAGTTAACAAAGACTTCTAGTTTAACTTCAATCCCCCCATCTCAGTTACACTTTTATCAAGAGTAACTGCCATAAATTTTTTATTTTGCTAGGTCAAATTAAATAGGAAGAAAAGAAAACTTGCTGTCTCTTTTTTGTGTTGCTTGTCTTCTAGGAGGCTTGCTGAATATGACGACAATAACTTTCACCTAATCCTATTTTAAAGGGGTAAAACAACAACTGAACTATATGGTCAAGCTCCTTGGGTTAATAAGGAAGACAAGCTCTTCAAAACAGGAGTAAAATCCAAGAAAACTGACTGCAGAAACAGTGTTAATTCAAATCCAACTATGACAGCTCAGAGCTATCAGGCAGATGTCTTCTCACCTCCACAGCATTAGCATCTGTGTCTGTGTCTATATATATATATGCATATAAAAATAATTTTTAATGCAGTTCTTTTAACAGAAACTATCGTTCAAAGCACTTCATGGGTTGAGGGGTAGGGAAGAACTATGACTGCAAAGGTGAGGGAGAGTTACATTAAATTTGGCTTAGGATCTCACAAGCTATCTTTCAGTGGAAAATCTACAGGGCACATAATTTACTTGTCTTCAAAAAAATGTAGCTGACGCTAACATTACAAATACAAAGCTCTGAGTCTCAGTTACAGGAATTAACTCCATTTGGCCTGGCTAGTTTGTGTTCAGAACACAAATGGTAGCCAATGTTAGGTTACTGGTAAAATAACTTTATGTATACACACACACACACACACACACACACACATATGAAGTTCTTCTCAACAGACCTCAAGACCTCATGATGTACCAACCTTCACTTCTCAAGGGCTAAAACTTGTCTTGCATCTCTCAGTACCAGCTGTGTATGTCCCAAGTCTTTCTGAAAAACCATCCAGTCCTCCATGCCTAGATCTGCTGCATTTTACAAAACCCAGCACATAAACACCATGCCTTCTATAGAGTTTGCATGTTATAGCTTGAACGTAAATCTGTGTAAAACCAGATTGTTTTGTATGAGACACAGAAAAGTGTATTTGCAACTAATCAAAGAAAACAACCCAAGTCAAATATCTCAGTTTTCAATCATAAAGACAGGAAAACAAGTTTTCACAATTATTCACAAAAGCTGTTATGTTTAAAATAAGTGGTATTTTCAAAGTGAGGTGCAACGCATTGAAGTTATTAAATCTCTTAATACCTGGCATTGCTTTTATGCTTTAGTACGTATTAAAGCAGTGGAGTACAGTTTTGCAAGATGCTGATGATACTGAATGTTCCATTTTTCTTGTCCAGTTGTGTGTGTGTGTGTAAACACACACTTTCTTTTCTCTCCCTCTTCTCCCCCTTCCCCCTACAGTATGTGTGCAGTTACTGTATTTCACTTAATGAAGTCTGAAGAAAATGTAATCCTTCCCCTTTACTTTCACACAAGGGTCTAGAAGAATAAAATGAAGAGGCAAGGTTCTGCTAATGATCCAGTTTGCTTCAAGTCCTCAACATTTTAATTTTCATTTCACACACACCCCTCAGCTCTTGCACAAAAGTGACCAGCACATAGCAGCCAGTAAGACAGCCCATTAATGAGAGGAAGAAAACAAAGAGAGAAAAAAGGTTAAGGCAAGACTGCAGCTCATTCATACTCACTTTGCAGCAGCATTTGTTAGAAAATACATTCCCATAAACAGGGATACATTGAAAGTTATATGCTTAATCACCAACAGAAAAGTAAAACGTACTTATTTTTGGTGCAAAAATGACACGCTACTGATGTCTGTTTGCCTTTGGAATTAATTGTATAACCATATCCCTCTTTTGTATAGTAGCTAGAAACAGGACAAGGGGTAATGGGATGAAGCTGGAACACAAAAAGTTCCACTTATTAAGAAAAAACTATTTCATTGTTGAGGTGAGGGAGCCCTGGCACAGGCTGCCCAGAGGGGTTGTGGAGTCTCCTTCCTTGGAGGTCTTCAAGAGCCACTCGGACGTATTCCTATGGGACCTGATCTAGATGAACCTGCTTCTGCAGAGGGGTTGGACTAGATGATCTCTAAAGGTCCCTTCCAACCCTACCATTCTATGATATGCAATTAATAAATGAAAACTTGCTGGCAGAATTTTGTAAGCACTCTTGCCCAAGAAGAATGTTTCTCTAGTAGTCTTAATATTCTGACAATATGCCTGAAAACCTGTCCCTTTCTATACTTTTTGTTGTATAGCAATAATTAAATCAATTCCTTAGGGTTAATGGTACTGGTATTTACCTTGACTTCTACCTACAGCTGCTATATGTAAGACTTCTATGGAACCAATCCCTGTCATGCACACTGTTGGGCTGAGGGCTCAAGAGAGTGCTCTGTTCTGAACTTTAGTTCTGTCTACCCTGCATGAAGAAGCCAATATATATCAGTGCCTTGTGATGCTATGGCTTCTAGAGCCCCGAAAAAAAAAAAGCCAACCCACCAACCAAATCGATTTGTCCTTTATCAGACTGTTTTTTAGAAGGCTTAATTCCTTTTCTCCAGTAACTTAAAAAAACCCCAAAATCTAACAGAAAAAAAAAAGTTTCTCATCTTGGTATCTTCCCACAGGACAATCCCTAAAGAAGCTGACTCTACCCTTGCACTGCATCAGCAAATAGGCAAGAAAATGAAAACAGAATAGGGAGACAGCCTTGTAAGACACACATTGCAAGTAGAAAGTTAGCTGTAAGTGGCATGTTAGCCTTGGGGCCTTCTTCAGGCTGTGAAAAAAACCAGAGCAATTAACGGATAACCAAGCTGAACGTTTTGTTTGCTTGTTTGGGGTTTGCATTTATTTTTTTTTTTTGGTTAGGTTGGGTTTTTTTGTTGTTTATTTTTTTAATACTGGAGAACACAGATTATTCATAATTTGCAGATTTCCTAAAAAGCCAAGGCAGCCAAATAATGTAACATTGTTATTTGTACTTGTTAACAACAGCAGTGGCAGCAGCAGCAATAACGAAATACTCCTGGAAGAGAAGAGACAGTAGGGAAAGGAATACGATGTTTCCTTTCTTCCCCGGCATTTGGAAAATGGCCTATAGGGAAACACCACTGATTATTTTTCATAGAAAAAACAACAGAAACCGTGCTTAGTCCCCCACCACTGAGGATTAGCTACTCAGAGAAAAGATTTTTCATTTTCACACATGCACACGCTTCTACACACGCTTGGTTTAGATAAATTTGCACAAGCTGCTTTAACTAAACTGATGGGAAGCTTGGCTGCATCTGAAATACGTGGTAATTCTCATGGACAAGAGGGTGGGTAGTGCATGCATGTTGCTCAGAATTAGACAGTAATTTAGGACTTCAAATTGATCTCGGAAGAGCAACCATGCTTTTATTCAGTCACTTACTATAAAGCAACCTGTGCTGTGACCACAGTAATAAACTCGGATGCAAGTGTGTGTGCAGATGGAAGAAGAAAGAGGACACACTTTGATTTTTTTTTTCTCTTTTTAGATTTGAATAGACACAACTTCAATTTGGGCACGGGTAGAGCCATTTAACTCTCTGGTTTGGGTCACAATGAAGCATAATTCACCTTCTCTCTCTTCTATTCCTTCTCCTCCACCTCCCTCTTCATTTATTCCCTCTTTCCATGCATCCTTTATATTTTGCTGTAACATCTTTCAGCAGTTACGTAAGAAACACGTCTGAAAAACCTCTGCAACTATGGAACCAAGAGTGCAGGGAGAGGTCACTTCACTCACCATGGCTCGCTGTTTTAATGTTCAATTTTTCATTACTAACTATAGTCAAGTCTCTGTCATAATACATTTAAAGAGAGGGGAAAAAAGGCAGGGGGGGAGGCAAGGCAGAAAAAAAGGAAGGGGGGAAAACAATTTCTAGTTCAGTTTCTTTTCTGTTGTTTGCCAGATTTAAGCCTAGCTCAAAAAAAACCCAACAATGGGTTCAGGATAAATGAAGTCCACTCATTGTCCACTGGTAGAAAGAGTCCAGTGGAATCAAACTGTGGGAGAGAAAAGAGTAATATCCTTGGAAATTCAAGTACAAGTTGAATGAATTCTTTAAGACACTACTACACTGCATTTCTAAAGAGACTTTTACAGATTTATACTTACTGTAAGTCACATATGCTCTGTATTAAATGTAACAAAATAAGCTTTAATCTTTGAGATAGTAAAATGCTGTAACATGTGAGAATGTAATCTTCTGTAAGAATCCTTTTGCTGTTATACGTGTTTTGAACTCATAGTAGCCTTCCCTTCTTGACTATACAGTATCTACATTTTGCTTCAGGTTTAGTAGTATTCCTGTTTGCATATGGTATTCCCAAGGAAGATTAATAGCTTCTTACAAAATACATAATTCAGCTCTCTCTTGTCATTCTGCAAATACTACCAACTATACTTCAGTACACAATTTCTGAATATCTTAAAACTAATGGCACACTAACATTTTCAGTAAAAATAAATCAAAGCCAAAGCAGTTTTGTGGCACTCCATAAAATGGTCTGAAAATTTTTAAGTTCATGCAAAATCTATTAACAATTTTAAAGTAAGTGAGAAGGTATTTTTCAGAATAGTTCCTCTACAGATCATTTTGTCAATTAATAGCTTTCAATATACAAATGCTAAAAACCTAGCCTCACATTAAGTTCTTACACAAAGTTTTCTACAGGTGAAGAAATGAAGACACTAAGAACTTATGAGTAAGGTAATGTCACAGAAAAAAATTGATTGCTGCAGCTAGAACTCTCAATGCCGAAGAGCAGGGAACCTGCATCCTCAACTCCATAAAAATAGCGACTGCTTTCCAACCTCAACGTAAACTCTTCAGCCTCCTTCTTCAACATAGAAGTCCCAGTTCCCTTCCTGGATGCATTGGACAGCCTGTTTATCAACACACTGCTTGGAAGCGGCACAATGCATCGCTGCTGCCAGGTGTGTACTATGGTGGACTATGTACTCCTACAGCTGAGCAACACGGAGTAACTGTGTACAGCATACAAAAGGGAGAGAGAGAGAACCATGCCTGTCTGTCACAGTGCATTTTCCATTACATTGACTCATCAATAAATCAAACTTGAGTGCGGGGGCAACCTCCTAACTTCTGTTTTATTTTACTATGGAACCTGTCATGACTACAAGTAGGCAGGACTTTGGTTTTACATCTCATCTGAATGACAGGGCCAGGAAAAGGTACAGTGTCCCCCGATACGGTGCTGGGGCATTGATTCAGCATGGGTTTAGAGAGGAGAGTGTCACCTCCTGAATCACAAATATCACTTGCTAGAGCAGTTTTTCTTCTATGTGTCACATCTAATCAGCATAGCACAATTCTCACAGCTGCTAGGAAGGCTGATAACATTTTCTTTCAAGAAACTAAAATTTAATTTTATTCAGGCAAGAATAAAGCATTGCTGGAAAGAAAGGCTTTCACTGAGATTTGGAAGAGCATTAACAAAACGTTATAGGGCCATATGGCCTTCAGTATTCTGGCCAAGCTAAAGACCATTTAGGGCTAGTCTGAGATGTGGAGAGAGTTTTACCACAATGGAAAGCTCTCTCTTTGTGAGAGTGCAGAGCTGATGAAAGCAGAGATGGGTGACACACTGTGGCATATCCACATTGCTCACCAGATCACTTATTTACTTTTTAAAGTCATACCCAGGATATTTTTTTTAGATCCAATTTGCTATTCAAAACAACTTAACATGAATGTTCTTTTAGTATTAGCGATAAATTTGCACAGCCTCCGTGCAGTGTGGAACACTGAATCCATGTGGCTAAAAAACTGGTTATGCAAGCAAGGCATATGCTTGAGGGGATGAAGAAAAACTGGCAAGATACTGCTTGCCAAGGCATGCCACACATTAGCTGCACTTTAAAACTGTTAGGAAATTTCAGCATTTGCAGTTCGTTTTTCTCTACAGATACACAGAACAGGATGCATCTTCTTTCAAGAATCATCATGAGGTGCTCTCTCCTTCCAATTTCTTCTGTTTTGATCACCTCTTTAAAACAAATGGCCACCTTTCTCAGATGATGTTATCTCTGAGCTAAATATCACTATGTCCTCTATTATTTAAAATTAGTTATTAAATGGAAGCAAGTCTCTTTTTTGTAAAGCAATTACAACACATTTCTGCAGCATATAACATTGTTCTTGGATTAAAACATTGTACAAGCACATAAAAGAAACACTGCGCACACAGGATTTTGCCGTGTTTTAAGGAATCAGTATCACCTACAGTGTATCTTAAGTAAATCTCTTACAAGGATCAACTAAACAAAATATGTTCTATGTTTATAACACGAAGGAAACTAAAAAAATTTGAAAAATATTAGTTTCTTATTTACAAGTAATGCAGAAAGTAGATAGTAGACATTGACTCAATCTATTAATGTTTATCAAAGCATGGTAAAGCGTAAGAACTTGTCTGCAAAAAGAAGCTGGAGGAAACGCAGAAAGACAGTAAAGGAGGGGAGCTGTCTGGAAAATACATAAGAATTATAATGAAGTAATAGATGAAACATCAGATTAAATAACCAAATATACATTCCAGTGTTTCTTACAACAATAACATTTTCTGAAACTTTCAGGGAAAAAAAAAAGTCATCTAGATTTTTCAACACATCTTAGAAGAAGTTAAAACAAATATAAAATAATAGGTTGTTAAAAATCCCATTCAATATATCCAGACTCTTTTCCTTCTCCCCAAGGTTACAATTAGCTTCCTGCTAACCTCTATCAATGTAGTTAGCATAATTACTGAGCAGTGTTATATTTAAGCTTCTGCTTTCAAAGTGACCATGTGTATTTAGAGTGCTGCACCTGGAACTCTGCAAGCAAAATACGACAAACAAAACAAGCCCCCTAGTATTTTAGATTAAAACATTGCTTTGAACCAAATTCCCGTCTCCCCAAGTTGCTTCTGTGTGTTCTTTTAATTTAACTTCTATTTTTTTTAAAGAGGTACGTTATTTTCATTAATAGTAATGATGTAGTCTTCTTCCCACTCCCCTATTATCATTCTTTTGAATACAGACGCGCCAGTTACTGTGAAGCAGAGATTTTACCCCAAGCTTTCTGGAGTGCCGCTCGCACTACAACTCTGTGAACTTAAGCTACATAAAGCAAAGTGCAGGGTATCTTCCATGTCACCCCGTTATTTTCTACCCCAATATTTGTTCACAGGAGACAAAAATGACCCCATTCAACATTTTTCGGGGCTGCAAAACTATTACCCTTGCTAAAGGCTCAGTAAACATGTAATTTACCAGGCAGTATTCAACAGAATTCAAGCTCTTGCTTGGCATGGATTTAATATCCCAAGCCCATGACATTTCAATGCAAAGCAGGCTTCCTGAGAAGTAAACTAATGGTAATCAATAGATCTGACTCAGTGAAAAGCCTCAGACTGATAAAAGAAGGCATCAAACATGAAGACAGATCATTACCTCATCTAGCAGCTCTCTATCTTTTCCAAAACTGTTTCTTAAAACATCACTTCATCTCAGTTCAAACTGAAACACCATTTCAAAGACAAGCTCGGTGGGTTTAGTGCCACTATTTTACTAAAATTGGTCAGATCCCTTTTGCAATTGAGAGAAACTATTGTTATTAGCACTGCTCAATAGACTTCCACAAAGGCTGTTTTCAGTCTCCACAGATAGATATTTGGATATTCCCTTTAAAGTCAAGTACTTTAAAGGTTAGGAAAAAAAAAAGGATCCTGTAAAAAGGCAAAGAGTTTCTTCTTATACAAAAGGCTGTAGTCAGAAGTGACCAAGTTTTCTCCTTTTGCTCTGTGTAACAGGCGTTAATAGAGACAACAGTTAACCCTTGAGCCCAGACCATTCCTGACAGAAGTGTTTGCTTCAATGAGCTTTCATGAGCACAGATTAATTTGGCTCCCTCTGTAAATAACAGCCTACCAGTGGAATATTTAAGATATTTAAAATTTTCATTGAGAAGTGAAAGGAGCTATATTAACATTTGTAAAGAAGAGAAAAAAAAAAGCTTGCGTGAAATCCTGCCTGTTTTACAAAAGGTGTAATGTGCCAAAGTCATGCTCAAAGTTGGAGGAGCACAGTGTCAAGTAAGATTCATAGCTAGCTTTGAAAATAGTACCAATAAGTCTGCTAATCACATTGAATGCTCAAGCTTTCCCATCTTCCAAAAGCCTTTTTTTGGTAACTTTAGCCTCTATGTCAGTTTACAAACACCTTCATAGGAACAGTCAACCAAACCCAAAGTTTTGCTAAAAATGATGCATGGTTCTCATGAGGGAAAATGTCATATACATTTTCTTCCGACTGCAGTCAACCTATTTCAGTGAACCTTTCCCTCTAAAAAAACATACACAGATCTCAAGGTGGGTCATGATTGTTTAGAATATGAGCATTGGAAGTCATGGATGCTGACGTAGGTAGTTTATGAAATAGAGGCTGCATTTTTACAAATGCTCATAGAGTAAGGATATTCCACATTCTTACAAGGTCAGATATTTTTAACACCTCTACGCACAGAACCCTGTGTGTTAAAACATTATATTAGGTCACAAAAATAGCATCAAAAGTTAAGATGTGAAAATTGAGGTTGCCAAAGTCAACTCAGATGTGGTCTTCTTTCCATGTCACACTCCCACTTGTTCACATCCTAGTTCCTGCTGTCCTTCATATCTGAAGCTCTTGGTCTTATCGCTTCATTCATCTCTCCTCTGAATTTCCATCCCTACAGCTCTCAGTCTCTGCTCTCCTTCAGTCCCCACCCCCTGCAACTCCCGCTGCCCTCACACAGTGTCATCCCTCCTCCTTCTCTGTGTCCAGCCTTCACTGCCTTACCCTAGCACCAGCATCATCTTTCATGCTTTTTTCCTGCTTATCCAGGAGATAACCTGCTCAGTCCCGCCCTACCATGGTGCAACTCCAGCCTCCCCATAGCTCTCCATTAGACCTTGGTTTCTTTCTCCTACTTCTACCTCTTCTTCCAGACAGTCATCTCTTCTTGCCCTCGACACAGATTTTGTTCCTTCCCTGAAGCTGCAAAGGATCTCCCTGAACGACATCCTCAGCTCAGGTCTTAAGCCTCACCTCTGCTCTCAGAGCAGATTGTTTTCTCCATTGCCAGACACAGCCCATGGTTGCTGGCACACGTGAGGGCATGGTGCAGAAAGGCTCTTTGAGGCACTCCTGGATCGAACAGGCGGTGTTGTGAACTCAAGTCTACCTGAGTTCTACCCTGCGATCTACCCTACATGACAAGCACATCAGCAGTTCAGATTTAAGTTTGTTCTAAAAACAAAGTGACTGAAAGGTCTGTTTAAAGAGAAAAGGTTGTGGTGTGGGATTTTTAATACATCTAAAACCATTTAGTGAAATTTTAAACATTTACAAAAACTATCTTTAAGCAACTTTAAAAGGGCTCTTGCAGTAGGAAACGTCAGACACCCTGAATATTAGTGCTATCACGCCTGCCTACCATAATAATTTCCAAATTGAATTCAGATGCCATGGTTTATCTTCACCTAAACAGATTTCCATAACCACCAACCAGTAACTCTTCTTTTAATTTAGGAATGCTGTGTTAGATGAATTTGTTCCCAGACTCAGACTGTGAGGCTAGCATCCCAAGAGACACTCCCACTTCTTCCTGGGGATAAACAAGCCAGCCCTGGGAACATGAAACAAACAGCAAGAAACACTATTTAGCTTTTATAAATTTTAATAAACTAGAACGCGGGACAAAGTTTGAGAGTTTTGTTTTTTTACTATTACCTTGAAGTGAAAGGAGGTGGTGGTGGGGCAGAGTATTTTTTGCATATACTTTAAATATATAAATATATAATTGTGACCATCCAGTATACTTCCTGTGTACCTATCCATTTTGGTTTGCTTTGTTTTTAAGCAGTCTGACATTAGGCAAAAGTCTATATTTTTTTCCTTTTTTATCTACAAGGTAAATATATCCACAATAGGCTTCATAATCCTAGCTGATACTTTTCACAGACATTCCTCAGTTTGTGAATTGAACATGTTCTTATGCTACCTGATCTAGGTTGACCTGCTTCTGCAGGGGGGTTGGACAAGACAATCTCTAAAGATCGCTTCCAATCGTACCATTCTGTGAATTAAAAGTTGTATATGTTATTCTAAAACTTTGGTCTCTATACTTACACATACCTCAGCTAAGCAAGCAATTTCTGACAACCCTACATACTCAAGTTTACAAAGGATATTTGCAATTGGAAGGGATATCTTCCCTTATCATTGCATCATGAATCTTAGTTCTAACGTATTGCCGAGTTACACAAATGTGCCTGTAAGGTATGTACTGCTGGCTGGGAGAGGACAAAGGGTAATATATGAGTACATTAAATAAGTATCTTGTAAAGAGTGGAAAACAATGGATTACCAAGAATTTAAATATATATTGTTGAGAATGGGGATCCAGGAATTACTCTGCTCTAGCATATAAATGGGAAATGAGGGGGCTGCAGATTCTAATTGCTCCTCTGACCTTCACCTTCCTGGGTTAAGCAGTCAGAAAGGAAAACTGTGTAAATACCATTAGCAAGATCTCAACAAATCTGAAGATCTCAAAATACTCCAGAGTACACTGGGTCTCCAGTGACCCAAAGTAGGATTCTTTTTCCTAGTGGGCTATCTCCTCCCATCTTTTGCAGGCTCAAAATACAGCCAGAAGACAAAGCTGCCATCTCAACATTAATACATGAGCTGTGTTTTTCTCCCTGTTTCCCCCAGCTATCTCTCCTTATTCACTCCACATGGCAGGAGAGTTTCATCTCTTTGAACTTGTCTCCAATATTTTCAAAAGAGACGAGGGGCAGTGGAAAAAAAGGAGAGAGGGAGGGAAGAAAAGAGAGAAGGAAAAAGACAGAGAGGACACATCAAGGTGAGCTAGGCTTCCACATCATTCATCCTACAAGAAAGCACATGCTTTAATCTACCCTGAGCCAGACACAGGCATTGTTAGGTTGCATTTTGTCTACAAAGCTAAAGAAGTAGCGAGTGTAGTATATTATGCTGCTGTGTCAGTCTAGTTTGACCAGTTTCACAAGTTCAGTAGAAAAGGAAGTGTGACATTTTCATTTAGAAGAACATGAACGAAGCTTAAAAACATGGCTAGGCATGTTGGAGTAAATGGGACGGTGTGTTTCTGAACAGGAGAGAACCTTGTTTTAAAATCGACGGAACATTTTAACAACCGATGACAGATTTGCCTGAACTTAAAATGTGAATGCAGAAAAACTTCACTGAAGATAATGGGAGACAAAGAACAGAGAGATTTTAAGAGGAAAAGAAAGGTTAGATATTGCCACTCCAGTTCTTTGATATCCACAGCTCACAGGTACACTCCCACAGCAGGTACAGGTACACTCTGTCACTCAGAAACAGATGCCCTGTACCGGTACTCATCTGGCATACCAGTGTGTTCCCACACACTTGCTCTCCTGTCCATGTAAGCCAGAACATGCTGTGTGCCATGACTGTTTTTAATCCAACTACACTATCCCAAAGACAGGAATTTCTAAAGGATTTTTGGATGGGAGAGGGAACAGAAGAATAAAATGCAAACTACGAATGTTCACACAGGCTACATGTAGTAAAGAACATCATTTACCAATAAGTAGTATCCATTTTCAAAGCCATGTTTATGTTCATGAAGGGCAAATGTAGAGAGGTCCAGCAATAAGCCCCATTCGTGGTCACAAACCTGGTAGGTCCCAGAATCTTTTAGGTGAGAAACTGCTGCAGGAGCTTCCTCCCACAGCACACTATGTGCCCAGTGTTGCACCCAGCAGAACAGAGTTCCAGGTGGGTACTTCGAGGACGTGAGGAATGGTAGTATTCCTTCGTGAAGGCAGAACCGTAGCTTGAGCACGCTGTGATGATGGAGGGAACTCCACCTCGACAGTCTTAGAAGAGACTTTTATGCATCTAATTATCCAGTTGAACAGTCTCTGCACAGATACGGTTATGCTCTTTGTCCTTTCATTATTTGCTTCAAATATCCTTAGGGACTCTGCTTCATCACTATAGGAAGAATGAGCCTTTTAATATTGAGGACACAAAGAGAAGCCTTGGCATTGGAAGTAAGTGGTTTGGCTAAAAATATGCAGCTTGACAGCTGGGTTTAAGAGGAATTAAAAAAATCACCTTGCAGTGATTTGTACCTGTACCAAATGTACCTGTACCTGCACCCTGTCCAGCCAGAGCACTCTCTGGGAAGCATCAGCAGCAAGGGCCTGGATTTCTTCCACCTTCCCAGAAAAGACGAATACAAAAGGAACAACACCTTTGCAGTAAAGTGAAGGCAATGGATTCTTGTGGACTGAAGGTTGGGCCAAAGACAACTGAAAGAGTACTCAGATGTAGGTTTATGCATTACCACACAAACAAGGTAATTTAAAAAAAAAAAAAAAAGTAGAAATGCTTGTCTCTTTCATGTGATACTGTCATCATAAGCAGGGCTAAGAAAATTCTGCTCCCTCAGCCTTGTGCACTCACAGCCAAAATGTGCCCTCCTTGTTAAAAATAAAGCATCTGTCTCAACTGATCTCAGATACACAAAGTGTGTCCAGTGTTAGGGCTGTCCAGCCCCGAAGAACATAATTCCTTGTTAGGATGTGAACCAGTTGTCCATAAACGGATTTGTCTCTGCATGTTAAGGGAATCAACCATTCTTCACAAATGAGGAAATAGTTTAAACCCAGGATTTTAGGTTTATGCCCATTTATGAAGCTACATGGCTTAGAAGGGCTGCACAAAAACATATTGACTGGGGGGAGGGAAAAAAAAGTCAGGACACCAAGACAAACAACAAATGGTCTAAAATCTCTGCTGCTGCCTAAAGACCTTTGAGCCACTGAATCCAGATGCTCTACAAAGAGCTTTAAAGCCTGGATGGAGCTAACCTGTTGTTTTTTGGCATTCATCCTTATACTACAAGCTCTTAAGGCATAAAATGCTGCTGCAGAAAGGCTGTAAAATTCTTTGATCAAGTGGTTTTTCAGATAAAGTAAAAAAGATAGTGAATTCCCCTGAGGTAGGAATAGCTTTAAGGTGCTCACTGTAGCAGACAAGAAGACAATTTGGAATTAGAATTGGTCTTGCCCATCCTAAGACAAAAGAAAGCCTCTGGGAAACGTTCTCATAGCTGTATAAAACCAGAAACCTCAAGATCAAAAGACACGAACCAGCCATTTACCTCTAAAGCCAAGAATCGGAGCAGCGAGTGTCACTATATTGAACTTGAACTTGCAAATTAAGGTGCTTAGCTTTTCTACATACAGAACAATTTTAAATCTGTGATTTTTCTTCAGTTACCTAAACCAGGTATTTAATGGATTTCACACTGTTCACAGTGTGTGAAAATTATCTGTTGGGCAATGTAGCACCAGTAAGGTGACCTGGTCTTGGTGAACCTGCTTCTGCAAGTGGGTTGGATTAGATGATCTCTAAAGGTCCCTTCCAACCCCTACCATTCTATGACTCTATGAAGGTATCTACTACTTATGTGAAGTAATTCTAATGAAATAATCAAACAAGAGTAAGGTTTTGGGGAGACAACACATACAGAGTAACTTCTGATAATGGTGTGCTGGACCCACTGTCTGACATTGCCTTGAAAAAACTCGGTCACCAGTGATAATGTCAATGTGCACTTACTACACAGTATCACTGCAGGGGAAGAGAGAAGATTATATATAAAAATGTGTTTACTCACACACAATCCACATCATTTCCCATGATACAATACACTTTAACAGTTGGGAAATCAGATGCTATAGATAACAACATAATAATCAAATTATTATTTGACAGCAAAAAAAGATACCGGAAGTTGACCAGTTCTGAAATACTGGATGTTGTGTTAGAAATGGTTTCCAAAACTATCACTGTACAGAGAGTTACTCCTAATATGCAGAAGAATTAGGCTGCTATGTTTTATGTACATGATTAGTTGTAGATGAAGTATACCTATAAAAAAAGTTACACTAAAATAAACTAAATAAATTTAAAAGATCAGGAGAAAAACATGACAGGAAAGACATCTAAATGAGGGGAAGAACAATCTGGCATAAGCAGAAATTGGTAAAAGCTCCCAGTAATAGCTATACTTAAGCTGGAAGTGAAAAAAAAATTGCAAAGTAATATTGCAACCTTCCAATCAGGGAACCAAATGTAAGAAAGTCCCTGTTCACAGTGAGATAATGCAACGTGCTATGAGCACAACTGTGACAGATCTTGTATGATCTTCTGTGATTATAGCGTAAAGGCTCCTCATCTGTCCCATGTGCAGAGCCATCATCAAGAAGAGGGCCTGTGTGTATTGCTATCATTGTCATAATGTTTATTTCAGAGTCAATGTACAAGCATTAGAAAATTAACTGTGTTTGCTTGGATTCTTTCTCATTTTCTCTCTTATTTTTCCATGTTTGTTAGGGGTAGAAAGGGAGATAGAAGGGTAAGAAGGCAGCACAGGAAAAAGCATGGGGAAAGAGGCTAAGAAAATATTTTAAGCAAACCTAGAAACATACAACCTGAATTACAAGTATTATTTTTGGAACAAAATATGGCTTCCTATACTTCTACAGACTTTTTTTTTTTAAAGTAATATAAAAATGACATACACAACTTTACTCTGCCTGTTCTTCCTCAAAGGCATGTTGCAGACACAAATGGTTCCTCCTAAAAAGTTGTGAATGGTGACAAGATCTGTGCTTCAGCCTCAGGCTAAAACCTAAATCTACTGCTACTGTATCAGATTCCTTTTAAGTATCAATAAACAACACAAGCCCTGAGTGATTTCTTTGCAAGACTTGCTGTTTCTGCTTCTGCTCATCCATTTATGCTGTCTATTATATTTCAGGTTAAATACATTTTGTTAATTATGCAGCAGGATAGGTTATATCTTCCATTCACATGCTTTTAATTAAAAAACAAACACACACAGCAATAGGTAGGTTCTTCTAGTCATTTAAGCTTTTAAGCTCAGGTCAAAGCCTGCCCACCCAATATGCGATTACTTTTTACTTCTCTGCACCTACTTCTTCATTGAAAAAGAAAAGCTGGTGATAAAGATTTTTTTCCATACACTCCTTAGGAAGGAGAGACTGTAAAAGGCAAGAAGAAGAGTGCCATGGTGGCTCAGATGCACACGAAACACGAATGCTCCTCTCTACATATCCCTGAGTTTAACAGCAAAAATGACCCATACAAACACCGGAGCAGCAAAAATGCTGCTGTGAAGTGACAAACGCTACCTTACGCATCGATGCAAACTGCCCCACACATGGTCATTTTCTTAGTGAAATCAGTCTTCATCACACTACATCTTGGGGGGAATCCTGGAGCACGCAGTGCTCAAACACAACCACTGCCAGGCCACGTGTCAGGCTTGCAGCAGGTCACAAAATGACTCAATAAAAGCTCCAGGACTCAAGCACTGGTGGCAGCACAACTGGGAGAGGTTCCACAGAAACCAGAGGCCAGAGACCATGAGGAAGAGTTATCCAGTATTAGAAGCCCTCAGCAACAGACGTGTAATTTATTCTTCCACAACATGGGAAATAAATAAAATTACCTGACAACTTCACCAACTAATATCTCATTTCTCCTTCAGCAGCAAGACTGGAGAGCATGCTTCACCAGGCCTTTCCATGTCCTCTCCTCCATTTTCACTCTCCTCGTTTTCTAAACAAACTTCTGCTGCTGGATCTTGGCTCAACCTCCCCTTACTAAGAAGCTCTTTACACTTCATCAAAGCCCAAAACATTCCCATTCTCACCCGTCCTCCCCAGCAGCCTTCCTCTTGAACCCTCCTCCTCCTCCTCCTGGGGCTTTCCCATGTCCACCTCTCCTCCTAGTGCCAACCCCACCTCCAATAACTTCTTCCACATTCAACTCGGTGAGACTTCCAGTCTTCTGTCCTCTCTCCAAGATTGACCTATGAGTCTTGGACACAGCATTTCACACCAAAGACCGATGAATTGGGGAGGGGAATACCACTGAACAGGGAAGACGACTGAAATAAGGAGAAAGTAGCAGGTATTTTTAGAGAAACATGTAACTGTCAAGCTGTATTTGTATAAATCCTGCACTTTTCATAACACTCTCTGCAGAACACGGCATTTCACAGAGCACTTGAAACTTAATCCTTGTCACTGATATCTAAGTAAAAGCCACTGTCAGAGCTGCTGCTCCTGTTCCAGTCTCTCCTGAAGACAGAAGATAAAGACAAAAAACACACATGGACAAGTCCGATGTGAAAGATCTCATATGAAGAGAGGTACTGGGAGCCATCAAAACACTAAAAGGGAACAGGATAATGTGTACTTTTAGGACACTATTTTTAGATGGTTTTAAACTTTATTACTTAAATAGTGTCTTTTAACATCTGCAGATGTTAAAACTCGAATGCTAGGTTTGACTTGCAGTAAATTTCAGTAAGCTCTGTATTATTTGATTCATCTAGGAAAAAAATGTTTTCACCAGATTTTACCATGCTGCCTTCTTACATCCATTAACATATTCCCTCCAAAAATTACTCTTTTGAACTCCTAAGTCCTGATATCAGAATGTTTAACCAAAACAAAAAAATACTTTTACTAAATGCAGTAACTTGGTCTCAGTATGAACTACGGCACAGCTTCCATAGTGCTATAATAATTAGAGTTAACATAATGAAAACCTAGTAAAAAGACTATAAATACACCATTTGAACATATGAACACATATGGATGTGAAAAGGGAAATCAAACAAGCTCTCCAAACTAAAATTAGATTCAAAACAGAACAGCGTCCCACAGAAATAGCACAGATCTAAAAAGTCTATATAAATTTACTATGTCAAATTCATTTTTATCTAACATTCTGTTTCATCTATCCATGTTTCCAGAGTGTATTTAAGGTATTGAGAGTTTAACTGTTCGTGTAAATCTGAACTGTAAAGTAGCTACTTTAGACACATTTGCATGTTTGAGGCAAACCAGAGCTGGGTTCATCGCAGAGCTATAAAACCATGGTGCCCAGTTCACCGAGTTGTGAATATGATCTTCCTAACCAAGCTTCTGCTCAGAAATTTTGCATTTCTTGCTCTGTTTTCATTTTCTGTACACTTGAGTCTCCCTTTCTGAGGACTTCAACACAATGATTCATTAAAAGTACACCTTCTGAAGAGCGGTCTCATCAAAAAAAGGGAGAACAAAATCCATTTATTCTCTGTTATTGTATAAGTATTCACCTCAATATGCTTTTAAAGCAATTCATCTGTGAAGATGAGCCACCTCTCAGTTCAAATAAAGATACTTTTGAACACAATACTGATTTTCTTGTAGCCTCTGCAACTTTCTGCCACAAAACTTTGGCATAAAAAGCTTGTGACAGAGCTCTGAGCAGTTTTTGGTTTATTTTGTTTATGCTGCATCCTCCACGCCAGATCAATTTGCTGCGTCCTGCATCTTCCAACATGTCGTATACATTGAAGGTCATGTCAACCAACAATTGGGGAATCAAATCAAGCAGTAGCAGTGTGTCCATTTTTCTTCCAGACTGCCCCAAAGGTGTTTGCTGCAACAGATGCCAATCATTAGATCGTGACTCTGTTAAATTTACAGGCACTTCTTTTGTGAGATAAAATCAGTTTCTTCTGAGCTGTTTAATTACCTTGTGACTTCTGGGATTTAGCTTGCTCCTTTTATTTTTTTAAGACAAGTTATCAAATAAATAGACAAGCTACACGTCTATTGATGCACTTGCAAGACACATGCAGTAGCTGAGGATGTACTGCTTCTGCTGCCTGGGGAACTGCGACAGGGGACAAGCCAGTTAATCATTCCTGCCTACATCTTGTGTTTTTAATGTTCAGATGCATGGCTATCCCATGTCTCACAAGCATCCCAAAATATTCAGGTAATCTTTAATGTAAGGAAGAACTTCTAACAGATGATTGAAGATTCACATTCCTCACCTACAAGGTCTTACTTGCCAGCCCATTTTACAGTGTTTCAGCTCTTACTCTGCTCTGCCGCATGTACACTCCCCCATCATCTTTCTATTCCTGTTTTTTCTCTGAACTTTTTATCTTCTGCTATGTCTCTCGTTCTCAGCAATCCTCCTCTCAGACCTTCCTAGCTCAGCGACAGATTTTGTGCACAAAAGGCTCTAAATTTTTAGGGCAGGAATTATCTCACTACTTTTGTTAGTTAACAAGCTATGTAACCTTGACAGGGGAGGGAAACACAACCTACTACATGGTTTTAAATAACTACTATACTCATAAATTATTTGTAACAGAAATAATACGCCTACACCAAAAAGCAGAAGGAAAGATCACATACAGCAGTGGTGTCTCACAGTCGTCGATGCCATCTGGAGCTCCGAGCGGCTATCTCTGCTCGGCGGCCTGCGTGCACACCAAGTTGCACGATACGCAGGAAAATACATCAGGACTTCACAATTCTTTCCCCAGTAACACATTAATACAGATCTTCCACCCCTAGCTAACACTTCAACTGTGAACACGCTGTTGTTGACGAAGGCACAACAGGTCAAGCCTGGAGAAGAGCGAACGGCTTTGTCCCCAGCACAATGCCCTAGAGCCGCTGCACATGCCCCTCGCTCAAGTCACGTGAGCCCTATCATTATAGTTGCTGGCAGGTCCAGTGGGACCGCTGAAGGCTACAACAACACTCCGAGGTCCACAGGCCTCCGGGAAGGGACAGGCCACCTTCTGATCCACAGCCCGGATGAATGGATTAGCGTCGAGCCGGGCCAGCTGCCGCAAGCTTTATCAGTGCGCAGCCCTGACAGATGGGAGCCCATTGGAGAAGCCTCCTGCTACAGCCTGCACAGCCCTCGTGCTGGCCTTCTGCTCATCCCACGCTCGCTGACACGAAAGAGGACACAAAAAAAACCCCCAAAGCGGCAAACACAGGCATTCAGTTTGGGATGCTGATTAAGTTAAGCCACATCAAGAGAGCTGCCCTGGAAGAGCAAGTTGTTTTACTGCAGCAAAGCTACTTGTGGTAAAATGCTTCATTTTTGTTTGAATTTGCAGCTGGGAGGATTTCTAACAGATGACACTTGTTTCCACACAGAATTACCTGCTGGCATTAAAACTGGCATACATCAGGACTGTAGTGAGAAACACACAAAAGAAAGAAGCGACAACAAACTGTAGAGATTAGTTCAAACTGATTTTGTTTCTCTGTCTATCTATATGTCATAGATATGGAAAAGAAGGCATATCCCAACTTCATCCAGCAGAAGATGCAACTTACATCTTCAGACAAGGCAGATAATGTCCATTTGACAAAATTTTAAGTCATCAAGCATGCATCTACTCGAGAACTACTCGGTGTTTTATCTGAGGCAATGGGTTGCAACAAGATCAAAACCAGTCAATTTTTACTGTTGCAATTTTTATTCACGAAAATCAAAAATCCTTTCAAAATCACAGAAATAGAAAATTGTGGAAAAAAAAAACAACCAACCCAAACCTAGTTACTGCCAAGAAAAGAAAAAACACCAACACTTTGCTGTTGACTATGCCACACTGAAGTATGTGCAACACTTACACACAGCAGTATAAAAAAAGTAAATCACATTGCTTCTATTTAAGAAAGAAACTCTCTTAACAGGCTGTTATATGGCCAGATAAAAGCCCAGCGGAGCCAATGGCAGCCTTTACATTCATTGCAAGGGACTTTGTACCAGACGTTATGTATCAATATACATATTTTCTCTCCAGTTACATCTCATGAGTCTACAATTCACTTTGAGCATAAATGCGAACAACATTTAGAAAGAAGAGCTACAATTTGCCAGCCTTCGATGTAAAAGCCTCAATTTTCCTCCCCTCTCTTGCTTCATGAAAGGGGTTTCACATAAAAGTATATTCCAACCCAAGTCTAAAGTTGTTTCATTGTAGGATAAAAAAATTTCAACTCAAAAAAGCTGCCTATCTCTGAGCAAACAAAGTACTCAGAATTTTGTTTACACAAGTTACACTTGTGCACCACGAGGAGTATCAACTTTCATTTACATATTCATAGGTAAATTCCTATTAGAACTCAAAATAAACCTTGTAACAATCAACATCAGCACTTTTGATTTCTGTCAGTGTTTCCAAAAATACAGTCCCAAACCAGTCACAATGCAGCTTCAAACTAATTTCACAACTTCTTTAACTTGAAAACATATTTAGTGCATAAAAGTCAAAATACAATCTTAAGGAATAAGAAAGCTAGTAACAAGTACTGCAATGAAAGTTGTTTGAACTTTGATTGAGTCAAGATGTCTAGAATAGTTTATAAATTATTCATCCAGCTCAAAACTGGCTATTTGATTTACATTTAAACACAGTGATTTTTGTACTCTAACATAAGTACACGTTGAGGACAGCTTTCTTATGATGTGTTTTCCAAAAACTAAATGAAATAACTGTCTTCAGTATATGGAAAACACGACTACAAATCTATTCAGGCAATGTCCAACTCCGTAAGCAAAAGTGGTCAGTATCTACTTCTAAAGACAAATTGACATAGCTTCAGCAAATTACATCAAAACGTATTGGAAAAGCTTACCATGTATCTCCTGAAAAAGAAAACCTATTTCTCATTAAGGATTTTTCAGTAAGTATAAAATCAAGATAAAGGACTACAGAATTTATTGTAACTCTTAACTCTTAAACCAGAAACACACACACACACAAAAAAAAAACCAGTTTGGTATATTCAAAAGTAACACTTGAATAAAAACACGGGCATTTAAAGTAAACAGCATTTGAAAAAACTGTGTTTAAAAGTAAACAGTCTCTGAAAAATTGTTTTCAATGGGGGAAAAAACAAAAGCGTTCATCACAAAAACAACCAACCACCCAACAAATCTGAATGGTGGTATTCTCCCTAAACTTTGCCTTATTTTGTTGCTGCAACAAGGACACTTCTGTCTTGGGAAACACAGGAAACAGGTGCTCTCAAGGCACTGCTGTGTCTTGATATTCAGTGGGGGTACTAGTTTTAAAGGCTTAATTACTTAAAAAACGCTCTAGACCAGATAAAGATTAGTTAAGGTAAATAGTGATTAGGATTCCACACACTTACTTATACTTGTGGGACTTCATCAGTTAAGCCTGAACCCCATGTTTTATAAACACATTTATGAATTCTGTGTGTCATATACCAACGTTTCTGATACGTGCCCAAACTCAATGCCTGTGTCTCAGCAACTTATGAAGAAATGTGTCATCTGTAGATTTCAGTCATTCACCTTTTAAATTCTACAACACAGAGGGTTATAAATTTACCAAGGAAGTATCTTCAAATGGAAGGGTTTGATGGTTTTGTTTGGGATTTGTGAGGGGAGAGGGTATTTTAAGTGCAGAAAGCATCCGTACATCCACATTTCATGCCATATAATGTTTGTTTGTACTACACTGACCTAGTTAAGTCTTGACAGAAGCACTAATAAATATGACCAACAAATTCAACAGAGGAGGAACACACACCTTTTATGCAGAAACAAGAACAGAGGACCTACAAAAAAAATACAGTAGTTCTCACCTACTGACACATCAAACATCCAGAGCTGACCAACACAGCTGCGTCACTTAAAATGCTCAAAGTCCAGATGCACACAAACTCCTGCTTGTTACAGAAGCCTAATTAGTGTTGACAGACAAAAACTCACAATGAAGACTATAGATAGTCTATTTCAAAGAAAAATATATAGAAAGAAAAGCAGAGACACAGAAGAGATGCGTTTGGGCAAATATTGGAGCAGATATCTAAACAGAGCAGAGTAGGTGCATATAAGGCAACCGGTTTTTAAAGCTGAGCTCAACCAATCTATGAAATGTATGATCTAACTGCCTACAGTGGTCTTCGGTTTCCATCACTCTTCTGCTAGTTCAACACGTCCAAACAAGACGTGTTCATGCTTCTATGTCTAAATGTATCAAAACAGGTTTTTTGTGTCATTTTAATAGACTAAGCTTGTGGAAGATCACAAGGAAGAAAGGAAGAGAAATGACAGAGAATTAAATTTCTTCAGGCAGCTCTAAAGCTGCTCTGTTGTGTGGCAACTTCATCAGTTGTTCCATCACAACCAAAACTGTACAAATGAGCAGTGGCAGCACACTGATGTTCTCTCTTCTCTCACTTCTAAGTTCACTGTGCCTTGTAACTACAGCTGTATGCAAGAATTCATATATATGTCCCCAAAAGAAACCACAAAACCTAATATTCTCAAAGCCCTGGGTGAAAAACAGTTGGTGAAAGATTGAACGAAAACTCAAATATATAATCAGATATTCAACTGCAGTTGAGCTTACTGATGGATAAAAGACAATGTCTGTACAGAGAGAAAAGAAATGAAGTTGTGTTTAGTTTTTCTGCTTGGCAAATTTTGGAATGTTTTCTCCCACTGGACAGCATTATAAGCACCATATCCAGGTGTCCTGAGGCAGCAGATTGTTGCTGCTGGTGTGAAGTAGCTTTATGTGGTGTCATTTCCTTTGCAATGAACACTTTCCCAGCTGATTAAAATACTGTGACAATCTCAAAGCTTGCAAAATCCAGGAAAACATACGGATTGCTTTACAGAAAAGCTAGAATACTGACTAGTATGTGTGAAGGAGCCTTTTGCCAATGGTACTCTAAGATACAGCTGCCACTATCATTAACAGCTGAATGACATTAAGGCAGTACAGGTGGTACAAGGCAGAAAGCACTTTTCACTAGTTGCAAAGTCAATTAGAAGCCACATAACTACATTCCAGCGCCCAGCCCTGGAAAGCAAAGCATAGATGTGTGAACAAGTTGCTACACACTGAGAGTAACTTACCCTCTTTTGTGGAGGGCTACAGTGACAGTGCAAAGTAACAATGGTGACTGGCATGTCCACAGATTTGGAAACCTGTGGCAAGTTCATGCCTTGCGGTCAGGCAGTGTGCCTGCACATGGGAGCAGGGTGGAAGAGGCCACTCTCCTCCAGCAGAACCCTTCAGCTGCCACACACCACTCACTGCACCTACGTGACTGTAGCAGCAACAACAAACTTGTGGTCAAAAAGTTTGTGTTAAGGGTTGTTCATTCCAAACAAGTTATCGATGCAGAGAACAGATGAGGAGTAAAGAGAAACAACTTAAAGGAATAAAATAAAAATTTTAAAAATGTGTGGGATAAGCCAAAAGACAGGCCAGCAATTAAAAACCAAAAATGAAACATTTGAAATGTGATGAGAAGGAAAACTTAGCAAAAGCAAGGTGCACAAAAAAAGTATGGTTTTGGTTTGCAGTGCAGATGTTTAGGATTTACAATCAATACAGTTCGCTTTGTCATGCCATAAAATGTATATACAATTATACCCAAGATGTGTGTAAATGTTTAAATATTAAAACAAAACATATTCTGGGTGTTTGATGTTTGTTTTTAAAAAGGAAAAAAACGCATCTATTTTACAAGGATCCAAGCACTAAAGTGAAATTAACATAAAACAAACAAACCAGTGTAATAAAATAAAAAGCTCAAAACCAAGTTAACCAAGGTTGTTAATGTCAGTTAAATGGCAAAGATCCATGTTAGCCAACGTTTAATATCAATTAAATGGGAAAAGACTGCCTTACAATTACACTTGAAAGATTAATTTATGCTCCTTCTAGGCTTTATGTTGTCTCTAACAAACATGCACGTGTTTCCACACATTTCTGAAATCTGAATTTCCTCGTGTAAATCGTCAGCATCACTCAGAAATTTTGGATTTCTTCTTCCTTCTTGCCAGTATTTAGGAGAATGGTAGCACTTAACTGCTAGTTCTACCTACCTCTTCTTCCTATGGCAAATCCATGACTAGTAAAACCATATGCTGAACTTTTGTGTTAGAAGAGGAGCCAGAGCTCCTGTCCACCTCTTCCCTCTAAAAAACACCTCACAGGTTAAAAACTTGAAAGACAAAAAGGCACAATGTGCATTAGCACAAATTCATGGTGTTTTGCTGACCATGAAAGAACATCCTGGCATGGATGAAAATGGAAGTCTGAAAAAAATAAGCATATTTGGTAAGAAGGTTTGTTTTTTCATACCCTGTCTCTGAGTGATACTGCCTGGATGGAATTTATAGAGAGCCACAGTCAAAATACAGAAGCTGGGAACAGCAAAGCAGCTATATGGATTACATTCAGCATTAACACTTTGTAGTTTCACAGGGAAAACCAAGTGCTGGAGCACCCATCAACAGTGTTGTTCCTTCTCCTGTCTTGGGAAAAAAAACCCGAAAACAGGTAAAATGTACCAATGACAAGAAAGAAAAGAAAGTGTTGGCCACTGTGCAATGCTCACAAAATATCCACACAGGGAAAAGCCAACACTAACAAGTATTCATAGAATATATACACAGATCAAGCAGTGGAAACGTCTCTGGGGTTATTTTCAATACAAATCCTCCTACAAGCAATTCAGCCTAGAGAAGGTGAAGTAAACACAGCTGATAGGTATTTTACGTTAACAATATTAGGGGAAGCTCAGAAAACTCTGTGCGACTAACACAGAGCTATCTAAATTGCACAAATTCTGATTTTTCTTAATCTTCATAAGATGAAGAAAAAGGAGAGTTTAGGGTGTTTGGGTCTCCTCCGCCCTCAACTACAGTGTCCTAGCTAAGTTTGCCTTACAGGTCCTATAGACATAGGATTATGCCAGAGCTCTTCACTAGGATTAGGCACAGAATGGGAGGACTATCTTTTTATCAAAACCGAACAGCGCCTACTATACCATTCTTTCTAGAGGTCAATAGAGAGAAAATACTTGTACTACCAGTCCTGGCCTTTTCACCTTTCTATATTCATAAACAAGTTCAACTGCCAATTTACTTAAACTGATAGTGAAAATGTGGATCTTGCTCACAACTGCAAAAGCAGTTCGCTCTCCCTTTCCTGTTGGTCCTTGAGGTGTGGAGTTTTCTGGGAGGCTGGCTCTTTCAAACACGTTATCATCCAAATAGATAAGTTTTAAAAGAGGCAGTTACCTAATTGTATGTTATTATTTCCTGGAACTGGAAGATTTTAATTGGTCCAACAATACAGACAAGCAACACGTTTTAGGAAAGGTATTCTTAGATGCTTGCTTGGCTTATTTGCATAGACATACTACTACCCTTCAGAGCAAGGAGGATGTTCAATCTCTGCTTCAGGGTGTGGAAGGATCCTTTGAGTAACACTGAGCTTGAAAATGTCAAGGCAGAGATTCCCAATATGTTTAAAAGACACTACATAATTCATCATCTCAAATCATCTCTTTGGGCCCCCAAACTGAAATCTGTGGTCAGCTGAATGTAAACCATATGAACCAGAAATGTATCTGGTGTATTTTACAGAAAAGCATTTCCTCTCTCAAGAACTGTATCATGACCATTGCAAAGAAGTCAGCTACTCAAGTTGGTCACTCAGTCACTCATTCACTCACCACAACACTGAGAACAAAGGTACCAAGTCTCCACAGGAACCCCCATTTTGTAAAGCTCATGAGCCAGAGAGCAGAAAAGCAGACCTGTGTTTCAGTGAACAGTCACAATGCCTGCCCAAAAGGGAACTGCTGATATTGGTAATAAATGAGCTCTCTATGAACAGACATAGAACAACTTTCTTGTGAAGCCGCCATCAGGCCTAGACAATCAGGCTCAAAATTCTCTTGACTGTCAAAGGAATCTGCTAAAGACCCCATCCTTTAGGTTGCATGTGCTAGAAATCATCTGACAGAGGTCTGGTAGTGCAGTTGTCCAGTGTTTTGTGTGAAGACCTTGAAGATAAGGATCACAGAGTAGGGTAGGGTGAAAATCAGGTGGGTTCGGGTGGAAACAAAGCAGGATTGTCAGAAGACAATCAGAAGACACACAGGGAGAGATTGCTTATGCAAGACCTTTCAGGAATGGGCTTCATGTCAAGCTTTCCCGAAAAAGACCAGTTTTGCTGGATTTTTGAGACAGTATTAACAGGCTTAGGTCAAGGCAGTATCTGTAGTACAGAGATACAAACAGCTTTCTTCCAGTTGCCAGTAACAATGACAGAGAGGACACACACACACTGTAGACACGAGGAATCCAAACAGTCTCCAGTCCTTTCCAGAAAAAAATGCCAGTATTCCTTCAAAAAATAGAAGATGCATTTGTCCAACACTAACTGTACCCAGACTTTCATAAATGTGAGAGCATGCAAACCAAATATGCAAAAAAAAATCTTTATTAAGTCTTGACTGGAAATAGGAACACACAAATAGAAAGATCTGGCAATTACCAGACTTCTCTCAAGGCGAGAAAGAGGAAGGAGTTATCAGTCACCCAGTATTCATAGTAACTATTATGTGCAAGCATGAAATAATCTATGAATACATGAAAGCATCAGTACTGGATATTAAGTAAGCCAATGGAACTTCAAAATGCTTGGAAATTAAAAGACACAGGTTTTCAATGCAGATATTAACTAGCAAATTCTGCCATTTATACAGAAAGCCTTGTTCTTCTCTTTCCCTACCATCTGTCTAAATTGTAAATAAAATACTCAAGAGCCCAGGACAGTCTGGAGATGTTCTTAGGCTCCAGTGTGTTAGGTTTAAGCAGTAAATGAATCAAACTGGGGTGGGGGGGATAAAATAAAACCACAAACTCAAAACAAAACAACCCAACAGCTTTTTTCCTCTTATAAAAGGTCATTTATTGTTGTGTCTGTTATACAAATAATTGCCTTCCCCTGGATTTGGTCAGTAATATTTTAAATGGTTGCAAGTGCAGTTATTTTTTTGAAAGCAACCTGAAAAACTAGGTTAGCCTAGAAAGTGAATTCCATCTGTCCTGGTTGTCATCAGTAAAAGACACCTATTCACATCCTTTCAAGCATATAATCTAGTACTCAGTCTAAAACGGGATTTTAAGACTTCTCTTATCAGCTTTTCGCCTTACTTCGGTAAGCAGAAAATACGCTACTTCAAGTAGGTGCTGTACTGAAATTAGAGAACTGATTTTTTTTTTTCCTTCACAAAAGAAGAACTGGTACAGGCAATACAGGAGGGCCAACACAACAACACATGGGAGGAAAATCTAAACACTTTGTAATCACAATAATATGTACAACAAGCACTTGAAAGAATCACACAGTGTGAAGCCTGGGGAGGTGGAAAAGGGTGTTGGAATGATTATTACTGCCTAGATTTGATACTTTAGTGGCTAGAAGACTCTACATATTACAATAAGCAACATTCTTCTGAATAGATTAATTAAAAATATTACATTTTGTATATGATGGCATTATTTCAGGAATTTGCTCATTTCACTGGAAATACAGCATATGAAATTTGGCAAAAATGTTGCTACCCTCATGAACAGTGAAAACAGAAGGCTGGTCCCAATGCACATTTTTTTTTTTTCCCAATTAGATTCACTCCAGTATGGTTCAGTTATTAACTCAAGACTATGAAGATGACTGGCTCAGCTTGCACTGAAGCCTGTGTTGTTCCCTACAATACATAAAATTTTCTCATTTCAGTATAAAGCTTTAGAAAGAGAAATACCTTCATTTCCAGTTAATTTTAGGATTTGACAAGATCGGACCATAAATCATAGACTCATAGAATGGTAGGGTTGGAAGGGACCTTTAGACATCATCTAGTCCTACTTCCCCGCAGAAGCAGTTTCATCTAGATCAAGTCACACAAGAACGTGTCCAGGAGGGTCTTGAAGACCTCCAAGGAAGAAAACTCCATAACTCCTCTGGGCAGCCTGTGCCAGGGCTCCCTCACAGTAAAATAGCTTTTTCTTATGTTTAAATGGAAATTTTTGTGTTTTATTTAAATGGAATAAATAAATGGAATGCCAAGAGTGTTTTTCTAGTTGAAAAACTGACACAATATGAATGGTATGTTATATACGGTACCTCAATAGGTGATGTAAATTGTTCTAACGTTTCAACACTAGTCACATCCAGCCAAATTCTTAAAAACCTAAAAGAATATAGAGAGTACTCTACCATCTTTTCACTTTCTTTGGGAGGAGTCAACATTGTTATACATGATAAACCCAAGGTTTTCAGTTGTCAGTATGTCTGGTTATAAAAATCAAGACTGGATGTGTAGGAAATGGAAATGCATGCAGGCAAAACAAAGCAGCATATCAATTTTTCTATAAACTGCTCTTCAAAGCAAAAATCCCCTGAAAGACTTAGTCATGCCTGTGACAAGAACAAACATGGCACATAGACTCTAGCGGGTTTACTGCAAGGATGAGGCATGGGTGCTCCTCAATAGGGATGCTGAAGAGCCAATGACTATAAACTACTGAGATTAGATGGAAGAGAGCAAATTGCAGTGCCACTATTAAACCTTTCAAATTTCAGCAGCCCTCTTGGAACAACTTTGTTGCCTTCTTCACACCCAAATTCTCAGCCCTCTACCAAACACCTTGACTTCAGCCTTAGTCCTTCAACAACAGCATTGACTCTGCCCCTCACTCAACCATAATTTCCTTTAGAAAATAATCAGTAAGCACCTTGTCAGCTCACCCAAGTGACACTTTTACAGTAAGAAGAGCGAATAGTTATTGAAAGAAAAAAAACAAAACACACATCCATCCACTCCAAAAATAATTTAAAAAAACAAACAAACAAACAAACAAACAAACTCCAAAAAAAAACCTCCCACCCCAAACCCAACCCCAGGTAGGATGGGCAATACTGTTGGAGCACTACAAGACTGCAGGGCAGCTATCACTAATTCACTTCAGCTAATGAATTTATCAAACATTACTGGTTTTATTCAAATTTCATGGTAATTACAGGATGCTACAGAATTGTCAAATTAACAAAATGGCTAGATTTTTTTTACCCTAAAATGTTGTCTTTCTTTTGGAACATCTCATTTAGTACTTGATTTTTACTTTTGTTTCAAAGCACAGAACACATACATTTACTTTCCACTATTCTACGCATTTACCATGGGCTGAAACCCAACCAGGATTCTCTACTGTTGCAGGTTCCCAAGAAAACCTCCAGTATAAGAAAATAAAGTAAAATTCCTTGCTATTATAAACTGACTTTTACTCATGTGAACTAAGCAACTACTGACATATGAGTTAATATGAGCATACCAAACTTATTTAGGAAAGAGAAATGGGCTATTATAATTGTGTTTGATTCTCATTCACTTACCAGACCCACTCTGGAAAATGAAATAAACCATGCCAAAAGACATTAATTCTCTTCAATGTATCAGAAGTACTTTACAGAAGCAGTGTAAAGAGAAATAGCTATTGTTCTTATTTTATTTCCAATCCCCTTATGCTCCTTACTGTTATGAGGATCAAATTCAAATACACCAAGCAGCTATTTTGAATGTTTGCAGCCCTAGTGAAACAGAATATGAGCACACTGCAGCTACATCCTAACTTGCCTGCCTGCCATCCACCCGTCATTTGGATGGGTAATTTCTCCCCTCGGGACCATATGCAGTGCTTAAAGCTGAGTCAGTTTGCCGTATGGCATTATTCTATAAAAGCAACACGGCTTTGCTGGAATCTGACCTAGGAGGGTAAAGGCTTCTACACACTTGGCTCAGTAGTTGCTAGACATGTTAAAGAAACAAACAAACAAAAAAATAAAATTTAAAAAAACACATCCATTTCAAATGTGAAGTGTGATCCATTTGTTTTACACAGCATTTTTCCTACTGAGAAGTATGGGCTTTACACTATTAAGCAGAGTTGCGAACATTATTCTTGTTATTACCCACATCAAATAGCACACAAGAAATGACAAAATACAGAATGTACAAAATAAGCACATAGCATTGAATTACAGATCTACAGATGATTTCTAAATCCATTGCATGTTACATCTACTGAATTATACAGATACATTTTCATACTTTTTTGTATCACTGTCCAGCTGTGCTTCTTTATTAATAGATTTTATACTAGGAATTTGGAGAACTCTGGACATAAAATGTTTCCAATAAATGGCTGGTGGATGCAGGACTAGCACATTAGAAATGTTTGCTAATATTCTCCCCCTTTACTTTTGTTTTACTGCAGCTATCTGTTTCAGCTTTTTACTGTGTAGTGTGGAAAGTAATTATTTCAGAATGCAGCAGACAGAATCACTGTTTCTTTAACTGTGTCTTTTAGTGTGATACAACAAAAGCAAGCCAAGAAAGGAGAAAAAGAACCACTACTACCACATAAGCAGGAGGGATCCTTTTCATGCATACTCTTGATTGCTTTTCCGTTACAAACACTGCTAATATTGTTCCAGATCAACAGAAACAACAACAAAAAAATCATGAGCAATCCTAAAACCTTTACAGATGCTGGTAATTCTGCATTTGTCAATCTGCATAGGAAACACAGTATTAGTTTACAATTGCATTAGAGATCACAGGTAACAGTGGCTTGCTAAGATAATTACGGTATGAGGCCATGTATCATTACCAAATTCTTTCCAGCTCCTTCTTTTATAAAAGTTTTACTATGTACATGAGAAAAGGAAGAGAGGAGCATTATAATGTACTTGTTAATGTAGACCTCAGCTACGTTTCCACAGTCCAGACAACTGGCGCTCAGAAGGGGTCCAGCCAAAATGGAACATGTGCGTGTAGTACAACCCACTGGCTTTGACCACGGGTACTAAAATATTCATATCTCCTTTCAATGTCACTTGCATACAAGCAGCTTTTCCTCCTCCTTTGAAACATAAACCTCTGCTCTCCCAGGTGATACCAAATGGCCACAGAATTAGTACTGTCTTTCCATAGAAAAGCACCACCGAGCTAAGAGGCGAAGTACCTGTCAGACATTCGCTTCTGTCTCCCCCAGGCTCAAGTACCTATTAATTACAGCCTACCCACTCCATCAGGAGATNTTCTCAGAATCAAAAGGAGAGCTGCACTGCTCCCTTCTCCAAACTTCATTGGGTAGCCAATTCACTCCCTCCCTCTCCCCGCTGTCCTCTTGTCATATGCATTCACCATCAGGGCTCTTTGCTAGAGAAACTTCATCCTCTGCACAGAACGTTTTACTTTACAACGCAAGGCTCCATAATGCCTCCTTTGTGGCACACTGAGGAATATGAATAATAAGCTGAGGATTCATATGGCTTTATTATTACAGGGCTTTATAAGATAAAACACCCAGAAGAGTTAAAACAAGAAACCCACCTACTGTAGTCAGTCAAAAGTGTTTTGATTAGTAAGTTATCCAGATTAGGTATTTTGTCTTTTTAACACAGACAGAACTGTATTCATACCAGAGTTTAAAGCCCAGAATGACACGTACCCATTAACCCAAGCTGCAAGAGGTGGGGACACACACACACACACACAGACAGACCACTAGAGCAAACCTACCAACACGCCCTTCACTCTGTAAACAATGAACAAAATAATGAAACCCATCCCCAAAGCCCACCTCTCAGCCAGGCCCTATAAGCCCCTAAATGAACAGTAACATTTTGGAAGATGGGTGTCCATTGGGAAATCTCATCTGTGTTAGACTAGAAAAATATGGCTGGAAAATATTCACTATGAAAATTCTGTCCAAAATCCAGCTGAAGCCTAAGTCTGGCTATGACACAGCTACCCCATGGAGGCAAAACCAGGGAAGGAAATGTCCTCTTTTATGCTTTCAAAACTGTTACCCATGGAAAGGGATACAAGGATCATCCTTTCTGCATTTTGCTTCTTCTCAAGCAGAGTTGTCACAGTGATGGATGCTGCAGAAACATACATAAACCAATTTCACCGTCGAGAGCATAATGCTCTCCCAAAGCCATGCTGCAGACCAGTTGCTATGCTGGAAGCAGCACTCAGGTTGGTAGGACCATTAGACAGAGCTCTCTTACTATAAAAGCCTGCAAATAAATGTAGACTAAAATAAACAGCAAGTCAGATGTTTTATCTGGGGATGTTACCTCATTAAAGGCTATATATGCCAACTCCAATTCAATTTGAAGTAACCTTACGAGTGAAGACATCTCCCTCCCCCCCTCCAAACCAGAATTAGATCCACTTGATCATTTTAATTATACCACATTGCTCTTTTCAAAGAGTCCTGCGAGCCTTTATAGGCTGCTGTGCTCCCCTTTGAAATTAACAAATTAGGCTTGGTAATTAGAGAGTCAAAATGGTGCGTTATATTGTTTGGGGGTGACAAGGGATTTAAAAGTGTCTCATTTTAAGGCGTTTTCAAGGTTTGAAGGTAAAATACTACCACTAATCACATATATTCCCATTTTCCACCTACACTGATTAATATCTACACAGTGCACTGAGAGAAATTTTTTTTTGCATCTTCATTAAGAACATTTCAAGGCATATTCCTCAAATTCTGTTCATTTGAAATGACACTGTAAATATCTTTTAAATGCTATTTACCACCAAAAATCCACCCCAAAGCCTCCCAGTGTATAACTGTAAGTACTAATTTATCTCAGAAATTATAAATTACTATTTTTTTTTCCTCCTTAATAGACCTGTTGCCAAATCTTAGGATGTCACTGAAGCCTGATACATCAATTCAAGAATACAGCTGAGTCACCCTTCCGTCTGAGAATAGGCCTGTGCATCTGCTCACTGTCAAACAAAAACTTTAGTAACTTGTGTATTTCAGTTTCAGTATTACTTCACATTATGCTGCATGCCTTAAATTCATTATTAACCACATTGTCTCCGCAGAAAGACTACCATGATGTACCACTTCAGAGACTGATGACCAGTTTCACTGGTTAACATGAGCATAGGGTGCCAAAATTTAGGGAGGGCTGGCCTGAGAGGCCATAAGAGGACATTTATAACATTGCTTTTTCATCTCAGGCTCTCAAGCCTCTTTATACACAAAACAGCTCATAGGTAGTTAATTACTTTTGCAGGATATACAGGGGTAAACATCTGCCAATCTTATGTCACTATTCAGAGCACAAAGAAAACCAAATTAAAGAAACCCTGATGTCTCCTACCATTATTCTCCTATAGAAAGTATGGTACAATACGTTTTGATACTATGATTTTTTTTCATCTACAGCAAATCTAGAGCAAAAAATACAATGCTGATGTTTTATTGCAGTTTTCAATGCGTTTGTTTTTCAGCAAAGCCACTTTTGACAGTGCTCAGAATAAATGCAACATAGCAGTATTTCTCACCAAATTTACAAAACCCGAAGCGTAAGGTATTTTAATTCTATTCAGAGTTTTAAAGCACAGAGTATATAGACTTTCTTCCCCTGAAGTACTCTTCTAAGCTGGCACTGTGTAACGGTAGGTGAAAATGTCAGAGAGGAGGAGGGAACTTCATTCCCATATATAGGATCAAAGAATATAAAACATAGGAGACAATAAAAAGGAAGCAAGCGAAAAAGAAAGAGGTATTAAAAGGGTACGATGAATGGCATATACATCCCTGTGATAATTCCTTTCCTGCTTTATTGCTTGGTAATGATCACACAATACTATACTTCATTGATCACTGCTTGAAATCTAAGCTTCATTTCCTTCACATACGTTAAACACCTTTGACTTGAATTCACTTCATGTAACTTTTCTGTACTTTCTTTTTAGTGTAAAGGGAAACGGAATATAAATACTGAATGAAGAGGGAAAAGAATCATTCCACATTATTGTTCTCTAACATCTATAGAGCTAGGATATATCTTTGAGGTTCAAACGTGTCTGTGGCAAAGCAGGGCACCACATCAAGGCACTCAATATATTAAGCGCGTGCCTTGGGCTAGTGATTGAAAACCCACTTTGACCACGAGCTGCAGAGACTGAACGCGGATTTCCCCGTAGGCAAATCATTTGCTGCCTGGACAGGAAAGACAGAACCTCCTGTATGGTCCTACGAGCAGTTAGAACTCTGGGATAGGCCAGTTTAATTTCCAGTGCTACCAGCTCTTCCACATTCGCTTCTCCCACAGGGTGCACGTGGGGACAAAGTCCCCCGTGAGTAGTCCACGTATCTGTAGCACGTACAAGGCAACTGTGTGCAGATACTTACTACAAACTGCTACCTACACACACATTTTCAGACGCCAAATCAAATAAGGATGCTGGCAGTTCCTTTTACACAGAGAAACTCCAGCTGGAAAGACGTAATTTATGAGCAGCTCCTCATTGCATATACTTCCCTTTTAATCAACTGCTAATGGTCACTGCAGTGCTCCCCTTGGACAGTACCATCTTCTGCTCGCTGTGGAACACGATGACTCCAAACACAAGAAAGCATATAATGAATCAACCCACCACTAACAGCTAATATTCTTTTGACAGTTTAATCATTTATTGTGATGAATTCTCTCCAGCAGAAACATTGCAGGGAAAATATATTAATTACAAAAACAACCCCACAATGTATCTTGCTTATATTGCATTTTTTACATTCTGATTTACTCAATGAAACAAAATGCAATTATCTATAATCTTAGAGTTAATATATATGAAATAACAGATTGCACTTAAACCTGAAGTCCCTAAAAATCCTTTTCTAAACTAAATTTCTGTTTGAGAAAAAAGGCACACAGTGCACGGATTGTTAAAAGGTAAAACAAGGCTCTTATGACACCACACGAAAAGCACCCTGTTAAGTAAATAAAATCACAAATATTAAGGGGTGAAAATCCTGTGATTAAGGTATCTGACCAGGATGTAGAATATCTGGATGCAATTCCATCTCTGCCTCTCACTTCCTCCATGACCTTGGGCAAATCAATTAATCTTTCTGTGCCATAGATACTCAGCAGGGATAGTAATAATACAACTTCCTACCACCCAGGACTGTTGTGAGGAGAAATTCGCTGATGTTTGAGAGGTCAACTTCCTCCCTCTTAGGTCATATATATTAACTCAACTTGTTTATATCGTCAGAGTACTAACAGCAGCAACCCAACACTACTTAATTCCAAACAGCAAGGCAAATGTTTCTGTAGATTGTTTTATGCACTAAAGAACCTGAAATTATGTAAAAACCTGATTTCTCCATGTGACAACATACACTAATGGTTTATTATGGACTTCCAGCTCACAACCACCAACCACATAATAAGAAATGGAAAGAGTTGGTAACTCCTAAGCCTTTATCACATATCTATCTGTGTGCTTGACTGGAGACATATGTGTTTCAGGCATCCAAGAGACATCTGTACTTTACATTCAGAAACCATTTAAGTGTATAGACAATCACAGATCTAAAAAATAGCTGTGAAATGAAAAAAAAATAACTAAAGAACTGGAGGGTATAACATACAGGAAGAAAATTACAGATCACAAGTAAATTTAGCATATAAAATATTGTTTTTCCTACGTGTACAGAAAGACAGACAAAGGAAGTGTCCATTAAAATCATTCTGTAAATCAGAGAAAGAAAAAAAAAAAGGATTTATAAGCAGGCATATAATAACAGCAAGGTTTAACAGTATGGACTTTAAGCTGTTCAGAAAGTATTCAATCATTCCAGGGTTTCTATATTAACCACAAGTTAAAAACCAACAAAAAAATTCCTCCTTTTGAAAATGGTCCCCCAGTCAACTTCGCTACATGGACAAAAATCAGAAGACAGTGACTTAAAACTTGGGAACATAAATAAAGAGCAACTGTGTCATGAGGAGCTTGCAGATCCTGTACTTGATTAAAAACCATGAAAACATGACAGCCATCCTGGCAAATACGGCATTGCTACACATAAAAGGAAAAGTGGATAAACACAACAGATAACTTTTTGATAGAACTGCCATTAAACAGCCTGTCTAAGATTTGAAAGATCTCTGCATACTTAAATTTTGAATACTGTTGTCTAACACAGACCAGTATATAGCTGGAAAATTCACTAAAATACTCCTTCTAGAGAGAGCATCAATTGTGCACAGCTCTTACATTCATACCACTGCTTCAGTGTACGTGGGCGCAGGCACAATGCACTGTGCTACTCTCAATTCCAGACTATCTTCTCTCTTATATATGTCCTTAAACAAGTTTCAGAGATGTATTACTTTTGTTATGAAGGGAAAAAAGACAAATAGTATATTCCGTAGGCTTCAAAGTGCAGTACGAAATATATTGTAAAGTATGTAAACAAAATAACTAGACAAGAAAAGCAGTCTAGTCAAAACAACATTTGATATTTTTATAAATATTTCTTTTATTGCATACTTCAAAGAAAAATACATCTTAATTTTGGGCAGACTGGACAGGTGAGTACCAAAGGAATTCCTGACTAAAAGAACAGAAAAAGAAGCAAAGGTGCCTTAAGGTCGGCTTTACATTTCTTCTATTTTCAAGCCAGTTTGGCCCGTTAGTGTAATTCAAAACCTCTAAGTTTGTTTAATTTTCATCCATCTGCCAAAGCACTTAGGAGATCCAGAAAGCAATCATGAGTCAACATAATAGTGCTACAGAAAATCCCCCAATTCAGGGTCTGAACGATAAGCTAACGATGGAAGCACACCATCTTGCTGCTATCCAAAATTTGCCCTAAGCCAGGGCAATTCTCAAGTACATATACAGATCACTAGGGAGGTATATACACAACTATGTAGGTCCCTCTTGCCCAACTGTACTAAGGGTAATCAGCTGCTTGCATTTTTTATGGTAACATTCATCATCCAGAAACAAAAAGCAGTAAGAAGTAGTACAGCTGTGCTGTATCACTAAACAGGGTTTACTAGTAATGGCAGAGGTCTCTACCAGTCATGTTTTCGTTTTAAATTAAGTTTAAAATATTTAAAATCAGTCACATAAGCTGCACTCAGCATGAAATAAATTAGAATGTTTTTTAAGAATTTGGGATTAATTTTACTGAAACTTCTCAGATCTGCCTAGCTCTCAGTCACAAGATTAGCCACTCGTCAGGAAACATTTGCAAGTATTTTCTTGCCCATCCATGGCTAAAAACAAGAATAGGAGACGAGGGAAAATAAAAGAAATTTAAAGCTGCTGAAAACTAATGTCTACCACATGAGGCACAAAATAAGCATGCCGTTGTATATTTGATGAAAAAATAACTGTTATGAAATATTCATTTGAAAAGTGATTAAGCTTTGCAATTGAAAAGCTAACCCTTCACAACACGAAATAATCATGCAGCTTGGGAATGAACGCATCCTGTGTCCTCTGGTGCTTATTATAATTTATGCAACATCCTTACCCCAATACTTCAGTTGCTTACATATTTCCCTCTTTTTTTTTCTTTTTTTTAATTTGAAATTGAAAGATCACTGGACTTGTTTCTTAAAAGCATTCTTCAAACCTAAAGAACCAGATTCACCATCCTCACGCGTTTCCACTTTCTCTGAATTACCTGCTGGAGAGAGTAAGAGGCTCTGTGGGCCCCAGTGCAGGGGCCCCAAGGATCCAGTGCAGAATCCCACCTCCTGCACTACAGCAGGAAAAAGCTTCTTTCTTCAAAGCTATTAACAAATTTACTCACCAGCACAAGATACGCTGTCTCTCCTAAGGGTTAAAAACGAACAACCTTTCATACAGAACTGGCAACCTATTCCCTAAACTATGAGTGATTAATCCACCGAGCAAAGGCAATGTTTTACAATCCCATTTATTTTAACTAAATTTCTTTGGGGATATTTAACTTTACATATGAAAGCTATACTTTGTACACGGTATACATGCAGACACATTATTTATTTACAAATCCCAGGCAGAGGAATCATGAGTTTGAAATTTTCCTTACAATGAATTTCATAATTAGCCCTTCTGTAGTCAAGGCACATACAGAGATCAGGGATTATTCATTAGAGGAAGGAATTAGCAGGATTTTAGGCTTCAATGGCCTGTACAGACTATTAGCTTGCATTTGGCTATTAGGCGGGTAAGCAAAGTGGTCTCTAAAGCGTCAGCAACAGATAACAATAAATTCTCAAAATGAGACTTAACACCTGCTTTCTTAATCTTGAAGGGAAGGCAGTGTGGTGGGGGGGGAAGGGGAAACTGATGCAGCGGTGGCATGGCACCCCTTCCAGCCGCACCAGGCTTCCAGGGTCAGGCTGGGAGCACCCTGATGAATCCAAACCAGGCAAGAAAATCAGAGGTCCCAGGCAGGATGACTGAATAAGCTGTGCAACTGCGACCATGGCAACACCGGGCCCCGGCATCAACCGACGTCCTCCAGATCTGCACAACAGCACGAAGGCTCTGCGGCTGCTTCCCTCCGATAGAAGAGTTTTCAAAAATGAAACAAAAGACTGGTACATGGGGCCAGCTTACACGAGGACTATCAGCTAGTCTCCTGCTATGACTTCCAAGGTCTGGGTTTCAGAGATGAGAGAAAGATATGGATTGCGAATGGCCGATGGAGACAAAACCACAGTCATGAGGAGTCCATGCATTTTCTTTCTTTATTCTGAATGTCACCAGCATTCTTCAACTTCTGACAACCCAAAGCATCTTCTGGTAACACTAACCTATGTTTTTCTTCTAACGAGCTAATTTGTTGCTTCAAAGCAGATCGGAAAAATGAAAAGAGTCTAAAGAAGGTCTCTGATGTTTAGGGTTTTTTTTCTTTTATTAAAGATAATGCACTTGAAGATGAAGAACAGAATAATGCCTTTACCAAAAATACGGTGCAAGACCCTCAGTACCAGTTTGTTGGGCTACAGTTGTCATGTAAACACTAGAAAAGTGAGGAATTTTGACTTTAACTCTTCTCCACGCTCCTTTGCATTTCCAAGGCACACAGAAATGACTGCATTGAAGAGAGCTCCTAAGAACGGAAGTGCTGACAGATAAGCAGCATGAACCCAATCAGTGAAACGTCTCCCAGCTTAGTGCAACATTTCATCCTCACCTGGATCAGCAGAGTATTTCAACTGGAATAAAAAGCACCATCAAAGGCACAACCCTAATTCACCACTACTGCAATTTCGTATCGGCATAAGTTCAATGATTTCAAAGTAATTACACAGCTGTAAAACAAGGATAACGGCGATCAATCTGTCCCAGTGCAAATTCAGAGGAACTCTTCCATGCACATGTACAAACAAAAATATTAAGACAAACCATTTCCAGAAGACACACACAATTACATATAATTGTAAAAGCACATTCAACTAGATCCCTGCATCCAACAATGAAATGGAGCTACACTTTGTTCCTAGATTGTTTAATCATCATTATTACAGCATACACCTGTTCTGGAAAGAAAAAAAGAAAAAGAGTACAGATTTTTGCAATTTAGGGATGATGAAGACTAAGTAAACAAATAATACTGTAAATAAAGAAGCAGAAGTTCAACAGATCCAAGCTGTCCACGTTAATTTGTTAAAGCAGTAAATTGATTCCTACCTCACATGAAAGGGTTCAGGGGAAGCAAGAAAAGGAAAGCTTTTCTGCACACTGATCAAACACCACCTTATGTGATTAAAAAAATGTACACATACACAAATAAAAGAGAAGCCTCTGGAAGAAAGAAAATATTTAGAAGAGAAACTGTGAGATTCAGGGAAATGGAAAGCACTAGTAGTGTGGTTATTCAGTTAGTAGGACAGTGAAATGTCTTGTGTCCCATCCTCACTTTTAAAAACAGACTTCAGATTTTAAAAAATTACCACTAGGTTTGGACCTACGGCATCATTCACGGCTGAACAATACTAGTACAAAGGAACTTTGAGCTTTTCCTAGTTCTGCCTTTTTACAGAACTATGAGCGAAGCAACTCGTGGTGAGAATGAGGGGCTTACTACACAATTTTGATGGGAGCAGACAGATACACTGTGCAAATATCTCCAACGCTTGTCAGTGCAGTTCAATCCATGACCCAATCCTCTGCTAATTTGAACCATGGACCTTACTTGAGCAATGAATATCAATTTTCTGCCTTTTTTTTCCTTTACAGTGACAAAAGGATTCCAGAAGATAGCAAGCAGCTCACCTCTACTTGAAAACTGATCAGACTATTTGAACTCAGTCCTTTACAAGGTAACATATTCTCATTATAGAAAAATCTCTGAACATCCCTTTTCAGATCACAACCAAATCATTAGGGCCAGCCACAAAGCCTATTAAAGTCAATGGAAGTCATTCAAAGACTTCAAAGGACTTTGGATCCAGTCCTTATGTAAAACATCCAGATGCAGCCCAGCAGCATCTTGAATTGAAGGGGAAGGCTACTCCTGCCAGAGCCAGCAGTGAGGAACAGGCGCAGGCAAGGAACAGGCGCAGGCGGGGAGAGCTTGCTGCCAAGCACCCAACACCCATGCTGTACCCTGGTAGGATGACTGTCCTTCGGGCTATCCCAGTGATCAAGTACCTGCTAGCAGCTGTAGTGCATTAGGCAGGCTCCTGGGGCACATTTTTTAGTTTTGTTTCATCCAAAAGGAACTGAGCTTGCTCCTTGCCTGCTGGGTAACGTGAATCAAAATATGGTAACTGGGGCTCAACTGGGAGAGACGCTTCAAAGGACTGTCCCTGATACGAACTGAAACGTTAATATGTAGTCCCACTCAGCACCAAACTGCTTGAGTAAGGTCCTAAGAGGAATCAAGCACATTTCCAGACAAAAATTTGGACTTTGAAAGCCGCAGCACAGCAAGTGCCCCCAGAAAGAATTCAGTTTAGAGTCAGAATACCAGTTTTTGTTCAGTGGCTGATTGCTCAATACATATCACCTGTACTCTGGACTGGTCCTGAGCTCCTATATGTAGGAAGAAGCACTATGGAATACTACTGTCCAAAAAATTCTAAACTGAGGCTAAAGTTAGTGAGATTACTTTCCATGAGAAGCCAAGTCCAACTTTCAAAAGTTTCCACAGTTTTCTAATGGAAGATCAATAGCCCTGCTACGCTTTTTCAGGCTTGCACACAATTCTCTGTGATTTTCAGATGGCTGACTATTAAAACCATGCAAGTTCTCAGAAATTCTCTTCTAATTTTGAGGTGCTAGTCATAAATTCAAATTACTCTTCATTGCCAATACATTAAAAAAAATATAAAAGAAAAGCCACCCCAACAAAACAGTTTGGAAAGAAAATATTCTGTTCAGAAGCAAAACATTTTAGTGGTATCTCCCCAAAGTGGCTGCTGAACAGTTTCGGTTTGCAAAACTGAAGATTTCAGAAATTGCAGCTGAGTTCTTTTCAGTGTGTCAACAGGCAGACACCTGAAAATCTCAACACACTTTACACAGAGTTAATTTTAGACTGTAATTAAGAGAATCTAAAAAGGCCTTTCCTGCTGTAAGGAATCACACATAATTCCACTGATCATCCCTTCCCTAAACTACAGTCACATTTGGTAAAGTTTACTAAAAGGAAATTTGTGATGAACTAGAGTGTTCACTGATGTTCATCACTGTAAATTAACTCTAGAGTAGCTGTTAATTATTTTCATAAAATGTGTTTTGTACTCTGCGCAACTGCATCCTAATTTGGGGACACAGCTCCATTGCTGAGGTATACAAGCGAACTCAACACAGAGAAGAACAAATTAGTGTTGTCTTTTCATTTGATAAGTGAATGAAATTAAAATACAATTTCATTATGCCAGTGCTACAGGAAACAAACACACAAAAAACCCCAGCAGAACAAACTCAAACTACACACTTAACCTAGTTCTGAAAGGACACATCAAACCAAAAATGACTGTGTTATATCATTATGATCAGCTTTAGAAACAAAGCTTTAGGAGTAATTTCAGTTTTTAGTCCGTTACCTTAAATGATGGCATATGTAAAAAGAGCACATACAGAAATGTAGTTTGGAAAAGATAAAAGAGATTATTTTAGAAGTAAATCACTCCATAAATGAAGCACAAAGGGAATACAGCATCATTCAGGAATGGACATCTGTCACCAAGAAGATACCACATCACACATTTGCAGCTTAATTCTGCAAAGTGGAAAACCAAGACTTAAAGCAACACATAAAGTCTTACATGTATTACATTTATTTTTAAATTTCTAGTTACCATAAATATCCAGACACCATCAAGAAATATAAACATTACACACAGAGGAAGTGGTGGGGAGTAAGGAGAACAAAGAATAGAAGAAAAAGAGAAAGTGACATGGAGTTGGAAAAATCCAGCTCTATCCTGAGTACTTCCAGTGCTGCTTTTCTTCTAGTGGGGGAGGGAATGAAGAGGGAAGAGAAGTCAAATTCAGTGTCATCTTGACAGTGACCTCTTATTCAAAAACTATTATTTTTCCATCTTGAATAAGAGAGAACCAAGTGCTCTTCATAATCACATAAATGACCTACCACTCTCTAAGTGCTCTCTCTTAGATCAACAAAGAGCTATCGGAAGCAGAAAGTATTCCGCACTACTCTCCTGTTGTCTCAATCCAAGTCATCGGCACAGTTCAACCTTTCCATAAGAGAAACCTTGAAATACACTTTAGGAAATACACTTATCAGGCTGTCCTTCCTCCTCGCTGCAATCCTTTCAGAATTCTGCAGTTGAAATGATAAAGACATCGAAGGAAAAAAAAGAAAATTGAGAGAAAGAAGAAAAATGATGGGACTTAACTTCCATTTTTCCAGGGAAAGGAAAACAGTAGTTCTAAACTCACGTTTAATAAGGGTGGGAGGAAAAAAAATCAGCTGTCCTTAGAGGCAGACTGTTCCCTAATGTTGCACTTCAGAGAAGAGCCATGCAATTAACTAACATAACATAAAGGTTCTCATAGCAAGGAACTCTACACCAGTATGTAAACTGACAAACTCATCCTCTCCCTTCTCCAAGGAGGGGAACCACAAGAGCCTGTTCCCATAAGGTCAATGGCAAGGCTAAGAATCTTTATCCCAAAACAAAAGCTATTTTGGGGTGAGGTGTTTGGGTTTTTCTCTCATCAGAGAAGGATGACAAAGAGGGGAGAAATCTCATTAATTTACTTATCTACAGTTCTACTTATCTGGGGGGAGGGGGAAGAAAATTAAATGATGTGAAAGAAAAAGGGGGAAAAACATCCAAACCTCACCTCTTTCAGACTACTGGATTACCCAACACACAACTATCTCCCAGAAACATTTTGCTTTAACGTTGAAATTCAACTGCAAATTAAATTAGAAAAGAAGGATCTGGTGCACTGAGTGACTCAGCAAGTCAGACCTTGGGCTAACTCACAGGGTGGAAGAAAGAGAGTTGCCCATATCTCAAAAATTCTGCCCATTTTACAAGCTCGGCTTCATTACTGCAACTGTTCCAGAACACTCTACAACTTCCTTTTCTACCTGTGAAGAACAAATGTGATGATATATGGTAGGGGAGAAAAAAAATCCAAGAAAAATAAACTACCCTACTTTTTCCCCTTGGTCCCTCACAGGTTTAGTCAGCAGTGATGAAAGCTTACCTTTACTGATCAGTTCAGCCTGAAATACTGACTGTGAAAAAACTTCCACTCATCCACCTAAATCACCTGAAAAGGTACAGACCAAACTGCTTCCAGTAGATGGATTTGCTGGAAATTTAAATTCTCTCAAACGGAATGGGTGAACCACAGCTGAGAAACAGTGTCTGTTGAAATGCTCAGTGTTCACAAGGCTTCAACACACACCTCACTAATAACCAAGAACTGCAGAATATACAAGGATCACGGCAAGCAGTGAGATGGCCAAGAACTCCTTCAAAAACTAAACCCATAAATTCACCTCTACCGCTACCATAAAGCAAAGAGATTAAGTGCACATTATCAGTAGGAGGAACTAACAGGACATAATGCTTCCTTCTGTTTCTACCAGGCAAGAGTAGATTAAGTCAAAAAGGAGAAGCAAACATGAGAAAACCCTAGGAGAATCCTTGGGTCTGACCTTCTCTCCATATTCTCCTTCTTTTTTCCTTCCTAAGCTTCTATACAATTTTTTTGCTGTATTGCTCACTGCAGAATACTTACTGAAGAATGCATAATTACATCTCTTTAACTCTTTGCTATCACAACGTATACACTGTGCTTGGATCTGTTGGGTTTTTTTATTTTATTTTAACATTCCACTACCCCCTTCCCAAAAACAAAAGAATGAAAAGAATTTGCACAGGCTAGCAAATCCCACAAAAATATAAAAACACTATTCATATGGTACTACTGCCAAAGATTCCAGCCCATACATATTACACACTCTGCATTACTTCACTACTCGCAGCTCTTACGTATTCCTCCTCACTATGCTCTGTTTCAAACTGCTCAAGTTCACAAACAACAGAGTCAGAAAAATGCAACATCATCAACAAAGGAATACTGCAGGCCTCACCTAAAAGACTTAAACAAAAAAAGTTGCCATAAGCCATAAGCTAATGAGAAGTAGGGTTTTTCTTCCTCAGTTTTATTCTCTATTTCCATTTAGTTACAGGAATAGCTGGAGGCTATGGGGCCTGAATACAGATTCTATTTATGTGTGTAAGACTGGTTTCTAAAATAATTTTTCTTCTTTTATGTATGATTTGCAAAAACATTGCTTTCAGCAGGGCTTCCACCTGTGCTGAGGATCATGATCCAAGCTCAGAAGGATGCAAATGTACCAAGGAGAGTTGCGTTTGATGGTCACTACAGTTACAGCATACACAACTGTATACAACAGCTACACAGACCCTGTCCAAAGAACAAGGCTCAAAACGGTCGTTAGTAGGGAGGAACAGCGATGGGTAGAATGAACAAAAGAATTAATTGGCCTCAACCAAAGCTCCCTGAAATCCATGGGGGGGAAAAAAAAAAAAAATCAACAAAATTTTAACTGGGTCCTCAAAGAATAAGGAGATGGGGAAAAGCAGAAGGAAGTTTGGGACTACCGTATCTGCTGTCCATCGACTGATTCAGAAACAACCGTAAGAGATGTTATTGGTATTTTAAGTGTGAGTCTGGATTTTGCTTCCTTGTATTTCTCTTTTAAATAGGCTCCCTAGATTTTTTTTTCCCCCTAGATCTTGTTCCAAATTATTGGTCTCAAGGACTGGTATCAGCTACAAACAGCCAATATACTGACTCCCATGGTGAAAGATAATACGATTTACATCTTTCTTGTCTTATGTCTTCTATATATTCTTCGGGATCATGCAATTAAAAGATGAACTGGTTTCAATTAAATTATTTTATGTAAATGGTCACAGTTTTTTTATTAAGTCAGAGAGATGAGAATTTACAACAATAAAAGGCTTAACCAAAAGATTAAAAAAAAAAAAAAAAAAACCAACCCACAGAAAGTGAAAGCACCAGGAACTCAGTGAAAAACCAGAAGAAAAAATTTTAAGTTGTTCTCAGTTCTGCAAATACAGTGCTAAGAAGAACACTGAGTACCTCAATAATTAAAGTTTATCCTCTTTATTGAAACAGTGTGAGAATTCGTGTGAGTTTTAATGTTTAATTAAGGGATTTAAACACTGTTTTAAGTGAAAACTGCGCAACCTTAACTATGGACCCCCTAGGTCACCTCCATAATATATTCATGTTGGGAGATCCAAGACCTGGCTTTTACACAAGTCAGTTACTACAAACACACAGTTCAAATATCAGTTACAAGCACGTGAAAATCAATTTACAAGGAGATGACAAAATAAATGTTCTAGGAGATAGGATATGCTAATGAAAATTAGTGTAGCCTGTTTGCTTTTTGTCCACATCCAGGTTTTGGTTTCACATGCAGTGGCTGCGGAGACATGTTTATTTAGTGATTAAAAAAGAAAGAAAAAGATTAAGCAGCAACTTTAAAAAGCCTTGTGTAGATAAAAATATGCTTGTTTTATAAGGAATTAACAATTTCTTATTAATGGGATGTAAATGGCTTTGTCCGATTTTCCCAAAATTTGCAGATTTAAGGGTAATGCAACTCAAAGGTTGATATCTATACCCACAAAATCAGGCTATGAGAGTAAACCTCTAGCCCAGTCTATTTAATACATGCAATTATACAATACTGTATTCACACATGGAGCAGATTTGCCAGAACTGCCTTCTAAAAGAAAAAAAAAAGGGAAAAAGCTTCACAAAATCTTATGTTACTGCCACAATCACCAATACCACAACATCTTGATTCCAGGCTGGGCCACAACAGAGCCTGCAGCTGCTATTGGTCAAGAGTAGAGAAGGGCATTGTGTGGGTCTCAGGTGTCATGAAGCTGGGTCGACTAGCCACATTCTATCATCTACCTCAGGGCTGCCTTGAGGTAGGAGATGTATTTTCGCTCAAGTTTTAGAAACAGTGCTATTTACTGAAAGTGTCTGTGGGAGTCACCTACACACAAGAAAAAACGCAGAGCTTTCAAACCCTGAGCATCAAAAACAGATGCACGGGGGGGGAGCAAGAGTGTTGCACACACAACCTCCCTGTTCAGAGACCTGATCATAATCCAGCTAGATGCGTGAAATAAAGCCCAAAGTTTCAGTCCACTGTGCGGAAGCTGAAAGTCCATCCTACAAAGGGTATCCTTTATATCAGCATCATTACACAACATCCGTTTAAAAAGGACAAAAAATGAGGAATATTCACCTTTTCCTGAGATATTCTTGGAAGCTCTTAGGAGAGCAAGATCTGCCATAAAGATGAACAAAGCAAGGTGCCAGTAAGCACCTTGTAACAACAAATTCACAGGGGAATAAAAGGGAGGTGGGTTGGGGAGGCACATTGAGGGATATGTGGATTCCAAGTTTGCTTGTTAGCCTCCAAGTTTTTAATAGACCGTTTGTGTCTGCAAGGATGACTGAATCCCTGTATCCACAGCAATTGACTGCACTTGGATATATGCCTCCTACTAGAGACTAAAATCAAAGCTATATTTTAGAGCATTGGAAAAGTGTATAATGCTTTAAAAAAGGGTGTTTCTTTATTTTTTTTTAAAAAGGAAGGTAAAAAGCACCTTTTTGTTTTTAAACACGTTAAATGGTAGCAACTAGAACCGCTAGAGGCTTGCCTCCCAAGTTTTTGAAGACACAATGAGGGTGTGAAAGGGTTAAGCCCTGAAAAATAAAAGAGCAACAGAGCAAATCTGACTACATGTTTGAAAGAGCCTATAAAATGTTACAAGCAAAACAGGAACGCTTGTGTTAATAATGCATAAACCAAAGGGGGGGCGGAGGGGGGGGGGGAGAAGCTACTCATTTAATGGAATAACGCTTTTATCCCTGCAGTTAAAATGAAATAAACCATGACTATTAATCCGGTAAGGCCATGTAAAAACGCAGTTTTTAAACATTTTCTAACAGGGGACAGTTCAGCAACGGCTCCGGAGAGCGAGGCCTTGTGCAGGGCCGCGCTGAGCGCTGAGTACCAGCCTGCGCTCGGCAGAGGCCATTGCCCGCCCCGTCGCCATGGCGACGCTAACAGTGCGCCCGACTTCAAAGACAAAGATGTAATTTCAGACTTCCAGCAGCCAGAGGGAGCGGTGAGAGCTTTCTGCCCGGGCGGTGTCAGCTGATGATCAATTATAAAAACGTCCACGACGGTTTCGAGGCGGCCTGAACCGCCCCGCCCGCCTGGCCGCGGGGGAGCCCTCTGTCCCGTCCCCGGCTCGCGGGAAGGCGCAGAGCGCGGAGCCCGCGGTGCCCGGCCGATGGGCGCCACAGCGGGAACGACGCCCACCGCTCTTCCCCTCCGACGTGCCCGCGGGGCTGCGGAGCGGGGTGATGGCTCCCTGGGCCTCGCTGAACTCCTATCGCTGCCTTTGCCAGGCGCCGCTGGAGGCCAAGCCCCCGCATCCGGCCAGGAGAGAGAGAACCTGAGCTTGCTACATGAACACACTTTTAATCTTATAATGTCATTCCAACAACAACAACAACGTCGTTTGCACTTTTTCGTCCTATGTGAAAAGAGTAGGGATACTTGTAGGATGGGTTCATCAGTGGAGAAAACCTTCACTGAGGAAAGCTCACTTTAAGGTTTTGCCTTGAAATTGTGGATTCTGGAAATAAAGAGTAACAGTAGTGCAGACAAAACGAACGTTAACTGAGCTCATACACTGTTGTCTCATCGATACGCTCTTATAAGGCATGACAAAAATAGCCACTTAGAAATCAATCTATAGAGCGGGCCTCACAGTCTACCAGTATATGGTGTGCTGCCCAGGAAGCCATGAGTTCAAGCTCAGATGCATTTTGTCCAGATGCATCTTGTTTTTAAAACCACGTTTCATTTTTAAAACCACTTCACTGGGTCTTTGGAAAACGACGCAGTTTTGCTCCTAGGTGCCATGTTTCTCACAGCCATGTGCCTAAACCAAGATATAAAGTAATATACTGCCTTTTGGTTTGGAAAAGTTGGGTTACCCTGCAAACTCCTTAAGAGAAGAGATAAAGGAGCTGCAGAAAAGACATATCCTTGACCAAGCCAACACCTTGAAGTGTATTTTTTCATGTTAATATAGACAGAGATATGTATCTCTAAATGGCATTGTATCCATAGCCTGGTTTTTACCTACTCAAAAGGAAACCTAACCCTGTAATACAGAAATTGAGACACTTTACTCCCTCTTGTCAGGCCACAAAGTACCGTGAGCTTTTGTATCCCTGCCAAAAAGGCACCTTCCCACCTGACATCCCAGAAGCATTTGGAGACCTAAATCCCAAATACAGCAGTATGAAGCACACTACCCTGAACCACTTTCTCCTGGTCCAAGGCAAAACGAGGGCTAGTGCTTGCTGCTAGGTTTTGTCACTCCCCCAGATAAGACTGGGAGATATGTAACTGCTCACAAGCGTGACCTGGGAACCTTTGTGGGACTCTGAACCAATAACCCCAGGCTGAACTTGGAGGAGCATTAGCTGCCCAATCTGCACTTGTTCAGCCATGAATGCATGAGTTCTGTTGGCTACAACATTCAGGTTTTAACAACACTGTCCATGTAATCTAAACGTAAGAACGCAGAAATTGTCAGTCTGTGGAAAAGTCAAACATAGATAGACAGGTATATAAAATGTCTTAGATTGCTGTAAAAGTAATAATTTTAAAACTTAAAGACTAAGGAAGGGCTTTGTTGTCTGCTTCTTTTTTAAAATAAATTTTTAAACCCTTTGCATAGCTGATCACATGTTTTGTTTCCAAGTTACATTTTTAATGGAAATTAAAGTGGGGAAAAAAAAACATGTCAGTCTATAGGTCCTTTAATTATTCTTCAAATCTGTAGTTTCATTGCACATTGTAAAGTGACAAAAGATAGTTCTTAGCCTGCGTGGCTAGCCAACTATAGCTCTCTGATCACATCTCCATGGAAATGGAGGTCAAGTGATCAAAATTATTATACAGGAAGAGAAAGTTTGTTTTTCTGGCAAAAATAAGGTAAAGTACTTACAAGATTGACTTAAATCTGACCCAAATTACTGTGAATACAGACATTCAAAAGCAGGCCCTAGAAATCACTGGTTCCAACCAGCAAAAATTAAAGACCTAAAATGTTTGTGAGTGTATGTATGTGCTTGAGTGCATTTCTCAGCATTTCATAGGATCTGATATTTGACCTCTGTTTCTTTGCAGAGGAGAAAGACAACTCTGTAGGTAGCCAGAATGGTCCCTCTCATGCCGAGCTGTGATCTAAGCACTGCAATAACCCTCTGTCCAGAAGCAGCTGACGACTTCCAGAACCAAAAAAATTCTTGCATTTTGTCATACTTCAGAACAGGAACAAAAAGGCTGTTAGCGTGACTTCCAACGAGGCAGAATGTCTAACAAGCCATGCAGGAAGAATCAGCACTAATTTAAAAACACCAGTGGTGTGTATATACTGTCTTCCTAAGTCTTGTTTAAAGGGACAAGCAAAACAAAGGAATGAAGATGGAGAAAAAATGGACTATGAGAGAATTCAAATGAAGCCACAACTATGTTACTTACTAAAATAACTCCCCTCCCCCCCAAAAAAAAACCCCAAAACACACACAAAAATATCCAGTACAGATTCTAAAATTTTACAGCCTTGTTTTGAGAAATCCTGAAGAAGTGTGCTGAAAATTGCACTAAACATCTTTACTGTTTTTCCTACTTTTATGTAGGCATCTAATGATACAATAAACAGGATGAGGGGAAAAGTTTTTATGAAGCTTTCTTTAAGCTCCATTATTAAAATCTTGACATGGTCTGTAAATTAAGTAAAGAGATAATCTGAAGTTTTTCTTCCATCTCTGCTGCAGTATCACATGAAAAACCGGTAAGGCTTTCAGTTCACTATAAAAGTCTAAAACCAAAAGATAACAGTTTACATTAAGTTTTAACCCATGCCATAATGAATTAGCTCATGGGGGCCAATGTCTGTACTTAATATATACATCGTTTTATCAATATAATCTTGCTAAGTTATTTTGACCTTAACACATTAGTCTAAAAGTCTTAGATCACTTCCAGTTCCTTTATTTCCATACTTTTCAAAAACAAGCATTGGACGTTGTATAGTTTGGAGTTTAAACAAAAATAATAGTTTAGATCTCTTTCACTGCCTTTTGTGCAAAACACATTGGCAAAATTTATCATCTGTGATACTATAAATGTACATATGAGTGTACATCATATGCTGACATGAAACAAGCTTTGTTCTTTTAACTAGGTCTGCTACTGTGTATTCAGCAAACCATACTAAAGCTTATTGATGCATAATGTGTTACTATATGCAAACATATAAATAGAAACACTCATGTATGCTTATCTTTATATTACTTCCCAAAATGATAACTTCAATAGTATGGCGGAACATAAACTATTTAAGTGAATTTTCACCTTGAAGAGGGGAAAAAACCCCAAACCGAACACCACATATTCAGTTATAAATTCATGCCACTTAACTATGATGTGAAATAAATGATCCAGAATGGCATATTTTCCTATACTAATGCAGTTACTTAAATGTGCTTCAAAATTCGGATCCTAATTCTAATTTAACATAGTAAGTCTCATTGCACAGGTTGAGATGATTAAAAGGGTCATCTGCAATTGTTGCACGAGAGGAAAAAGATCAAAAGCTTCAATACTGGGAACTGAAAGTAGCCTTTTCCTGGTGTTACCAGCTTTTCTATCTTGACTTCAACGCTCTATGATGGTTCACCTCCTGAAATTACATTGCCAATTCAAACAGGACCCTCTTTATAAAGTTCTATGGGAGCAGAACAGTGTTTGGAATTGTGTGGGAAGTGGCACAGAATAATCTGCATGATGTTAGGGAAAGCTGACACAGTGAGCCAAAGCATAGTGCCTTCCAAAGACAAATGCAGAAACCTCCCTCACTTGGGGAGTGTGTGTATTTTTAACTTTTTTTCCAAGGTAAATTGATAATGGAAGCCTATTTACACGTAGCGCAGAAGCACCTCTCACATAAAGCATGTTATAACACAGATTCTAGGAAAAAAAACCACCATGAATCACTGTCTTCAAGGGAAGACTTCATAAAGGCTCCATCAGAGGAAAGAAGGTTTCACAAGCTTAAGCATTACAAGACATTAGGTTTCAAGAAAACACATTTTCGAGAAAAACCTTTTCAAATCTTATCAAAAAACAAACAAAACCCAAACCCCAACCAAAAACCAAACCAAACACATGAATAGTCTCACACACAACAGGACTGACTTTACTGGGACTCCAACATAAAACACAGAACATGTTACAAACATATGATAGTACCTAAAATTGCCAGCACTCATGGCTACACCATAAACAATCAGATAAAGCAGTGTGAAACCTGGCCTAATCTTAACACTATTGACCGTGACTGCACAAACATGTGCTTACACAGAAACAGCAAGCTGACCAGGACCACTCAGAACTGAGCTCCACATCAAAGACTAGTCATTTTTTTTAACATGAAAGCTGCAACAACAGCCCCAGAAGCCAACACATTCCCAGCAAACAGCAATGAATGGTAAAAGGAAAAAGAAAAGGCATCTACTGCTAGGTTTCAGATGTTGCTGGTCAGAATGAGTTACTGTGTTTAGTCAAGGTTATGAAGCTGAGGTCACACTTCACAACAGTTGGTGAGCACAAGTAAAGGAGTCATTCTGGAAAAAAGAAAAAAATCCCATCTTACAGGAATATTTGTGGTAAAAATAAAAGAAAGAATAAACACTTAGAGTGTCTCAGGTACTTCCTGAAACGGTATTCAAGTGAGTAATACTCTTTTGTCTTACTTTCTGCGTCGTAATCCCAGTGTTCACACAGGCATGAACAAAGATATGCACCAGTGAATATATTAAGCCTTGGAATTTATAGTATGCTATCAACTCAAAATTTACAAACAACCGAGCAGATGAGATATGCATGCTTTTATACACACTATATATTTGTACACACAATGTGTAAAATGTTAAAAAAAAAAAAAAAATTAATCCCCAAGTCCAAAACCCCCTGCTATTTTAGATTCTCAAATGCAAAACCTAAAGGCACTGACTTGGAAATGTAGACAGATTAAAAAGACAGCTAGTGCAGTTAGTGTCCCTACAGCAGGTACATCTGAGCCACACATGCAGAGGCACTCATGCTACTATAGTTTACAGCCTGGCATATTAAAGTAACCCTGGGGGCTTTCAGTCTACCTCTTGTTTCTAGCTGCAACCTTTGGTGGTTCAAGGGCTACCGCAAGCGCAGTTCTGTTGCCCTGGCTATGGAAGCAAGAGCCTCTGGGAGAGGGAAGGGAAAAAATACCAACCTTCAACTACCCAGATTAAATGTAGTTTCTTTAATTCATGAATTGACACCAATATTGTCCTTGTATTTGTAAGTTCAAGATACATCAATGCAACTCTTTATGGCTTCAAAAAAACATTGCAGATAAAAGGCTACTAATACTTTAACATTCCACTTAGGACAGCATTGGCCTATTTAAATACAAGTTTTCGCAACCTTAACCACTACTGGGATCTATAATCCCTTAGCAGTTTCCTACATTAGTTTCATGTGGAGGTCAGACTAAATATTTCTTTTTGCATTTGTAAATTTTCTTACTTCTTAAATTCTTTTTTGTTTTTTAATTTCAGGATATTGTAAACATTGTAAAATATTTTGAAAACTTCAAAAGGTCATGAACACCCCAGTATATTTTGTAGAGTACCTTGTGAAAATAGTTTTTATACTTCAGTAACAGCCTAACTGGTTTTATAAATAAATATAACCAATCTATCAAAAACAAGTAATCCTTTAAAGCACAAAACACAAATGAACAACAATAGGACCTTCTCTTCACATTAACGTAGTGGGTTTGTGTGGCTGAGTTTTGGTAGCTGAGGGCTACAGGAGAGGCTTCTTTAGGAAAGAGCTGCTAGAAGTTTCCCCTGTATCTGACAGGGCCAGTGCCAGTTGTCTCTGAGATGGACTTGCTGCTGACCAAGGCTGGGCCCATTTGCAATGGAGGTAACACTTCTGTGAGAAGGGGAAGAAGTTGATGTGAAGAGGCAAAACTGCAGAAGAAGGAGGGAGTGAAAATGTCCGAAAATCTCTGCAGACACTAAGGTCAGTGGAGGAGGAGGAAGAAGTGCCCAGGCACTAGATGAGAGATTCCCCTGTGACCTGTGGTGAAGACCATGGTGAGACAGGCTTTGCCTCCTGCAGCCCATGGAGGCCAAGGTGGAGCAGAGATCCACTCGCAGCCCATGGAGGACCCCACACTGGAGCAGGTAGGTGCCTGAGGGGGGCTTTGACCTCGTGGGAAGTCCACGCTGGAGCAAGTTTCTGGCAGGACCTGGGAACCCTTGGAGAAAAGAGCACACACTGGACCATCAGGACTTGTGACCTAGTGGGGGACCCACACTGGAGCATATCATTCCTGAATGACTATTTCCCCTGTGGATGAGACTCATGTTGGTGCAGTTCATGAAGAATGGTAGCCCATTGCAAGGATTCCACATTGTAGCAGTGGGAAGCGTGAGGAGTATTCCCCGAGAGGAAGCAGTGACAAACTCCATCTGTGATGAACTGACCATAACCCCCATTCCCCATCCCCCTGTGCCACTGGGGAGAAAGAGAACTCTGGAAGGAGGGATGATGGGAGGTGTTTTGAGATTTTTTTTTTTTTTTATTTCTCATTTCCCTACTCTGTTTTGATTGTTTGTTAATAAATCAAAACTAGTTCTCCCCATGTTGAGTCTGTTTTGCCCATGACAATAATTGCTGAGTCATCTCCCTGTTCTTACCTCAACTTGTGAGACTTTTGTTATATTTCTTTTATCCAGTTGAGGAAGGGAACTGATAAAACAACTTAGTGGGCACTTGGCACCCAGACAGGGTTAAACCACCACAATTACAGTTTTTAATAGCAACAATACCTAATTCAAGAATCAACTATTTTTGTTTCAATGTTTGGGTTTAACCTTACAAGGACAACATACGCCCAGGGCTGCTCTGCACTACTTTCATTGTACTTTTCAAAACAAAAAACTAAACAACAAAACCTCACTGACTGTACAAGTTGAGTCTTGGACAATGAATCAGTTTGACCACCTACATGAAATCCAGGCTTCACTGAAGCAAAATGCAAAACATGCATGAACACTGAGTGGGCTACGATTTTCAATAACATGAAGTGTAAGATCATCTCCCCTGATAACATCACTGATGTCAGTGGCACTGCAGTGGCTCACGCTGGATTTTACCTGCTATTCTGATCAACACCAGGACACAAACAGGAGGCCACATACAAGAGAATGTTTTGCACCTCAAGCACACACTGAAATGCACATACTTGACATCTCTATACACATATGCAGTGTGAAATTTGTTCTAGTTACAGGTTTATTACATGGAATGGCAAGAAGAAGGAAAAAACCAAACTAGTAACTGCACTTGATCTAGAATTAAAATGACTCGGAAAAAAAATAGCACCTTTTTCCAAACTCTCTGCATAATGGCTAAGAAAAGCCTTTGAGAAAGCTTAGTCACTTCTTTGCAACTTGAAGCTTTTTTTCCTTTTATTCCAGGCTTAAACAAAGTTCAGTGGGGCATCAAACTGCCTCAGTTTTAAATTACAGTCTGTACTTTAAAATAGAATGCATGCACCACATGTTCCTGAAGCTAGAGGGTGGGAGTGTTATTCACTGAAAATTGAAGGCTTGTTGAGTCAATAATCTTCTTTCACAGAGTAACAATTTGCAGCTAAAATTTCTTGACCCAAACAAAGGAAAACAAGATCATTCAGTTATTTTACAACATTGCAGAAAAAGAAAGGAAAGTGGGAAAGAGGCATACCAATCTTATTCTACTTGATGTTAAAACAATGGCGAATTTAATTCACTAGTACTGCATACTCGTATTTTCTTCTTGTTCCTGGTTTAATATATTCCCAAGCATTTATTTTCATATGGAGTCATGAATAGAAGTGAATAAGTACAAGACAGAGTTGCTATCATGTACTACACATCTATCTATTAACTGGCAGTTGCATTTGCCTCCCAAGAATTACCAAGAATCCATTTACAGATTCCCCCCTCCCCCCGCCTTTCTTTCTCAAATAAAAAGAAATATTCTTGATTTTTACAATATCACTTAAATTTAGGTCAAGCTGTTTAATCGGCTTACCTGCAAAGAATCCAAGAAAAAATACAAAAAAAAGAGAGGGTCGCTGTACCACCTCTCCTTTAGTACTGATTTGTCCTCACCAGAGGGGCTGCAGTGGAAATTAGTATCTATATTACAGTAGTGTCCACACCCTGATGATGATTAGAGCTTACTGGACTAAGCTCTGTGTAAATGTCACCAGTCCCTTGTCCCAGTAGTTTAACTTCTGAGAAATGAAGAGGGATCTCTTGCTAATTCTCAAGCACAGTTTCTCAAATAATGCTGGAAACTGTTTTGTTTTGAGTGCTGTTACTCAAGATGACTTTCCAAGCTACTTAATACTCTAGGAAGTGAGACAGGGAATGTGGATTCCCATATAGTCTCCTTACAGCCTACACCTATCAAGATGCATCGAAAATGATGTTGTTCCAAGAACCAAGTATATCCATTTGGTTAACTACTAGTACTCAGTACAAGTCTCCTGAAATCTAATTCAGTACCCTTCTACAATGAAAAATATGTGACCACCAGAGGAATGACTGCCCAGCACTCAAAACATCCTTTAGAGGCTCGTTAAAATGAAGTGAAACAGAACTGTGAAGCAGTTAATAAAATCAGGAAGGGATTGCTGATGTACTGTTTCCCAGAGTACCAAGCATAATGAAACATGACAACTGGCATCTTAAAAAGTTTATCTGTCCAAGCAATGGTATGTATTATTTAAGACCTACCTGGCACTAAAGCTCATACAAGTAGAGACATTACAGAACTACAGTAAAAATTCCCAGGTCACGGAATTGCACAACACACAAGTGACATTCTACCGCTATTGCTGGCTGCTCTTTTGTTTTTCATAGAAATTGATCTGGCTCCATGAAAAGACTCAGTGAATAAATGATGTCATAGAATTAATCCCTGAGCTCAGAATTCCGAGTGACCTGGTCAAGCATTGATTCCCTCAACTCCAGATACAACCTTCTCCCTTCAGCACTGCACAACCTCCAGTAAACAAGATGAACCTGAGCTAAGCTGTAAGATAAGGCCAAGGTTTTCCTACAGTTGGCAATGATGCAGCTGAGGGCCACCACAAGCCCACCTTCTTCATGGCCTCCAGATGGGCATGCTCATACCTAGGGGCTTGCACTCACTGGCTGCGTTAAACAGCTTGGGGATGTAAACTGGTAGAAAACTTACCTTACAAAAAGAAGTGTCACCATGTCTCATGACAGAATCTTAAACCCTTCCAGCAAGATCATACAGTCTTTTAGAATGTGGATGGCTAAAATAGAAACTGCTGCAGTCCTCATTGTCCCCTTTCCCATCATAGCTTCCAATTCCTATCTCCTCTTCTGAAGTTCCACTGATGCCCATGAAATTACACAGTGATCCAGTCAAAAACTTAACCCAGAAATAAAGAGTGATTATTTCTCTGCTGTTTCAATGCTGCAAGTTAAACCCGGGCCATTCCTGGCAAAGCCCAGGAGGGACAGTGGAAGAGATGGCACATCACAGCTAGTACACCGTGGGGCACACAACAGGACTGCAGTTGCCCTGGCTTATAATTGCCCAAGTAGACACAGAAGTTTACCTGTAGGTTTCAACAAGAAAAAAAATAGCAGAAACCCATGTTTCAAATGCATGGTAACCTTGGGTAGGCCATTTGACCTCAGATTTCAAACAAGCACACCTGACACCAGAGAAGAAAGGACCTTTTTCTAAGAAAACAGTAACAGCAAAAGCACCAATGCCTATCTGAAATGACTTTCAAACTCATGCCAGTAAAAAACCCAATAATTAATGTGTGTTTTCTGCTCTTCGTTCTATGAACACAATCCAACGTGAACGTTTACAAAATTACTCATTAAAGACAAAATAAAGGATTAGTCTTCATTGACACACACAGCTTACTGCTGACACAAGCTCCTTTACTGCAACAACAAATTTGCAGATCTATCATTTGGAAGCTTTCTCCTCTAAGTCTGCTCTAGTTTTTTTCACAATAGCAGAAATGTGTATTTTGCGATTATCCTTTAAGTCTCAATAAATATATTCTATAGTAGCTGTTCTCCAGACAATTTCATTCAGGCCTCTTCCCCTTTATTCCTCTACTCTAATAGGGAACAGTTTCTGTTTATGACTTCCTTTCCTTCACAGAGTACCTAACTCCCACGTTTTCTCAAAAGCCTGAGATTTCCTTCTAATTGTGACCCCAACAAAAGTGCTCGGAGCACTGTTCCGGGCAACTTTTCATTTGGGCTCCCAGCGTCTCCACACGGTCAGAGACCCACAGGTCAAAGTCTCCAGATATAAGAGCAGCTAGCAAAAGGAAAGTAAGTATTGCACAGAATCTGACAGGCCATTAGAAGTGGCTAATAAAGCCATATTTTGTTTGTGGCCCTTTTTTACCAACCCACATTACAAATTTGTCCGCTTTGAACTTTATGGGAACATTCATGCCAGGACTTTTATATACAATGTGTGAAGGAAACTATTGAGCTGTTTAGCTGCACTAACTGTGACACAAACCTGCTGAAAAAACTTCTCTGAAGGATGACACAAGCCAGCATTCAGTGCCGCAGAAAGTGGCCAGCTCCTCTTCAAATCCATCAAAGGGAAACTCTTTTTGCAAAGCCACATCAGAGAGCACTATTCATCACTTAGTATTACATCTCTTTTGTTGTTTTTAGACACTTGTATAAGCTTGCTATGTAGCTGCTGTGATTTTACACAATGCCCTTAAGAAATAAAGAGATAACGGGCAAATTGTATAAATATCAGAATACCATGAAACAAAACATAACCAAATTTTATTAAAAGCGTAACAACGCTGCTATCATTTCAAGCTTCACTGTACAAAGATGACTTACTACTACCCTGAAGACCAGCATTATCTTAGAAACAAGCTTAAGAAGTCATATTTAGCATCCTGAAATATCACCGTAACTAGGAATACTAAACAAGGAATAATGATCCTGGGTTTTCATTAGTAGTTCACCACTGAATACAAAACTCTCCTGCTCCAGGGAAAAAACACCATGTTCGTATGTTCAAGCCATTCATACCCCAAGCAGAGTTATACTTAGCATATACAACATACTTTAAATGTGCGAATGGTTCCAATTTCCAAGACATTTTCCTTGGATGCAAGATGATGGGACGTTTGCTCACACAACCAGAAAAGGCCTTGTCACCAGGTAAGAAGGGATGCAGTTTTTAAAATTGAAAAAACAAACAAAAAACTCCAAACCCAAACAAAACAGAAACAAACCACACCCAAATACAAAGTAACACTTCCCACTGCCCTCCATATCCAAACAGCAGGGGTTTTGAGTATACAAAGCATTGTCTGGTTATGTATGAAAGCTTTCAAGTAATGAAATGTCTCAAAACCAGCATTTAGGACCAGCTTAAGCTATGTGGCCAAAATGGTTAACACTCACTGTTAATACTACCAGCTTACTCATACCTAGACTAATAATGAGCTACTAAATATACCAAACACTCAGGGACACAGATAATACCCAATACTCTGCTTAGATATCATGATGACAGAGATAAGACAGAGCATGGATTAAAAGTAGGACAACTGTTTAAGAAAAAAATAGAGGCAAATTAGGAGAAGATTAGCAGATACATAACTTTACTTCTCTCTATCCTACTAAATACTAGTCATGAGAAATTGGGATCCCCTTAATATCACTGATTTTAAAGTAGATGTTGCAAAAACTACTTCAACGTCCACATTAGCTGGTAACTGTCAGCATTAACTTTTGAGACTTGCTTGGAGGAATTAGTTGTGTTTTTTTAAGGCTTCCTGAAAAACTGTCAAACTACTACTAGGTTCAAAACAAACAGGTAACTCTTCTCACACCAGTTTCCATAGCTTCTCCCAAGACATGCACGTCTCAAACATCATGTAAAGGATTTGTGGCGCACATACTCTCCTAGTGCCAAAGATACAGCTTTAAAATGCTGTGATGACGTTTATTGCCCTGTTTTCAGGGACTGACAACAGTGCCATGTGCCAGAGATAAAATACACAACATACTAACAGATGTCACAAATATATTTGGTGTCCCTGATAAGGTAAACTCTTCAAAGAGGTCCCTCTGTTAACTGCAAATTCATCCATACCAAGTGAACTGCAGAAAATACTCTATACGCTTATGATAACTTTATTCCAAGCTAGAGGACACAGTTCAGAAAAAATGTTCATCATTTAAGCTGAACATGTTACAGATGGTTTAAATTCATGCTGTTTTACTACCAACAAACAAGAAAAATCTTCAAATCATGAGGGGCACAGAGAGAGACAAAGTTAAGGAGTACTTTGTCCATTATAGTGAAATAAGACCTTTAAAGATGCAAATACTTCCAGCAGCTTTGCTAAGTATATTAATTTGTGCTGCTTCCTCCATAGCAGAATGCATAGAGCTCAGAAGACATGTTAGTCCAAAATAACCTCTTAACCAAATATCAACTTAGCTCAAGTATAACTATCATTCCCACTTCTGCGTTTCTGTAGTAATAGACAGTAGTGGAATTATCATGTCAAACTCATTACTAATGTTGAGGGTTTAGAGCAAATAACTCCTAGCAACAGTATTCTAAACCAGAATCTACTGAAATCCTTTGAAAAGGGCACAGAAAAAAAAGCCACTTCCTCGCCAGATATTTTTTGTGCAAGTATGGAATTCCTAAAGCTTAAAGAAAAAAAATAAAAATAAAACACTCAATCCATCTCCTCTATGCAAATACACATGTGCACAAGCACAAAACATGCATGAACATAAACAATGCTATTTTGAACCAGAACAAGTCTAAGGAAAGTCCACTTATATGCAAGAACAGTTTACGACCAACCTCATTTAGTATTCCTTCTCCCAATATTTCTCATCTGCTCATCCTAGATGCAATTTAATGCTATATAAAGTGCTTTCATTTCAAAACAGTGAAATAAACATTAAGTTCTTACTGGTAAGCTCGATGGTCTTTCTTGCTGGATTAGATTCAAGTCTTCATGGTTGGGCTTTCCTGGGGCCATAGCAGGTTGAGATCTGGTTCCATAGCCTTCCTGAGACATGTCCTGCAACAACAGTTGTAACAGTTATTAACCTGACTCAGTAATTACAATCAAATCTGCATCACAGAAAGGTGAAAATGCAACAGTTGAATGCTAATGGGTTTTTTATCAGAAGTTTTTACTAGTTAAAGCCCACATAGGTACCACTATGAACTGCACCATTTGTAAAGAAATCCAGAGAGCAGAGCAAGAGGCCGACAAGCAGCAGGGATCATACCACTGGAACATGAGGAGACACACAAAAGCAACTTGCTAAATGAAGGACCTCCTTTAACTGTAAAAGGCTAGCAAGCACAAAGTGGTCAAAACATCAGTCCCATTCTCAAGGGTTTTGATGAAGTACTGAGCCAAGTGGGAGACTGGACTTGGAAATAAGATTGTAATCATGCTGTGTGATCAGGCTCCTGTAACAACTCTAGATTTACCATCACTGCTACTGGAACAACTTCCAAACACTGGCTTATCAGGCCATGGCACACAATCGCACACTTCATCTCCTGGTGGTACTGTGTGTCCAATAGGTTATAAGTAGAATGTATTTGATCAAGAGTAGCTCAAAAGCCTGTACACCAGCACCTTGGGGATTTTCCTCCCCACACAAGCCCACATAGTCTTTGGGAATATCTAACACAACACCCACCACAAACGGGCAGAGGTGAACAAGGAAACAACCTCCCTCATACCAACTCACATCCCACAACACAAGCTTACTTCACACATATGGACACTTGCCCATTGTGAAGCCTTTGGCATTCAGGCTTCATTTTAGCTACTCTAATAGCTTCCACAGTAACTTCTTTGAGGAAAACAACACAAAGTGCAATACCTCTGCTAGGAAAGATCTCTCATCTTTAAGGTTCTTCTCTGACATTTTAAAACCATTTCTTTATCTTCTTTCCCTCCCCAATTTACTACCAGCTCAATTTGCTTTAGTCACTCTCACACTGTCAAGTTTTGACACATACCTGAAAGCACACATGTGCTCCCAATGCAAAGGGGCAGGGGAAGCTGTCCTCTGTCCCATCCCACCACAGCCCGAACATCACCTTGCTGCTGCTTCTAAAGGGACATTAGAACAGCTGATTGACCTTATCAACAGCTATTGCTCACGCACAGAGTCTGCGAGGCAGCTGGCTTGTGGAGCCTGAAAACTTTCTGTCTGTTTTTAGTCCAGCTCCTGACAGAGGGAAATTTGTTAAACAACTGTCCTGTCTCCATTCAGCCCCCTCCACCACTTTGGACTCTACCAAATTATATTAAGGGACACTGAAAACTCAACAGGGCTAACAAAACAAACCCCAGCAAACCCAATATGGTGTAAACCCAGCAATAAACGATCCTGTCCCTAAGCCTGTGCCAAGTAAAATCAAGAAACACTTAAAAGGCCAGCACTTCAATGTGGTTACCAGCAGAGGGTAACAATTAGGCTTAAGGGTGACAAAGGCTGATGGCTGAATGATTATTATCCCCTGTGACCCCCCGCGCTCCCCCCGCCCAGATTTCCACTTGTCACACAGCTCTCCTGCTGCGCACACCAGCAGGTTCCTGTGGATTAACAGTGAGGTTTAAAATCAACAAATGGCACAAGGCCTCCATTCAACAGCCTTCACCCCAGTACAAAGGAATAGAAAGGTGCAGGACAGCTTCACAATAGGCAAACAAATGAGCAAACCTCTGCTTTCATTTTTATTTAAAAAACGCACACGCACACACACGCAGGCTCGGGGTTGTCACTGCGTAAGCATCTGTAATAAACCCAGCAACCCCGGATTTCAGCCTCCAGTTCGGCAGTAGACTCTTGCCTTCCTGATTCTTAGAAAAATACACCAAATAAGAACCACTTGTTAAAACAACAGTGAGAAAAAACACACAGAAATACCAAGAGTGGTGAAAATGGCTAAATGGAATGAAGTCAATTTAGGAGACGTCATTTTAGTAACACAATTGTTCCTTTTTCCAAACAGACACTACAAGATTTTGCTGGAAAGCAAAATGTGGTTTGTATTTTGAAAAATAAAGAGCCATTAATTCCTTAAACAGTATCAAGCATGATTTTTCCCCACACGTTTGCAAGATTTTAACATCTCTTCCTACTGAAATTTCCAGGGGGAGTAGAGTGAAAGAGGCAAAAGATGGCACATTTTCTCCTGAGAAATACTGCATGTTGAGTGGAATTCACTTTTACCTGGATATTTGAAGACTACCTATGAAATGTCTTTCCACGCAGCGAAGAGTACATTAGAAATCTCAGACATGACACCCTTTATTTTTTTTTAAATGCAGCACTCTCACAGTGCTTTACAAATACTGCAGACATCTGTGTTTGTTGTGATGCAGATACCTGTGCACTCCAAATGGAACTGAGATTACATACTCGTTTTTTTATATTCTCTGTAAAGCCATTTAAGATGCTTGGATCACTCCTAACTTGGAAAGGAGCTCTTGAGAAGCTGAGAATCAGTTCGCTCTCAGTAAGTTGCAGGCATGGGAATCTCCCAGATGAAATATGAGCAGGGCTGCTGTGTGTATAATTTTATGTGTTTATACATATGCATTGTCCAATAAAAACAGTCCATTTATATACTAAACACAATGACAATTAAATAATAGCATATTTCACTAAGAAGTTGGCTTCATAACCAAAATAGTGCTTAGCGTCACTTCCACTGAAAAACAGAGGAACAAGATCTCTACTGCCTTTCTTCTGTTCTGCATTAGGAAATTCTGCTAATATACAACATGCTAAAAAATAGAAATAGCAGATTTTGAGATACTGAAAAAATAAGTACAGAAAGATTAGGGTAAGCTCCATCACTGAAGAAATGCCTGCAATTGGCAATTCCAACTTTCAATTTTGAAAGGTCATTTTTCCTTCTAGCACCTAGGAATAGGTTTACTGGGGACTGAACAGAGGTAACACAGGCACTGTACTACAGTCATACAGACTGAGGAGTGCCCCATTGATACTGAGGCTCAATCTCCTCTTGGGATTCTTGATTTTTTTTTCTTTGGACTCCAAATATTTCATCTATCAATGGTATCAACTTTGAAAGCAAAGCTTATGATTTTTTATGAATTACAGAAAACCCTTCTTGCCATAGAAGAGCATGTGCGTGAGAGAGAAAGCCAGGCTTTTATAAACAGAAGGCTACAAGTTTCCACTCAGAACTTCTCAACTTGGCACAAACCCAATCATATCATAGCTGTTATAGCACAAACTGTCAACAAAGTTGTAAAACAACTAAAAGCAGGGTTTCCCCCATCAGACTTTAGAAAAGGCTCAGGGACAAATAATCAGCGAATCATCAGTATATACTCAAAACAGTCGAACTTTAGACTTTTCAAAAAACATCTATGCTCTGAAACAGGTAGTCAGAAAAGAGGGCTATGCCTACATATGCACAGCCTAAAACCTATGTATTGAGTAAGCTGTTCAGAAATCAATCCATATACAATTATAATAGTTGGGTAATAATAGCAACCAATTGCTTGTCATTCTCAGAGACAGAACTAGTGATTTACCTCCTGTTCATGAACACTTCTAGCTTGCTCTGCAAGCTGTGGCATGTGGAGTTCTATATTTCTTGAGGAGTAAAGGAGGAAACAAGGTATTCTCTTATTCTCTGTGACTGTATTCATCTTACAAACATCAAATTTCTAATTCTGGTGTGGGATTTCACTTAAGACAGACATTTAAAGCGACCAAGTAAGTCAATGTACCAACTTGCAAGAAAGGCAAAGATCCTTTGTTCTGTCTCCCCTGATTCCTGTAGCTGGACACACACCCACTTAGTTCACATCAGTGGTCTTTTCACTTTGTGAAATGAAGCAGCTTAACACTTGCCAAAAAAGTAACCCCTTTTCCCCAGCTTCATCATGATGACTGAGCAGAGCTGGCCTCAGGAAGGGTTGGGTAAGCAAAAGGAGGAAGGAAATATCCCTCCTTTGGCAGCAGCTAGCCAGGAGTCCAGTCCCACAACCACTTTGGAGTTGGCCACAGATAGACAACCTTTTCCCCTTTGATGTGCAATGTTAATTAGTGTCATACTTTCAATCTCTTGCTGGACCTAGTTTAAAACAAGCAAGTCTCTCCACATTTACATGTTTTCTGCAAACCCAGTGCTGATAATGCTTGAAACCATAGAGATGAAATGCATATTTGTAATAAGTTCTGCTGAAGAAGATAACATCTAATTATTAAGTAGTTTAAATTATTTTTAATAGAAAATGAAAGCATAGCAAAAACATTAATGTTTGGGGGAAACCACATTTAAAGAAGGGCTGGGTGAGAAATATCATTCAGGCTTCATCCACTTCTACTGCAGCAGATTTTAGAGGGATAACAGGACCACCCAGGAAGATAAGTACCATGATGGTTAAATAGAAGGAAAGTAATTTATGGAAAATAATATACTAGACTTCAATTTGAAAAACTCGTTAAAAACTATTTTAGCTTATGTTCTTGATTCAGTTGGTTGATCCTTAGAAGACTGGAAATGTGAGAGCGTTGAATGCTGCAGCAATGTGACAACAGCAAAATTGAAAGCAAATGTGTGGTTGGTTTTTTTTTTCCCCAGGCCACTTGAGAATGGAAGTCGGGACCCAGTATGGCAGCCAAAAGGAGCTCACAGCCCTTCAATACAAGTTTATTTTACTCACCTCTGAAGGGATACTAAGCAACAGAAAGAAAGTGAGTGATATATTAGGGGTTAAAGAACAACATTTGTTGTTATCACTTAAACCAAGCATCTGTTCATTCTGTGTAGATAAATACATACTGATACATTTGCCCTCTTTCCACCTTCTGCAGTGAAAAGCTACAATTAAAAAACCATGATCACTTACCAGAATAGTAACATACTCTATATGGTCGACTCCTAGCCTAATCCTAATACCTAACACATCACCTCTCAAGTTACATACTCTCGTTGTCAGCACAAAACCTACAACAAAGTACAACCTGTTAGAGGAATAGTGTAAGTAAGGCTTCACTGAGAAAAACTGTTATGCCCAGGGGCATATGCAACACTGAGTCTCACACAAGCAGCCAACTGAATGCAGCCCTGTGGGGAATGATCTACTAAGGACAAAAGATCACACAAGTCTGGTTGAGTCCTGGGCAGATGGTGTGCAAAGGTCCGTTAGGATGTAGATGGACTCCTGCAGAAGATCCTGGGTCAAGAAGAAACGCAAATGTATGTGTCTTGAATTTTATTAATCAGAAATAAAAAAAAAAAAAGCCCAAATCAAAACAAAAACCTTAAGCCTTGAGAAAAGGTAATAGGTATCTTACACCTGGAGAGCACTGTGCACAAATCAGCAAGGAAGACTCATTGCACAGAGAAAACGGGTGATTTCAGATTAAAAAAGTTAGTTTTCTAGATCTCAGCACCTATTACACCAACAAAAAAGCAAGAGAGTGCTAACCACTGGAGATGGATTACCAGTGCAGTCTGGTAATCCTCTTAAACATGCTAGTCTGTGTTTATGTGATGAAGTGAATAAACCTTGCTCATAACCAGAAAAATATAAATAATTTCAAGTCAACCCTCTACCAATACCACAGAAACCTGAATGGAGACAAGGAAAGCAGCCGTAGTGCAGTACAGCAAGGAACAGGCTGGCATCTATCTCAGCATACTTATGCTATTTGTTGACTGTTGCTTCAGTGCGGCTGGCAAGCACTGACTCCTCTTCTTTCTCATGGTTATCATTTCCCCACAATCAAGCCAGGGCAGGATTGTGCCCTCAGAAATAAAGATGATACTTCACCTTATCAAGTTAATTTCAGTCTTCATCTTCGTTACAGATACCAGTGGGAGTCAAGAGATTCAGAGAAGTGCCAAAGCAAAATAGTCCTTTTCCAAAAGGTGGCAATTCATCCAGAAATCATACATAACTCCTCAGGGAAAAATCCTAGCAGCTACCTGGAGAAATATGGAAAACCTGCCTCAGGTGTAGACTAGTCATTGTCAGTAAGACATCTCAGCTTCTTCTTCAATATTAATACCTTCCCGTCCACGGTATCTGCAGTTCCATTCCAAAACTTATTGCTTCCTAGATCTCCTTTAAAGTTAATTAAAAAATAAGCAAAGAAACAAAAAAACACTACAATGGGAACATCATTTTCTCCCTTCACCATCCCAATTATCACAAAACAACAATTAAGACAGCGGAGGGAGAAGAAAGAAACAGCATAGCATGCAGCAGCTGATGCAAAAGGTAAGTTATGTAAGCAAATATGTTATTGAGACTCAGTCTACCAAAATTCTCAGAAAGTTATTAGAAACTCAGACCACCAAACTAAAATCTGCCTCAGGTTTCTCCCATGCAGAATATGCTGAGAGCATTTTAAACTCAGACAAGGTCAAAAAAAAGCCCCCTACATCTTACAAGAAGACACTGTTTGGACAGTGTATCTTCCAGTCACATATCAGGTAATTGGAACCAACTAACGAGACAGAAGGGTCTCTCCTTCTAAATGTTCCAGCCCATTTTCACATGTGTTTCATCTATATGGCCTCCAGGAACCACGTTAAGCAAGTGATGCAAGAAGAGCTCCAAGATGAAATCATTCTCAGAAACCCTTATCTTGCTATTCTCTTTCCACCACTACTGCATTTCATGGATCACAGAGCATATCAATAGCGGATTTAATCAGAAACAAGACATTTCTTCTACTTTTCTACTCTCATACTTGTAATGTGCCACATGAAAAAAATAGTAAGGTTTCATGTTTGTAATTAAAATGCGACAGTTGCACATTGCACAGATTGATGATAAACAGCAGTCAGTTCTTCATTTACAGGCAAAAAAAGGTAGTTTCTTTGTTCTACAGATGTAAAGTTCTAGTGTGAATAAAGACATGAGAGAGAATGTGAAGAGGTAATCTGAGAAAGGCAACTTGGAAATAAGAGGTAAACCAAGCATTTTATTTCCATGAATTCTCCCATGGTTACAGAGCATTTTTGAATTTTCCTAAAAAAACACTACAAGGCTGGACAATCCCACCATGCTTTCATTTTCTACACCTACTCCTTCCTCTCCCTGTCCATCTTTTCACTGAGAAAGCTACATTTTAAACAACAACGGAAAAAAAACACCAAATAAACAAAAAACAACCCAGAAAGAAAGAAAAAGAGCTCTGGCAGTTTTTATATGTCCTATTCTTTCTTTACCGTCACCTGGGATAGACTACCACACTAATGCGATGACTTACAGATTTTGTGTGCCATCCAAGTGTCCTGCCCTGCCATACTAGTCCTTCCTAAAACTCCAGGAGAAACGCATCTCTTCAGCAAACCTGAGACACGAAGCTGGGTTGAGAAACAGCTCTGCATCACTCCCCAAAGAAAAGAGCTAAACCCAACAAAATGCAGGAGAGGGGTAGGATTTAAAACCTGCCATTTCTTTCAACTAGGCTGCTGCAGAAGCAGGGAGCTGTGGGGCTCCGTGCCCCAGAGTGCAGCAGCCTACCCGAGACTGCCCGCTGCAAGCGAGGAAGCTCTCCTAAGCGTACAGCTTGCTGGCAGAAACGAGGTCAGAGCACTGCCCGCAGCTTACAGCAGAGCTGAAATCCTGAAGCCAGCTTACAGAATAAAGAGAAAAGCTGCACTGAGAGCAGCTGCTACCTCTAGGCTAATCGAGCTAGGTACCCAAGGATGAGACTTCCCCGCTTGAGACCAGGAAACAGTTTTTCGGTGTTTCTTAGGGGCACGTCGGTAGCTTTGCTTCAAGGTAAAAGCCAGGTCTTACGTGAAAGCTCATGAAAATTCAAAAATCTGTGAGCAATGGTTGCAAGCAACACCTAAAACACCACTGAGGTCACATTATAGAAAAATAAAACCCCTCAGAACGGTGACATTTGTTTTGTGGGTTTGTTTCCTACTTTCTCTACAATAAAAAGCTATATTATGTTATAGATTACATTTACATCACAGTCCAGTGACAACTGGTAACTTATTCCTCAATATTCCACCATGTCAGTCTCAAAAGAAATTATTGAAATGAGGAGTTTTCACTACTGTTTCAACAGCAGAATCACAGGAGATGGAACTGAAGCTCAAATGCAAATAACTCTAATAATTTTGGTAAACAGGGTTTTCTCAGGTGGTCTACACAGATTTGGCTAACTTACTTTTTCTGTATTATCATTTTACATTAGGGGCTATTGGAGACAGAGATTTAGCTGCATTACTAGTCTCTCTGAAATCTGTCAAGACACAGAGTATCTGTGCAAAAATCTTGAAGTCCAGTCACCACGTGGAAAAGTCTCTTAGTCCAAGGAGTAGAAAGAGAACAGTAATTTACAGAAAGAGAACAATAATTTCCAGAAGGAAGCACCGACCAGCAGAAGCAATTCAACAGACCACACAATACCACACTTTAATCATTTGGTGCTGTCAGTTTAATCTTTGAAGTCTTCACCACCACCACCACTAGAACTTTTTCAAAAGAAAGTATTCCCAATTGGGCTGGTGTTGGGAGTGGAGGGATGAGGGTGTAGGAGAGTGGAGAAAAGTGAAAGAAGTGATGAAAATCTTAAAACTCTGAGACCAGGCTGCTGATTACTCTTTAACACAGCAACAAAAAAGCAGTGACTTTCATTAAAAATTGGTTAAGGATAGTTAGGTAATAAAGCAACAATAAACCTCTCATTTTCTGTGAGGGTGAAGGAGTACAATCTTTATGAATTCTGTAGGCAGACACTCAGAATTCAAACACAAATTAATTTTCCACCTAAAAACATACATGCGGAAGATACTCAAGACGGGCACTCTGCAATCAGGGAGACGTGCAAGGAAGTCATGAAGAGGGAGAGTGTGATCCTGCAGAGCTTGATTTATTAAGAGACAGCTCACCAAGACCAACAGTTGTTCTTTCTCCTGCAACAAAAACACCAGGCAGTTTTGTCAACATGTAAACTTGTTAAGTGGTACCTTATTTACTTTTATTTGTTGCTTCATTGTTTGTTGTCCATATCTGACTGCAACAACTAAAACACCCTGTAAGATTTCAGCTGCACGGTCCAATATCTATTCTAAATCCTACAACAGTGGGAGAGAAATGCAGTAAAAGAGAAATACGGGAAAGGATGATGAATGCATATAAAGTATATGCTTAATCTATATTCAGATATAATACGTTGTCTCAACAAAAAATCCCAATTCAAAATACAGAAAAGCAAACCAAATATATGAACACTGAACATCTTCAATTACTAAAGAAATATGGACAGACAAAAAAAAAAATACAGTGGTAAATTTTATGCCAGGAAACATTAACAAACTTATTTTCCCTACCTCTGAGGGAAATAACGTGTGGTAATTTAAAAGCCATAAGAGAATAGTGCTGTATTGCAACTGGCCATGAGGTGTAATTTACAAGACCACTGAAATTTGGAATATATACTGCTCATACAGAACTGGGAAAAAAAGCCCAAAACCCAACAAAACTCTACCTCTCAGATTTATTAATACATTTCAGACTTTACAACTTTATCGCTTCATTCACTGTACTACACTATTTGTCTTTTAAAATTTCTTAAAACGTTTGTATTTATATTCTAAAACGTTTGTATGGACAACTTTTGTCTATGAACAGCCATCAGATTAATGGATCCTAAAGTAAATGATTGTTATACGATCAGGTATCTTTTGATAAACTCACTCTTCTGTTTAAGTTACTGGTGATCTTCAAAAGATACGGATAAAATTATTTCTGGGATATTAATTCTGCTCTCAGAATAACATTAAAAGAAAATCATCATAGAGTAATAAGTAGATGGTATGGGGAGGAACAATAGTTATGACTGCTGCTCTCCTAGAGAAAAATATTTTTTTATCAGCCTGCATTCCAATACTTTTACTATCAAGCTAATTAATAGCCTCCTACACTAATATCTAAATGCCACGCAATTAATGGCACTGAACTATAAATGGCTTTGTCTTTGCTCTTGTAGAGTTATTTTATAAAGCAAATGCAATTCTATCACTTCACTGATTTAATGCAGGCTTTGTGAGGTTAATATTTCCAAACAATCGCAAAACAAAGAACTGCTTTAATTAACCTTCTGTGATTTAAATACTGAGAGAAATCAGAATTTAGAAACTTCAAATAATGCCACCACCATCATAACAACAACAACAACACTACTACAACAAAATCTGTGATAAATTTTTATGCAACTTTCTTAGTTGAGATGAAATTTTTTTCCTTTCAGGATTTATTTCTAAATCTTGAAGTATTTAGTTTGAAGAAAAAAAAAGATGATTCAGCATCCCCATGTTTTGCACTACAGTACTTTGCAGAGATGATTGCTATAGTCATTGACCACCAAATCTACAAACTGATTGCATGTTAGTAACTGACCACTTAAAGGTAAAGGAGCAAAACAGGACTTCTCATCCCCTAGAATAAATTTTCTCTTTCTGATTTATCTGAAAGGAGATTCCTATTGCCAGAGTTTCTTTATGATGCTTTATGCTAACTTCATTTTAGCACATGAAAAAATTCATCAGGACTCAGGCCTTTCTGCATTGCTTACCTTAAAAGTGCAAGAGCTGTGGTATGTCTACTAGGATTAGAATGATACAAAAACACGGGAATAAAAATTAAAAAGCAGCAGGGTACAGGTGGTCATGCACATCCCTGCCAAACAGGTTTACAGTGTGCTCTGACCCATCTCCTCTGACTATATGGCCAGATACCATCACACCCCCATCAGCAGCAGATGCCTGAAGAGGTACGCTTGCTGGTTTCTCAGGAGGAGAAAGCTGACCTTCAAATTCCTCCTTCAAATCGCAAACAGAAAAGCCTACTTTCAGCAGAAAATCATGAGCACAATCAAAGAACATACAGACAGGGAAAACATTTAACTACAATGAGGGAACTTTAAACTAGAGGTGCCATACAATTGTGAAGACAACACAGAGGCAAACAAATACTTTCACTGACAGCCCCTTTGGAAGATTGTAAAACAGAAGCATAAACAAGCTTGCTACATTTCATACCTAAACAGAATTACCACTTTGCAAGATAAAATACTTCTCCTTTCCCAGTACTATCACTTAACAAGTTCAAGTTACTGCAAAGACAGGTACGTGTGAGAAGTAATTATACGTGCTAACTTTAAAGGCTTCAGACCTAACAGACTAGAGTTGATTTTTACTTGGCTAAATTGATCACCATTGTCAGTAAATGCCTGCTTTAAAAATAACAAGTTTGATAAAGTCTTCTCAAAATCCAAACGCAGTTTCATGGGTTTGGTCAACATGTCTTCAGGAAATATAAAGCCTGCGCCTCTGTGAGTGCTGCTCCGTGCTATGCCCTCAATTTCATTGTTCGTGCCCAGGTGTGACTTTACTGACAATTATCCTTGCTTTTTCTGCCTGTCTCTACCCCTGGTAGCTACTTGGCTCTGGAAAATCATACTCCGAGTCTGACAAGCTAACAGCTATTATCATCTTATAAATACGGATATAAATCACTAAGGGGAAAAAAGAGCTTTGACACATTTTCTGCAATGATATAAACAATGCTGAGCAAACAGAGCGCTCCCCAAATGGACAATCATCAGCTACCCCTGCTACTGGGAAAAGACGTAACGCAACAGCAGTCACGGTTTCACTGAACTTCTGAGATGAGTGAGTAACCTCTGCCTCACAGATAAGTAGCCATATGCTTAATGCTCACTTGCTGTTATGGTAGCATCATGATTACGAAAACAAGACTTTATAAAGCAAGAATCTAACTGGCAAAGACTTCAATCAGTAATATTCATTTAACCTACGCAGGTCCAAACCTCATTAGTCCTTCCTAAAAACATAATGTGCTTAAGAAAGGCTCAAAAAGGGTAAATTAGTTTTATGTACAAGATCAGTACAGCCCTTAAGTAGATCAACAGTCTGCCTGTTTTTAAATCAATTCAGTATTCAGCAAGGTGAGGTGACAACTGCCTTTCAGAGGTGCTAGTCACTGGTGGCTTGTCTGGAAGCCAGGATTTAAGTCGCAGTGTGTGAGTTTTGAAACCAGTTGCTGAAAGCCTGCTCCTCTTCCCTCCTCCTCCCAAGTCCAACTAAGCTTTATCACAGATGCAAAAAGTCAAGACTGTACTCTGCCTTTCGATATCTATTTGATCTCTCTGAAATAGGCTGGCAACAAAGATTCAGTGTACCAAAACGGATGACTTCATAAAAAGTTACACTGTTTTTTTCCCTTGACTCTTATTTCAGATCCTACAGAAAGGATGGGAAAAAGCTGGCAGAAGTACATCTATCTGCATAAGGATCTTCATCCAAGCTCACTCTTGTTAGGCATGTGTCTGCTCACTACATACACGCAGTCCTGATTTTGAAAAGCCAACCAATAAGCGTATATTAGAAGTAAAAGTTCTCAGTGCCATGAAATTGGGGTTGAATTGTTTAAAGGAATCGCTACTCCCTTCAACCTCTTCACCCTGGAAAAAAAATTATTGCTTCTATGCTAAAAAGAATCCCAGCATTTCAAGACAGTGTGAATACGGGCTGGGCACTAGGCACCTCTGTTGCTCAGACAACAGAAGCCATGAAGGATTTATGGTACTTTAGTGGTGTCAGCCACTGCTGCTGATGGCAGGCAACAGTATCTTCTGAACATTAAATTTTATTATGAGTTCTCATATAACTGTAATAGTCAACTTCCACAAAGAATGCTTTCCTACATGCCTGGCAGCAAATGTCAGATTAACATACAAGCTTGTCCTTTCCCAGTTTTTCCTGTGGTTCATAACACAACAAATATTAAGTGCAACCACTCATCTAGTTGTAGATGATTATAGACACAAGAGTTAAAATTGTTTGTCCTTCTGTCCTTTTAATACAACTTGCAGATGTGGGCAGCTATATGTTACTTCTTAAATAAGTTTCATTTAAATTCTGCAGGATCTGAGACTTGACTACAGTACAGTCAGCTGATAATTCTGTGTCATTTTCTAACAACTTAAAGGAGAAAATTGTATTAAAAAAGAATAATTGTGCTGAGGTATAAAACTTAATTTTGGCCTCATTAAGGATTGTATGTATTACTTACTAATGAATTTTTTATTTGCATATAACACAACTATTCCTAACTTAAAACAACAGTATTTTTGTACAGTGGTACACCCCGAAACAGCTTGACAATGTTAATTAACATGCTGCTTATTACACTTTTAAAATAACTTTAGCACCTCACACTGACTTTAAAAACAAGATTTCATCCTCATTGTACCAAAATCACTTTAATAATTTGATGCATTTTGCCACAATACAGTTTGTTCTGTTTTCATGACAGCCATACAGCTTGGACATGAAAACAGATTAATTAGCTTCACATTTTGTTCACATTTTCAAAGACTGTTTAAAATGTTTATCTGTCCTACCTTGCACTGACTCAACACTAGAAACAGATGTCTGTGCAAGAACATTCTCATCAACATCTCAGGCTTGTGATGGAGACTAGTTCAAACCATTGTCACTATTGATCTCATTTCAGGGAAATGAAAAGAAGCTGCAGCCCCTTGTGGGAGTTTAAGTGATTCCCAGCCCTTTGCCCAGAGAGATCAACTGAAGTATCACCAGAGATGCTCCCCATCTACTCACACACTGCCTTCCTGCTGTGAATACCTTTCTACCTAGGACTACTAAAACAATTCACAAATTCTTACTGCCCTTAACTGCATTCATCCACCTGGCCCACTCCAAGCATAAACAAAACAAAACAAATCCAACTCTTTGGGTTTGGTTTTTTTTTTCCCAATGTAAATTGTTACAGGACAAATAAACAACACTCACCAAGTAGCAGCTCTTACCAGTAGGTAAGATGTTATACTGGGGGTAGGAAACAAGGTTTTGGCCAGCTTTTAGAACATTAAGATCTGACAGCGAGGGAGTCCTGTTTCTTTCCTTGTTTATAAAACACTTTCTCCTTTTAAATAAATCCAAACTAAAGACTCAGCCTGAAGTACCTTACTACTCCTTTCAGGCATTTCAAACAAACAAACAAACAAACAAAATCATAGTAACCACAAGGGAATGATGTAAAAACACATACACAAAGCCTCTTCATGCACACTGTTAATCAGAAGGACCAGAAAAAGTGTACATGCATGCCCCTCCTAAAAAACCTGCCACACTTCTTCCCCCTTTTAAACTCATGCCCACATGTGGAAAAAAAAAGATCAGCATAATACCATTCTGTTCTGGAGACTTGCATGCAGAAACCTTCCAGAAACATGTAAAACAGAATAACAGTAGCAGGTGTAGTTAAACAAAAATAGCAATTTTGTTCTAAGAGTGAGACCATAATTATTTTGCAGGTCTATTTCATCTGTCAAAAAGTGATATGGTCCTAACTTACAAAATAACACAATAAACCTCAAAGGCATGATCCTATCTCAATATATATGAACACATGCTACATAAAACAAAAAAACTACATCAACATGGCTTTTTAAAGCCAGTTGGAAAGCACGATCCAAAATATACATCATACTATCTTAACAAAATAATGTTTAATGGTGACAGTTTAAGCTTGCAATTACATGACATTCTTGAGCAAAATATCACTTCTACTTATGGCAAAAGATTTAAAATTGCAAAAACAACTGAAGCATTTATTCATTTATATGCCATTTCAAGACACAAAACCCTGCCAAGGGCAACACTGTAGTACTGTGGCACATCTTTCTTTCTCCTTTTTCTTTTGAAAAGCATTAAAGGTAAAAAGTTAAAAAAAAAAAAACCAACAAAAAAAAACACCAACCCAAGACAGTATCTACAGCTACTGGCAATATCTAATGATCAATGAATCTGCTACTGCAATAAATTTGCTTAAAACAAAGCTCTTCCTTTAATGGTTTTTACACAGCAGGCTCCTGATATGAAGAGGGAATGACTGATGCTGGCTTGCAATATGGCTCTATAGTAAACTATGCCAGTATTACTATCACCTCTTATGAAACTCCCTTTCTGCCCACCATGCAACCAATTCAACAAAGATCTAAACAACTTATAGTTCAAACATTCAAATAAGTTCCATTCTCCGTCTTCCTTATTAGAAGAATGGAAAGTCACAAGTCACTGGAACAGTCCTAGAAGTTAACTGTTTACTTTTATTGACAAGATTGCATATTGAATATAAGTTAGTCAAGGAAAAGGAACAATGGCTTCACATCTCCACAATACATGAGAAATGAACAGTACCAATTTCAAGGCACAATACTATGAGTTACAACTGATTGCAGAAGCTCACTCACATTACGTCTAAAAGAGTTAAAAATAAAACATTATCTATATTAAATGTCCTATCAGTTTTCTCCCCATAACAGAATATCCAGTATATCACACCACAAGGTTTTACATAAAATTAAACTGGTGGCAAGAAAAAAAATCCATCATCCATCCAGAATAAACACTACTTTCAGCTTGACAATCTCCAAACCAGACTGGCATAAATCTACAAGGTAAATAAAGAAAAAACAGTAGGGAAAAAAAGTGGCAAATTACTGAGAAGCCTCCTTTCTCCAATCTACATCTCTCTCCTCCATCCTCTAGTAAAACCAGTTCAATCATGCTCACGTGATAAAGGCAGCTATCACAGACATGGCTTATTTACCCTAAACCAGAACGTGAATCTTTCTTAACCTCACAGCTGTACCCCTGCTACAAAAGCAAGTTCAGCTTCCAGTCCATCAGGCACAAAACAGCGTGTAAACTCTTTGGGGCAAAGACCACCTTTTTGTTATGTACTTGGAGAATCAGAATAATAATGTCTTGATCCACAGCTGAGGCTACCATGAACTACTTAAATATTCTTAAGACTGATCTCTTGATTCATGATGCAACTGTGCTCTCTAGGAAAAACATCTGTAGTCTGAAGTTTACGCACAATTCTGCCTGGTCAGCATGAGGAAAAACCATCTTCAGAGGTTAGCTTCATTTCTCAAGGCTGACATCCTGAATCAATTTACTTCATGCATTCCTCAAAGTTATGACTATTCAAAATTAGGACTTTGCATCAATGCTGAGTGTGAAAAGCAACAAAATCGATACAAAAAGTCAAGAAAACATGTCATTAAAAATACAGGAAACACGGAGGAAATTCATTTGCAAGCTGAAAAGAAAGGGCAAAACTAAGGATGACAGACAGAAAGGATGACAGATTGTATGACTGAGACTACCTTACTTTTCTAAATGACAGGATTACATAAACAGGATGTACTGATATTTTTAAGAGTAGAAATAAGAAAGATACACCAACTGGTACAACAGGTATTTTATCATCTTGTAGTCGATTTTAAAATTCTATTAGAATATGTAAAGCCAATATTAAAGCAACACAGAATCGAAGAGACCTTCAGAGACAGGTCATGTAGTCAAAACTTCAGTTGAGAGCAAGACTAGTAACATCATGGTGTTTGGGGGCCTTGTCTAGTTGAATTTTTTAGCATCTCCAAGGATGGAGATTCTAGTCTCTCTGGGTTCCCTCCTGTGTTTGGTTACCCAAGTATTAGCTTTTGTATTGTACACTGGTTACCACTTGACAGTAACTCTACTACACATCACCAGCAAAGAACACTGTTGCTGCAGTGTTAAAAGAATAGACTTCAGCCTCTTGTGTTAGAAATTTGCTTTCTAGATTAGCAGTTCTGAAAGAATATGAATGAACACAACAGTGAGATTTTACTGAGAAACATTAGAGTGGAGATGTTCACACCTCATGACCCTTCTTGAGATAGGAGGGAAGATCAGTGATGAAACCAATCCCAAGATGGAGAAAAGGAGCAATCCCCAAGGTGTTAAGGGATACTTATTATTTATATGAAATAGTCCCATCCACACACAAATACTCCAGGAACAGTCTGTGTAATTGAGAACTTGAGATCAGAGTTCAAAACTTAAGAGGTCAACCACTTCTTATGAAAAGGATAACCAAGTAGCTATTAACAAACCACAAAGCATTTCAGGTGTGATTCTTAAAGAGGATTTACCAACCACAACACTGTGTTGGTGAGGACCTAACGTTACCATCTGAACTTGCAGATTCAGGTCTATTGACCTTGAGAGGCCTGTAACACCCTTGGAGCCTGGATTTAGACACTCCTTCAATGTACCTTCAAATATGAAATCTAGCTATATCAAAGCTACTATCTTCTATTTGTGAATCTGTCCTTGCCTTTCTCTTCATCCTAGTTCTCTGACACTTTCCTCTCATTTTGTTGTTATCCTCTTCTAAGATACCCCTCACCTGATTACATATCTTTCCAGTTTACTGGCTGGGATAACAAATTATGTAACTGAACATGTATCACAGATAAATCAGTATCTTGTTACTTCCCAAGTTGTAGTAGCAGTTGGTATGTTTTGTATATTTTTTAACTAAAATACTCAATACAGTCGACTAGCAGTATTCAACATATGATGAAGTGTCCAAGGCAGAAAAAAACCCACAAAATTTCAAATTCCCAAACTGTAATATCTAGACATTGGAGCAACTGTGTTTGTTCTGTCTCACAGGCTGTATTACTAGGACTTTCTCTACTAAGACTTTACCAAGATGCTTATTAACAGTTTTTTCAAGTCATAGAGAAATCAAGCACTTAATGCCAAAGCAAAATGGGAGAAAATTAAATGTAAAGACACAACTGCAATCTTTAAATCGCAGTTACATGCAATCCAAGAGACAGAAAGTGGTGACATTTACGAGAATATCATAGATACGATTAAGAATTCTATTTCATAAACCATCCAGCATTTTAATGAAAAAAGTTAATTCTCAATGGAATTTTAAAATGTAGATGAAGAAAAATTAACATGTAATTACACAGTGAAATTATCATAGCTTTATTTTATAATCAAAGGAGGGAAGCCTCCTGTATCATCGCTACTTAAGGCATCTTTTGTTAGTTTATTTTACACACTATTTTTATTTCAAGCTAAGATTTCTACATTGCACCAGCATTATCTCAAAATGTTAATCAACCATGCCTGACAGAATTCCCTAGTGATTTGCAGCAAGTGCTGATGCTTCCACTAATACCTAGTCTTGAGCAACTCACTTTGGTTAGATTTCCCAGGATAGCGAGTATGCTTTAGTTTCATCCTTCCATTTCCAGATCACCTCTCTGTGATTAACAGAGCTGAGACTGCAGATAGAAGTCAGTTTACACATTCAGCTGCATCAGCTATGAACAACCATTTTGTTCAGTACCCTAAAATCTGTGTGTTTTTCACTCTCTGGGAAGCAGACCATACACTATCACTTGTAATCTTAGTTAAAAACAGAATCACTTTAATTTTAATGGCTAACATAAAGAACACAATTCAAGAACAGCAATGGGTATTGAATTATGCAGTTCCACTAACTGGATGGGCAAACTGACAACACTCAAATTAATAGCTGTACTATCAATTCAAAATATTTCTTAAGAAGCTCCCTTGACAAACCAGCTCCAAAATACCTTGAACTCATCCAATGAAATGACGTGAGAAACAAAACAGCAGTGATCGTGTTAGATGCAGGAGCTCTCAACAACGTCTGTCTTGTGAGCGGTAAACAAAACAAAAGCATGGAAAACCTCCAGCATCCAGAAAAAACTGATCGAGAAACTGTTATTTCTCTTTAAAAGCAGAATAAATAATTGAACACAGGCTTTGTTCAAAAAAGCTAACATAAAATAAAGCCTGAAATTGTGTGCAGGTGTGTTTGTGTGTGTGTATCCCCAAAGACTTTTCAGAAGGAGGTTGTCTGATTCCACATTTATTTCATTTTGATTTTAACATCGTTCTCTTGAAAAGGGGCAGGTGAGCTTAACTCATTTCACATAGATCATTTCTATACTTCCAGCTCCAGCATGACTGTCAGTAACAGAATGGTGCTTACCTGTTGAGCCTGATACCTCTGCTGAGCCTGTGACAGGTATTGTGCCTGCGGTGGCAGGTGCTGAGGCTGCGGCTGCTGGTTGTAGTACGGCTGCTGGCCCTGCTGGCAGTAGCCACTCACACTTTGCTGACCATACTGAGGTGGTATCTGTTGGAAGAGCCAAGCAAAGCAAATGCATGAGTTGAGGCAAGAGGATGTGAAATCAAACCAGGTCATATCTTTAGGCCAACCTGATCAGAAGTGATACCCTCAGCTACACACCTGACCCAACAGTCTTATTCTCTTACTGAGCAGTTAATGCAAGTCTGTAATCTTACTGCTCGAGCAGGAGGAACTATCCTGAGTGCTCTGTATAGACGTTCTTCCTGAAAAGAGTAACCAAGGAAAACCTCACGCTTCTGAACACCATGATCCCATAACGCCCAGTCTTAAAATACAGAATCAGTTCTTTCCACTATTTGCTCTCCATAGGCACACTACTGAGGCAAATTAACAGAAGAAACATTCTGATGCACTGACTCAAAAGCAGAATCGTAAAAAAGGCTCAACTCTAAAAAGGATATTGAAAGAGAAATGCATTTTTTCAGCAATGAAATACTCAAATGTTTTCTCCACAACTCTCAGGTTTTTAGTTTTTGTGTACACATTTGTCCTTAAGTTTTACATTGGGGTTTGGCAGGTTTGTTTTGGCTGAGTTCAATCTCTCTCAGTCTCCTTCCCCCTACTAAGATAAATATTTTTTAAAAAACTAAAAACAAAACAGCAGTGCAACACAAAATAGCCTGTTAAGGTCCTAATAACACGTGCACCACGCATTGAGAAACCCATACACATCTTGAGATTTTAAGTTACAACAAAAAGCAAGTCAATTATAAAGTCAATGGAATTTTCTGCATCAGTTTACTTAGTAATCCTTGTATCAATAGAAGTAGTCATTTTCTTGAGATATATGAAACAGCACATTTTCAACAAGCTCCTGATACTGTTTCTATATTGCCCGTGTTTTAGATACTTGTGCTTTTCCCCCAAGCACTGGTATTTAGTACCATTTCAGATGGATGATGGACACAACACAGGACTTCTCTCTTCTAGAATGGATTCCCCTTTGCAGGCTTCTGCCCTAAACAAATGTCTCATCTGAAATGCTTTCATCTGTGAATTGTTCCCACTGAGTCTCTGATACATTGATAAATCCATCCAACGTGTAAACACATACCTGTTCTACCCAAAGTTAACTTATTACATTTATTCAACAATACAATAATATTTGCTAGATGATAATTAATAATATAAATTCCCAAAACAACCTTCCTACCTACACATACATGTGTTTAAATCTGTCACAATCTTATCTGCTCCTACTACTTCTGCCAAAAGCTGTTAGCTCTACTTCTTGCTAACTCCTAAGCTCAGCACTATAACCCCACTCCTGTACTGTCATTTTTTCTTACACTTCCATTTCCTTCATCGACATTCCACAGGCAGTTAGATGTTTCTGTGATCACAGTAACCTTTTCTGATAAATACTCTCCCCGATGATGCATAAATGAAGCAGTTATCATGCAAACTAAAATGGGTGTGCTGGAAACATCATCAGGCAAACAGACCGCTGAAGTCTGGGATCTGACAGAACACCACATGCTGATTTGCCCATCAGCTGCAAAGGTCAAAGAGCCTGGACTGGTTCCTAGGAAATGCTGAGGAGAAAGCTATGTTATAGTCCATCAGGATTCCAGTAATACTACTAAGAATAGGACAAATATGACAGCAAAATATAGGTCTCTAGGAGAAGAAAGAATTTCAATGCCTGGTTGACAGGATGGGGACAAAGCAAGAGATCAGATTCATCAGGAACTAGAATAAGGATACTTGTACAGGAAGGCTGGAGTTCACTTGAACATGAGAGCCGGGTTGCTGGTACCTAAGGATCAAGAAAGTGACTTTTTAAGCTCAAAAGAGGAGATTACAAGAACACATGTTTCAAAAGCATGGCATTGTTATGACACATGCATAGAGATTCTAGGTCATCCAGTGAAGATGTCAAGAAGAAACAAAGACTGAGAATGCACCAGTACAGGCTAGGTATTGACCTGCTGGAGAGCAGCTCTGCAGAGAGAGAGACCTGGGAGTCCTGACTGATAATAAACTGAAAATGAGCCAGCAATGTGCCCTCGTGGGCAAGAAGGCCAATGGCATCCTGGGATGTGTCAAGAAGAGTGTGGCCAGCAGGTTGAGGGAGGTTCTTCTCCCCCCCTACTCTGCCCTCGTGAGGCCTCATCTGGAGTCCTGTGTCCAATTCTGGGCTGCTCAGCTCAAGAGGGACAGGGAACTGCTGGAGAGAGAGTCCAGCGCAGGGCCACCAAGATGATCAGGGGACTGGAACATCTGTCATACAAGTAAAGGCTGAGGGAAGTGGGGCTATTTAGTCTGGAGAAGAGGAGACCAAGGGGGGATCTCATTAATATTTACAAATATCTAAAGGGCGGGTGTCAGGAGGTTGGGGTATCACTTTTTTCTACAGTATCTAGCAATAGCACAAGGGGTAATGGGATGAAGCTGGAACACAAAAAGTTCCACTTAAACATAACAAAAACTATTTTACTGTGAGGGTGATGGAGCAGTGGAACAGGCTGACCAGGGAGGGTGTGGAGGCTCCTTCCTTGGAGGTCTTCAAGACCCGCCTGGACATGTTCCTGTGTGACCTGATCTAGGTTGACCTGCTGCTCCAGGGGAGTTGGACGAGATGATCTCTAAAGGTCCCTTCCAACCCCTACCATTCTATGATTCTATGATAACATGGCACACAGATGACTGCAGAGTAAACAGGGCACCAAGAAAAGAATCCAACAATATGTTGCCTTCTACACAAAAGAAGGGGGAGTAGAAGAAAAACTTGCTCTTTTGCATCATCCTATGATAAAAATACAGAGGAAAGACAGCTGATGATGAAGTAACATTATACTCTACATAAAATAAACGAAACCCCAGCTTTACCAGTACCAGTGGCCTAGAGCTCGGTCAGATCAAGAAGAGTGAGTGCTGAGACCACCAGATGCGGTCAGAATATGGCAAGACTGGCAGAAGCATGCAGAGTGAGACCAGCAAAGGCACAGTGCAAGATTGTGTAGAGGGAGACTTCAACTCCTCCCATGTAGACTGAGCAAGTGGACTACAAAGCAGAGATCAAAGTATCGGGTAACTGCTGAACGTGTTTCCATGGAGCTGCTGGTTAGGAAGCCTGCATGAAGAGCCACTGCCTTTGGCTCAGACCTGAGCAGAGGAGTCATCTGCTTCTGCATCCTACAGCTGCAGAACCGCTACACATCAGCAACCTTAACTGTTAAATTGAGCATCCCTACAGGAACAATGAAACCCAAGGAATCTACTACTGTTGTGCTTAACTTCAAAAAGTGTAACTACATAAAAAGGAGAAAGCTTGTTAAAACGAAGCTCTAACAGACAGCTCTGAGAAATAAAATTGACTGGCAGCATCAAAGCTGCTTAACAACCACCACATGGAAAGCATAGAACCCAATATTCACAACCTATTAAGAATGACCTGAGAAGAGCAAAGGGACATCAGCATGGCTCATTGCAGGTTTCTAGAAGCAAAAAGGAATTCTTTAATAAGCTGACACCAAGTACAAATCAAGAAAACAGATAAGACTGTAAACCTAGCATTTCAAATGTAATAAGGCAGGCCAGATAGAACTGGAAAAACAGCTAGGTTAGGGAATCAAATGAGTAATGAATAATTTCTTCAAATACATCAGGAGCAAGAGGTCTGCCAGGGAGTCTGAAGTGACAAGTGATGATCAAGGTATAAAAGGAGGTTCAGGGAAATCAGGGAAGAGCCATCACAGAGAAACCTTACAATTTTTTTTTTCCACTAGTATGCACCATGGAAAAATCTTAGGAGGTTCCCATGCTGGAGTCCTCCTTTGTGAGAGGCTCAATTAATGCATCTAAGCCTAATGTGACTCTTCATGGGCCAAACTGACAAATGAATGGAAAGAATGCTCAAGACCACACAGTATCACTTCAGAGATCTAAAATTTAAGAATGAAATATCTGAATTACTACTGATGGTACACAACCTCTAACTTGAAGCTCCCTTAATGAGTGACAACTGGAATATGACTTTTAAATTATTTTCTTTAAAAAGCAGAGATTTGACTAATTTAAGATTATAAAGGACTGATTACTGTTCAGGATAAATCAGTACAGACAAAAAGGAAAATCAGAATTAGGAAACATCAACATGGCTTTTGCAAAGGAAAATCCCTCTCTACAGACTTCTTGGATTCATTAGAAATAAGAGTCAAGCACAAACGATCAGAGAAATGCAATAGGAATAATCAAAGGTAGAGAAGAGTTTCCATACAAGGAACCTATAACCTTCGAGTATGGAAAAAACACTAGGAAGTAAGAAATGATGGAACGCTAAAAAAGCATCTTGTCCAACACAATTAAGACATTATATAAAGAAGCAAATTTCAAAAACGCAAGAGAGAGGGAGGGTTCTCTAGTCACAGAGGTTACAGATGTTTGAAACTCCTTGCCAAATGATATTATGAAAGCTGAAAGTTTATGTGGGCTTATGCAAAGACTGGACAAGTTCATAGATGCTACATCCTTTGAGGGTTACCAAATATACAGAGCCACATCTGGCTCAGGAAGTCCCTGAACTGAAAATAGCTGGAGGCTTGGAGAGTATTAAGGGAAGTATCACATGCCTGCTTTGTTCTGACTCTTCTCTAGGCATCCAATTAAAGCCTTTACTGGAGGCAGGATACAGGGCTGCAGGAACCCTTGATCTGACCTGATACAGCCATTCCCATGTTCTAACCACCTCTCTGCAATACACATTTGTGTCCTGTGAGAACGCATTTGGTCTGTGAGGTACTATAACACAAATGGAAGCAACCTGAAGAGGCAATAACATCTTGATTGCCTAAAGCTAGGTGACTGCTCCAACTTCTGAAATGTTTTCTCTATCTGCTTCCAGATACTAGTATAAAACAAAGATACTGGGCTGTTCTTCAAACCTTACACGTAAGTTATTTTTGTTAGAATTTTCCTTCATATTCTCCCAATCCAAACTGTTTTTAAAAAAACCAAGAAGCTAACAATCCAAACCCAAAACAAACAAAGAACTCTAAAAAACCCACCAAAAATGCAATAATCCTGATGCTACAGGAAGAGACCCATCACTGATGCCTTAGCTGAACACTCAATGTAATTTCTGTGGCTATTTAAATAAATAACAAACAACATGCAAATTAATCCTTTTGCTTTACTGATGGGGATCACAAGATACCGCTTATGGACAAATGTTTATTAAACAGCATATTAAAAAAAGCTTAATTAAAATCTCCCCAGAACAAAACAAACCTGAAGCCAATTACTTAAAACACTTGGAGTGAATGACCCAGGCATCCTCTTTCTTCATAAGGTAAACCCTTCCTCTCTTTTTCCCTTATGTCCACATTCTTTGTGGCCACACAATGCAGGAGATGAAAATTTCAGAAACTTCAGCTTGCCTGTGGTAATGTACATATTCTTGGGACGGTTCAAAAGAGAACAGACCTGAGTTTAAATTTATTTCTAGGCAAGCACGGAAACTGTAATAATTACTTTGCCTCCTATCTGACTACAAATAGCATTATTTGGGGAGAAGTATGATTGACCATCAGTGATTAAACGACTCTGAACGTGAACAAGGATGAGAATAAAAGCGGAACAAAATTGGCAGGCAGAATGAAGAGGTAGGAGAAATCCAATTAAACCTATAACTTAGCCCATTATCTTTAATTCTCGCTTGAACAAGGGGTCTTGTGGCAGACATTCTTTGTCCAAGTAATACCTTGATAGTAATGGAAGTTTTAAGCAATTTTTGCATGCGTAATCCGTAACTAATGTCAAAGGAGAAGGATCATTAGACAGCATTACAGTCACTATAATAATTTTTTAAATTAAAATGTAACAGAATTAGTGTGTTAGTATAGGTACACTAATAATACCAGAAATATGTAGCTACTGTACTTTTAAACCATTCTAATGGCTAGATACAGTCAATAACAGAAGAAATTCTATACGTCCTCTATCACAAAAAACTGCTCAGTCACTTCGGGACACACTCACTACATGGAAAGAGTCCTGGTAACACTGGTCATTGCTTCTCCCTGCAACCTCTATGGTGCCCCAAAGGCAAATCCTGGATAATGTCAGTAGCAGGTAACAGCACAACTCAGAAGGAGGAAGGGTGAGTCTGGCCTCGTTAGCATTAATTCCTGCTTACAGAGAGAAGAAAATCTGAACTCCAGAGGTGGGGTGGCAGTCGAAGGAAAAGATGACACTACTCAATTCAATGGCCTACTCTGCTGAGAAACGGTGAAACAGAACATTGTGAAACAAGTCCAGTCTTCAGAAATGTGATCATCAGTAGCATCCTGCTTTCCTAGCAACTCCAACACTGCAATTACATAGAAACAAGAACACAAAAATGTATAGCGAGAGGGATGCCCAGATTAAAAAAAAAAACCAAAAACACACCACCACCTGGTATTTCACACCAGGAGTAAAACAGTCAGCAAAATGTTATAGCCAAATTTAATCCCGAATCTTTTAACTTTACAGTGGTCACTCAGTAATAACTATATAGAAAGTTATAACACAGTTCCAATCAAATCTTCAAATAAACCTTGTGATTTTCTGAAGCACCAAGAAGACTGTGGCCAGCAGGTTGAGGGAGGTTCTCCTCCCCCTCTACTCTGCCCTCATGAAGCCTCATCTGGACTCCTTTGTCAAGTTCTGGGCTCCTCAGCTCAAGAGGGACAGGGAACTGCTGGAGAGAGTCCAGCACAGGGCCACCAAGACGATCAGGGGACTGGAACATCTGTCATACAAGTAAAGGGTTTAGTCTAGAGAAGAGGAGACCAAGGGGAGATCTCATTAATATTTACAAATATCTAAAGGGTGGGTGTCAGGAGGTTGGAGTATCACTTTTTTCTATAGTATCTAGCAACAGCACAAGGGGTAATGGGATGAAGCCGCAACACAGGAAGTTCCAATTAAACATAACAAAAACTATTTTACTGTGAGGGTGATGGAGCAGTGGAACAGGCTGACCAGGGAGGATGTGGAATCTCCTTCCTTGGAGGTCTTCCAGACCTGCCTGGACATGTTCCTATGTGACCTGATCTAGGTGGACCTGCTTCTCCAGGGGGGTTGGACTAGATGATCTCTAAAGGTCCCTTCCAACCCTATCATTCTGTGATTTTATGATCTATTCTTTCAGTCCTAAATTTCCAAATCTAGAATTCTGCTAAAACATATTTTCCCTTAAACATTCAAACCATGCATTTCTCTACAGGTTAATAGAAAGTGATATGGGAAAAATTAACTCTCTGACTTCCACATACTTAAAAGAAATTAGCTCCATATCTTGAACTTCCAAGTGCACAGAAGCCTGTGTCTTCACCTGTGTATTTACCTGGATCACAGAAAGAAGTAAAATGCAATATACTTGGGCACACATTCAGTGATCATAGTCAGTGCAGAATGGATCTACTCTCTCAAATCATCACGTCTAACCCCAGCATGTTTTTGCACACACAGTCTTAGTGAAGGCTAAAAGTACTTCCCACTGATTGACCAAAAAAAAAAAAAAAACCCACAAAAAAACCCTCTAAAAGGAAATAAAGTTAAAAGCTGGGTGTTAATGTCAAAGCTATTAATCAGAGGTAAATCAGAAATCCTGATGCTCAGGCATTTTATTCATACATTCTATAAATTCTATTACTTCTTCTCACTTAGCTTTGACCCTGTGACAATACATTGGTCACAGCGTTCACCTATGTTACTGTCTTTCCTAGACTGCTTGCCTTTATATTGAAGTATGAACTTTAAAATCTTATTAAAAACCTTTAAAATATTAACACTGGGCCTGATACTGGTTCACCCTCTGACCCAGAGCAAGGAAGCAAAAGGATAAAAAGCATGTTTCTGTGTCAGCACAATAATCCCCATTCCAGACCTTGCAAGGTAATGGATTTTGCAGAGTCATTAAATATATGTCTATGTTCAAGACTGCAGTGCAGTACACAGATCTGCAAACTAGCTCAAATATGGGAAGGAACCTTCACCAAAAACCATGCTAGGGTAATTTGCTGTGCTCTACAGAAGGCTGAATTAGGTCAGAGGGAGATCCACACTCTTGTAGACCTGCTTCTTGTACGCAAGCCAGTTAATTTTCAAAGGTAGCTCAAGTAGCTCACGCTACGCTGCAGTCTGCAATGCAGTCATACCCTGTACTACTGTTAACGTGCAGGACAGAAAGGACAGGACTTCAAACACATGCCTGTAGTCCTCTTTTCCTCAATAAGTGCAGAGTAGCATGATTACACACCAGTTGTCCGTGCAACATATATGGCATCAAATATGTACCTGGGATGAGGTGCTCTCTATATACTGCTTTTTACTGTAGCTTAAATCAAAGCAATATGAGCTAATCCATTATTAGTACAGACAATTTTCTTCTGTTTTAAAAAAGAGAAACTGTAAAAAAAAAATCCACAAAACAATATAAAGAACTACTAAGTTCTCCAGTCAGAAAATACAGATGTTAAGGTTCCAAATGCAACATTAACCGAGCCATGTTGCACATATATAGCACCTTTTCTTTCTGATTTATGTTGTCAAAGGCATTTCATAAAACACAGAGGATGTGAAATGTGGCTCAGTTAATGTGGCTGCTAGAATCTTATCATTTATGTTTTCTGACTTCTTAGCTGTGCAACCTTCACATCTTATTAACATAGTTTTTTGCATAGACTGTAGTATGGAATAGTACTTATGTTTTATGTATTGACATATTTTTGATGTACTGAGATTTTGAATAAGTTTGCTATTCTTCATGATGAGAGCCAAATAAATAAAGACTACTACCACAAAATAGTCAATCATTTATAAGGAAAAGCAATATCTCTCCTTCCAAGAAAGAACACTTTGATTCTCTTGTCAGAAATTGATGAAAACTACCTCTGCTGTAAATGCTAAATCTATGCCAATATCAGAACCATCTCCTACTCCCACCTTCATCTAAAAACAGCAAACAAACAAAAATAAAAACTCTGCATAATTTAGATGAGCTAAAATTAGTTTCAAGGGAGAGGTAAACAGCTAAGTCTAGAAACAATAGGAAGAAAATTTTCCTACACAAGAGCCTGATAGTGTTGATTTGTACAGTGCATTACAGTTTGAACTAACACAACACTTGGTTCTTTCTGCACATAAAGGGATGAAAATATGATAACTTCTAGGAAGACATTTCCATATTTTTATATCCATTCCATCAGACCAACTCCACAGAGAAGACTGAAAATTTGCAATAATTTTTAAAAAGAGCTTCTTTGATATCTTGTATTGAAAATAGAGACAAATCATTGTGCCTATATATACACACACACACTCAAGTGAGTCAGATAAGCTATCTATTCTTACATTCTGCCTTTCTTTTGTTTTGTTTTTTTTTTAAGTGATCAAAACAATTAAAAAGGATCATGTAATCTGCTTAAGTAACAGATTTCCAATTTGCAAACCAACATAAGAAAAGGCACATCAGAACTGATATAATCTGAGTTTCACCTGATCTCTGATGATGTCTCCAATGGTTGGTGCTTCAGTAAAAAGCACACAGGAAATCTCATCCCTCACTGCACTACCAGCAAAAAACTCACCTACAAAACACAAGCCGTTAAAGAAAAATGCAAAAGCCTGTATTTAACCTGATTAAAAATCATCCAATAAATGATTTACCACAGGGCACTTAATGTATATCTATGAACGGACTACACTTGGTCCCCAAACCCTCTATTTGCCTTTTAATCTTCATGAAACTGGTGACAGGTTTTGACCAGTATTTCTCAAATTGTGGTTTAAAATAAAATACAGGTAAGAGCATGCAGATAAAATTTTTTCTTCAGAAAAGTTTTGCAGTGCCATTCATATCTTCTAAAGCAGGGAACACAAATGAGAGGTATGGGCTGAAACTGAATAGCAGGTAATCTAACTGCATGAGTAATCCTCCATTTTTATGCATTTATGCTGAGGCTTCCAACCCTTAACTACTGGTGACTGAAAACCAGCTTTCACTTTATACTTCTTCTACACAATCTTGGTAGCTGGAAGAAATGCAAACGTTATCCTTTAATTGTAGTAGTGACAAAAAGCAGAATGCATACACACCCTGTTTCTCCAACATCTTGCAAACTTTTGAGTTTTCCTTCTTTCTTTGAGAGAAGGGTGCTTCTTAGTTCATAAATGTGCTCCTCCAAAGACATCAGTCTTGAATACCATCTTTACCATTCTAAAGTTCTATGCCTTTCAGAGCTAAACCATTTGAGATCATTCAGAGCTCTTCATTGTACTTTTAAAAATAGCAAGAGAATATCAAATATCTTCTACAGGAAGCTTTATTGTCTATTCTTCATGCCTTTCTCTTCCCACTCAAACTTGTTCCACTAAACTACTGGGTTTCATAGACCTTAATCCTCTCGCCCCAACAGTTGCTTTTTTTTTTTATCTCCTTTCTTTGTTCCTGCACCTAGGGAACAATCCCAAGCACCAATATATGATGGGAGGTCTCTCAGCTAGAAAGCAGCTTGTCAAAAAAGAACCCATGGGTCCTAAAGGACACCAAGCTGAATGTCTGTCAGCAATTTGACCATCCCACAAAGAGGGCTGGCTAATAATATCCTGGGCCACATTAGACAAAGTACTGCCAGCAGGTCAAGGGAGGTGCTTCCACTCAGCACCAGTGAAGCCATAACCTGGGGTACGCTGTGTCCAGTTCTGGGCTTCCCAGAATGAGACATACAGACATACTGGAGAGAGTTCAATGAAGGGTCACAAAGATTATTAAGGAGCTGATGTCCCTCACACACAAGGAAAGGCTGAGAGAACTGGGATTGTTCAGCCTGGAGAAGAGAAGGCTCTGGGGAATCTCATCAATGTTGACAAATATCTGAAGAGAGCGTAACAAAGAGGACACAGCCAGGCTCTGCTCAGTGCTGCTCAGTAAGAGGACAAGAGGCAATGGGAACAAACTGAAACACAGGAAACTCCCTCTTTTTTTCACAATGAAGGTGATCAAGCACTGGCACAGGTTGAATATAGAGCTTGTAGAGTTTCCATCCTTTGAGATATAAAAAAGCTGCCTGGACATAGTCCCAAGCAACTGGCTCTAGGGAGCCTGGGTTGAGCAGGGAAGTTGGACCAGATGACCTCCAGAGATCCTTCCCAACCTAAATCATTCTGTGATTTAATAACATGGAGCTGCTCTAAACCTAGTTTGATTTAGTGTCTTAGTACCAAGTTAACAGCTAAGGTGTCTTACAGACAACCCCTCTGATTTTGGCCTGGACACCTTCGATGACATTGTCACTTTCGAGTTAGCTCCTGCAGCTCTGCCTCCTGGGCCTGACTCTCAAACTGCAGAGGAGCAGAGGTTGCTATTAAACACAGCAAGTCATCTCCCGTTCCAGTCCTTCACCTTTCTAAGGGCTATCACACTTCTAATAATGAAAAACTTGCCATGCACATGCAGCGGGAGAACAGATTTACAACTCTTTGTGTTCTCATTATGGATTTCTATCCCCAAATAGTGTCCACAGCACAAGAGGTCAACACACAAAAGAAAAAAGCTTGACCTCCCACAGCTATCATTTAAGTTCAGCAATTTCTGTGACAAATGTAGTCATTTGCACAGTCCAAATTCTGCTAGTTTCTTCTACTACAGCAGGAAATACTTTTCATCTGGACACTAAGAATTCTCCACAGCATGGAATCCTGAGGCAAACTGAATGACTGGCAGAACTAACTAAATTTGATTACATCTCTACCAGCCCAGCAGCATAACATTAGCTGCCTAAGATCAGAATCCCATTCCTGTGGTACAGACCCTCAACAGCAACACTCCTACTAACACAGGCAAACGCTCTGGAATAGTTATGCTTGCTTAGAAAAGTAAGAAAAAAGATAAACCTCATTTTTTGTGCTTGTTTTTTCTTTCCTTTTTTTCTATCAGGAACAGATAAAGAAACAAGTCAGTCTCTTATTTCATAGTACTTACGTAATGATCTAAACGCTACATCTTACAACTGTAATACAGCTATGATTTCAAATACTGTTTCAAGTATTTTAGAGGAAACTTTCAAATCCCTCCCCTTGTAGTCACAGAGTTTAGATATTTGATTTAATTAATTTCTGTTACCTAATTTAACCTATTACTTAGCACTGGAAAACATCAAAAGAACCCCAACAGAAACATCAAAGTCATCAATCTTAGAAATTCATGGCTGAAACTATATAGTGCATCATAATTTCTTAAATAATTACAGTTTTATTATACTCAAAATAACATGATTACTGTAAATTATTCCTCATGTCAGTTACTTAAATTCAGCAGATATTTCTAAGACTTACTTGTGGTATCTGGATACAGATAATCTAATTCATGTAACATTACCCTTAAAATGGAACAGAAAAACAAACAAGAACCTTTATAGTCATAATATCACTTACAAAAAACAGCATTATGATTAAATGAAAAGAGTCCCCTTAATATCTTACAAAGAATCAACCATCAAGCTCATTCACTCTTTCTGCTAACCCACATTAGGAACTGTTGTTTTTTTTTAATTTATATTGCAACTAATCTTAACTCAAGTATTATACTCCACCAGTTAATCTTTATAACACCTACTATTCTTTTACAGCATCCAAGCATCCCCAGTATATCCATGCATGCTCTTTACCTTTCTTCAAAGTTGAAACCACTCCGTTCTCCCCGAAAGGTCTGGTCATTTGGGGCTATTATCTGAATATCTATTTTGTTTAAGCGTTCACAAAACAAATCCTTACGCTCACAATAAAATGCTTCCTTCTTATTTATGGCCAAACTGAAGTAACATCTATCTGTACACGAAATTAACACACAAGTGTATAACTGTAGTTTCATGCTCGAGTGCCCCAATTATGCACTTTAAAACACTTTCAAGGATCCATCAGGAACATTCAATACCTCCAAACTGTTAATTCTAGAAGACTGTCTTTTTACAAAACAGCTGCATTGTGGGAGATCTTCCAGTTTAAAACAAAGAAACTACTCAACTTTCGGGTTTTTACTCCAAGGCACCCAGACTGTAAAGAATGGTGGGAGCTATATGGTGCAGTGCATTTCACCAAAAGTCACAAACAAGCAGGAAAATGAATAGTTTGTTTTGCTTGTGTGTAATAAAGGCGTCACAGGTAGACTTTTTCTTACAGAACTAAGCGTAAAAGAGGTTCAGACTTAAGCTTATTCAGAAAGGTGATTAAGGATGTCTGCATCACGCGAGTGAGGACCCTACATCTTCTGCAGTTCACTCCCAAGGTAATTCCAACTCCCCATACACACTTTGTATATTTAGTCCTCTGTATTCTCACTTCATCTTACAAAGTACTTTTAAGAAGCACACTTTTCCAAAGAGGGCTGCAGGAGATGACTGTCAACAGGTTTTTTTCTTACATAAAGAATTTTCTCTGCACATGTGGTGGAGATGGGAATTCTATGTTAACCCATCTGACTTTGCACTGAAACGGATTACAATGTTCACATAATGCACTATGCATTTTTCACCCAGAGTAGTGATAAACTTGCAGATTCTTGCATTGTATAAGCTTATTAGAACAACTTAGAGTGGTGGGGTTTTGTTTGGGCTTTTTTTCTCTCTCTCAAACTCCAGCAGACATAGAGGAGGACAGGGACAAAACCATTTATGTTGTTTCCTGGGACAAACATGTATCAAGCTCTTAATAAATAAGAGGTGAGAGAACCAGGAATGGTAACAATAGTAAGCATAACAAGAAGGTAGACACTTCATTGCATTAAAAAGCAACATACAAAGTAAAGGGCTTCAGGATGACTCTAAGATGGTTAAACAGTGAGACCATGCTAGCAAAGATTTTCCTCGATAAAAACAAGAAAACAGACATGGCAAGTCATAGTGAGAAAATGCAGTGCTCTGTGCAACTCATATAGCATTTAGCATTGGGTGTCTGGTACATGTAGTCACCGTTTGTTGACCATCAACAAAGAGATGAGAAGATCCTATTTAGGGGTCATAGTCCTCAATGAGAGATCCAAGCATCAGGCAGAGTGAGTCAAAACAGCAAATGCAGTCCTCCAGAGGGACCAACAGTGTGGTAAGTTCTTGCAAAGGTGATGGAAAAAGCACATGTTCTCTGGAGGGAGCCATTCAAAGCTGTTCTATAGGAAATTCTCCATGTATAAACACTCCTGAACTCTTCATCTAATCCACTGAGTGGGTTTCTGCCCACCTCTGCACACTGAGGGGGCCAGGAAATGAAGGGGTCTCCTCACACTAGGCACCAGAAAAGTAGGACTGCCTCTTCTGGAAAGACAGCAGGACATAGAGGTGGGGTGGGTTCACTTTTTGCATAATGCTACAAGCCAATCTGTCTGCTGCATCAGAAGTTCTACTGACTTCTCTCTTCATCCACCCTTGTCAGCCCCTCACGGCTAGTTTGATCCCCTATGAAGCCATTCCACCACACTACAATAGCTGAAAGTTAACAGACAGCCTTCTGCTGGCATAGTGTACAGCAACAACTCAGCATGGTCAGATGAACTCAGAGGTGATGTAAGAGAGGTGGCACTGCTTTACCAGTTGGGTTTGCTTTGGCTGTTGAACTGTAGAGTCTTTGTTAAGTCGAATCCACAACTCTTGCATTTTCCAAATAAGCACCCTATATGCAAAGGAACAACTTCCAGCTCCCCAGAAGACATGCAGAGCCCTCTAAGACAGAGGGGCTAGAAGAAAGCTGCAGCCCAAAGTAAAGCTACAAAAGAAACCTTTCTCCTTGTCTCTCAGGGAGGACACTGGCTTTTTGGGTTGTCCTCAAACTCAGACACTTAAATTTTGCCATAAAATTTAACCCACTTTAAGCAGGAAAACAATCACTGTAGCTCTCATCCACAAAGACACCCAAGGGGAAAGTAATGATGCAGGGAGGGGGATGTACACACAATTCTCTCACTCCCTTCCTTGCAGAAACAGTAATTAATGCATTTCAGGTACATTATTTGCACAAAAATTTTGTAAAATGCCAAGTGGGCAAGGACCACTTTGACTAGTTCTTGAATATTATTAGGTCAGTGATCACTTTTCTATATTGGCAGTTAGCTATTTAAGCCTCCTATTTGGTTTGGCAAATCTTTCCCAGTACTAGTTGTATTTTACTGGCTACAGCATTGTTCAGGCATGAGCTTCTAAGATTAAGCTTCTGATTTTGCAGTTGCATAACTAAAATATTTCAAACAACAGGTCAATATTTCTCAGCAGCTATATACACCCTCCAGAGCACAGAGTTCACATGTCCTGAAGAACAACAGGCAAGTTGCATTTCAATGTTAAAAGCAGATATTTCCACCATTTAGTTGGCTATGAAGTCTATAAATCTGATTTTTTTGAGAGTATAAAGCTAGGGAGAAAAGCTTAGGAAGCAGCACTGTCTGCTTTGGAGGGAGTACTTACCCATCTGCCCTTCTGGCCAGAGGTTTAATAGATTTCTATTTTTATAAAGGACATAAGGGGAGGGGGTGGCTCCATCAGTTTCCTACAGAAACCCAGCTGCCAAACTGGATGTGCCAAAGGGGAATTTTAGGGAATTTTAAAGAGATAACCTCTGCTGAGACTGCAATGTCAGCTTTGTAACCTCATGACTGGAACATGTGCAGTGAATGCTGGATTGAAAAAGCTGTGCTATGAGAGTTAGAAGAAAGAAAAGGAGAAAACAGAAACAGCACGAACTGGGATTATTACTCTGTGATGAGAAGAGGACTGGAGCTCAAAACACTGTTAAGTTCACTGTAAAAAAAAAAAAAAAAAAAAAAACCAAACCCACACACATCTATTTAGTAAGCTTACTTTGATTTGGCTATTTATTGATAACCTATGCACATTTCCATCCTCTCAGTCCTAACACAGTCTCTGTGTTTTATGCTGATGCTGTTGTTCCCTTTAGCAGTTCAGTTTCAGCGCATTTTTAACAACACACGGAGCCAAACTGACCTCTGGTTTAAATATTCAGCACACAAATTCAAGGGTGAGGGTTGAACAGGGAAGAGGAAAGGGAGAGGAACAGGAGCACTGTCAATTAAAAGCAAACAACTATTTTTTGTTAAAAAGCCATTAAATTATCTGTGCTTTATTAGCTTAGTCCTTCATCTTCTACTTGATTTTTCTTTCATGTCAAGTGGTAAGAATAAGCTAAATTCCCTCAGTTTAAAATTATCAAGATGTTTCACTTTGAAGAAAATACACAAAGAACTATGCCATGCACTACTATCTGCTCACCAAGACCACAGTGTTTGAAGAAATTTAGTAAGCTAAGAAAGTCACAAAACGTTTCAAAACTAGTATCAACATTCAAAACAGTAACAATAGCCAAACAACCTGCACAAATGAAGTAGCCACAAATACCTTCAAAGGTCTATAAAATGTGTTACCAAGGAAGCGAATAACCTTAAAAGTCTTTCTTGAGGAATAAAAAAGGTGAATTTAGCAATTTTCACTTAATTTCTGTAGCAATTACAGCAAGATAAATCTCTTTTGGGTAAGACCCCATCACAAAACATTTCCAATGCCCATCTATTTTCTTCTTCTCCTCACATATAGCAGTGTGCTAGCAAAATCAATTCCTTTTACTACATTTAAAAGAGAGGAGAAAAGATGACGTCATCACATTTCACCTAGAAGAGAAGCGGTAATAAATACCGTTTTGCAGTGAAAGCAGGAATGCTTTATGATAAAATATAACAGCTCTTTAAAAAGAAACATTTCAAAGTAACAGGAATGTTAGAAAGGTAAAGTAAATTAATAGTCTATATTGTTAAAAGCGATCTACAAATCTTTATAATCCAGTTCTCTCAACAGCTCCGATATGTGATGAATGTCATTCAATTACCAATCTAAGCAGAAAAGCTGTCTTCACACTTCAGAATATGTTCTGTTTAGCCTGAAAATTTGGGAGTGTTTAGAAGAATTTCTTTTTGACACGTTTCAGGTAAGTGGTGCTTTTGGGGGGGATTCTGGGTTTTTTTTAAACAAAGTTGTCAACAAGGACCCTTAAAAAACAGCTAATTTTATAATCTCACACCATAAGGCACACAAAGCATATACTACTAGGTCCTATCTTTAACTAAACACTAGTTTGTTTCACCAGTGTTTGCTCTTCTTCCTGGGAAGCACTTCAACAACCTGCTCCCTTGAGGAAAGACAAGATGCTTCAATGCAGCACACCTCAAAGTCTCTCCAGAAGAAAAGGCATGTAATCAAATAATTAGCATCCAACTTAACCGTTCTGTGCATCAGAGAAAGAACCTAGACAAGCACCTTTTTAAAAGCATATCCTCTTCTACTTTGTTGCCTGTAACTGATCTGAAAATAATCTTATTTCATCTTCAGCTCAAAAAGAAAAGAACTTGCTACACTGGAAGTGGCTCTTCCACTGCTTTGCAGTAAGAAAAGCTTTGCAAAGTAGAAAGATTTTTGCTCTAACACACACACAAAAAAAGTATTTCTATGATGTATTGTAAATCTTTACTTCCCTCAATTGGGAGGTAGGTTTTTATGCTTTTCAAAATTTATTATATCTGCTTGACTGTGCTTTCCTAAAGATCTCCTTCAGCTTCTGTTCCAACTAGCAAGTGAAAACTCTCTCAAGTGCAGTAATATAAAAGGAGTAGGAAAGAAATTCGGCACATGAACAGGGCAAACACTCAATGTAGCACAGTGCTTTGCAGAGCCCTACAAAGCACATTACAGCTGGATTCACAAAATACATGAATTCAAAGTTCTTGCTATATAGGTCTTATAATTTATTAAAGTTTATATTATAAATAAAACCATGAACTCAGTCTCAGTTGAAATGCATACAATTCCTAAAGAAGCCCTACAAACTCAGCAAAACCTTCAACCTTTTCTATACATCTTTCCCACCCACGTCCTTATTTCTTTCCATTACATATTATTTAGGTTCCAACTCTAGAAACTGCTATGCATTTTAAAATTTTAACCAGGAGTAGTCACTGAGCTTAACAGGATCAATGCTACTAGTGTAACTGGTAATGCACAAATGAACCTATGAATTGAGAGACTTACACAGCAGTATCCTTGGGCATGGATATTGTCTACATTTCACCAAGCAGCACATAATTTTGCTGGCAAACAGAAAACAAAGGCTTCAGGTTTAAAATTTTCATAGATCATGAACGTGAAAGATAACTCCACTGTGACACTATTACCAGCAAGCCCCATGAGCAGAGCAGAAACTCCAGAAAACGCACTGTAACACATCAATCTCCACAATCTTTTTGTCTGATGATGAGGAAATGTACCATACAAGGTATAATACAAGAAATTTGCAATTGGAAGACTAATAAGAAACTGATTTTCCTTGATAGCCATTCTCAGATGTCTTTTTTTTTTTTTTTACTGTTCTCAAAAGTAAAGGAGTTTTAGAAAAATAAAAGCAGCCTATAATAGTTCCATTTAAAAATATCCCAAACAAATGCAAAACCAAACCCAGTTTCACCTATGCTATTTGTTCCTTACTGTTTTTTTTTCTTACTGCCAAGTTAATAAAGAATGAGAAGAAAATGCACACAGAGGCATTACCAAATTCACTATCAGAGAAACAAGCAATAATTAGCCCAGCAATGAATTTTCTCCAACATTTAAGCATATATATCACTGTACAGTTTCTCAAGGCTTGGCCAGTAGATTCATCCCTCATATGCAGAAAGTGCAGTAAATTCTCTGATAATATAAGAATGCAAGAGAATCTTCATAATTTTAAATACCGAGAAATTTGTCTTGGATTTCTAAACTCAACCAATAACAAGGTACACAAAGCAAGCAAGATACACAGAAACAGAAGCCAGCACTACTTTGGCAAAATTATGCCTTACTAATACATTAGGATTTCAGGGCTTGGATCCATTACCAAATATTAGCAAGCGTATTTCACTAAGCTTTAGAAGATGAATTGATAATTACATTTCAATCACACACAAAAAAGTAAGGCCACACTACAGCAGAAATATGCTACCAGTTAAACAGTGGTAATTTTGAGAAAGAGCTTTTCAAGTTTATATTAACAGTTTTTTGTTCCATAAGCTGAGTTTTATTCCCTTATGTCAAATAACATATATGTTTGAATTATATATCTGCAATGTGAACCACACCACAAGAATGGAGACATGGAGCAAAAATACTACTTTACAGATAGGGCTTTACCATCACACAGTATTGTTTTATAAATAATGCTGAAGTAAACAGAATCCGCATATAAATAGTATTTTTCATATTGACTTTTAAATACACTGACAGAGCCAAACAGCAGCAAAATGTTGCTTATCATAAAAATATCTCTGCTTTTATTTTAAATATGTAAACAAAATGTTTATTTTGTAATCATCAAAGCACTTTTGATTTTGTCAGTGAGGAGCATGCATCTGCAAATAAAGGAGGAGGGACAAAAAGAGGATCTGGGGCGGGGGGGAAGGATACAAGTGAGCTTTCACACTATTGACAAGGCTTATAATCCAGAAAAATCTGCCATGTGAGCCAAGGCACAGCAACGTAGTGTTTAGGCACATCAAGGGGAATTGCTTGTAAATTCCACTGGTCCAATGAGCAGAGACACAGTTTTCATAATTTTATCATTGTGTTCCACGGCTGAGTGGTTGTCGGGCCAATGGCAAAGCACAGGTTGCCATTTGAATGACATATGGGTTCACCCAACCAGAGAGATGTTAGAGCATTAAATACCACAAACAGACAGGACAAGAATACAAAAAGCCAAATTAGCACTCGTGCAACGGCACACTCCAGCAGGGACCTGGCTGCTCCTACCCAGTGCCTCCGCCAGGTCCCTGGCCTTGGGAAAACCACGTCCTCCAGGTAACGGCCTCTCACCTCACAGAATGGAAAGACACCTTGAAATAAAATGTACTTCAAAGGGCGACAGGAAAATAAGAAAACGTGTCTTTTAAAAACACTGGGAAATGTAGACGTGGGGAGAGAGATGTGAGCAGGAATTGCTGATTCTCACAGTAGTTCTAAAAAAGCACTACAGAAAATACATATTGCTTTTGTAGAAAGCTGTCCTTCAGACAGAAGTGTTTAACATGTTATATAAACACGTTATGCAGTGAAATGTAAAACACAGGGGGATTTTCATCACATTTATTGCATTTTTTCACCAAAATGTAGTAGTCCCATAACCACTGCTGCCATTGCAGTGAAACACACCAGTAACATTAACAAAAAAGTACTTTCATATAGGCTTGTTAAAGGGGAAAGGGATTATATTGAACAACTTGGACCTAAACAAAACAACAAAAACAAAACCCCGAAAGAACCACAGACAAGTGCGTACCAAGAGAGCATGTGGCTCGTTTCAACTGTTAGTTCACCATCCTTTGAATCCCCTTTTGTGAACAAATCAACCCCAAGTCACATAAATCACAAAAAGCTACCTAAGACACAAGCTGCTCCCTCCTTGTGCGAGGTCGTGGAGCAGGACGAGCCACATGACGAAACCTGTACACAGCAAAAGTTTAAACTTTGGGGCACTGACAGAGGAACTGCAGTAGCAATTTTCAGGCTTTGGTCAATAAATACAAGTAAGTCATCATCATATGTAACAAACACTGCCTTTGCACAGCAGGGTTTGCAAAAGCAGTGAAAGCTGCACTCAGACTGCCTAACAGATCCTGCCTGCTCACAGGAAACTTTTTGGCTAAGAAGGAGTGGGTACCCTCGGTTCTGCCCCCTATCCTGTATCTGGATGGTTGCAGCCTCCCTACAGCTCCTTAAAACTCAGTGATGTGCCACTGACTTTAAGGGATTTTTTCTTCCCAGTCTTTCTGTGCTCTGTTTTCTCTCTGCAGATCTCTTTCTAGACATTGTCTCTTTAGATTTATAATACCAAGATTGTGACCTTCTCTAGTGGGTCCTGTTCTGGCAGGGAGGTTGGACTAGATGATCTTTTGAGGTCCCTTCCAACCCATAAGATTCTGTGATTCTCATCTGTTTGTACTGCATTTTTCCTGCTCTTGTTTACCCTTTCAGTACTACTACTGTCATCATTTTTATGTAGAGACTTCACTGGGATCTGCAATATTCTCCAATAACAAACTGAAATGACGAAGAAAGAAGATGATCATTAGACATCCATTCAAAATAGCTGTTTAGGTCAAGGGTCCTGATTAATTATTGCAACTCAGAAGTCAGTGACAATCTCTTCCCATCTCACAAACAATTATCCAATAAAAGCAGCAATCCACAACAACCTTTATGATGAGCTATTTAACCCCACACAGTCTGTTTTTTAAGTGACTGCATTTGTACTTTACTGGCAAAAAGTTGTTTTGCTTTTTCTTGAAAAAAAAAAAGATATATTTTAGGACAATAAAACGTTATTAGGAAAAACAACAAAACCAATTTTTTCCTTAAAAATTCCAGCACACCACTATTATTTGTCACCTTTTATTTCTTTTGCAATATCTCCATACATATCATCTGGTAGATTCCAGTAAACTGTATCACAGATTAAGCTCTGCACCAAGGTTTATCCTACCAGTATCTTTCCACTTCTGATTTGTTTTGCCTGAGAACTTATTCCAATAAGACTTTCAATTAACACATACAACTCCTATCCTCTCCTCCCACCTTCTTTTTTCTAGTTAATTACTCAGAATCTATTTTAGGACTATGCACACCAAAATATGCAATAAAAGCCCCTCTGACTCTGGAAATAACCCAAACAAATCAATTTAAGTATTCCCCTAATTGTTCTTCATATAAGTGAGTAGTATGCCACCTGAAAGGATAAGATGAAGAGTGAAAGTATCAAAGACTGTGAAATGTATTCCTTAGCTATTTTAACATCTAAAAGCAGAAAATTTCAAAGCCGCCAATACACGCATAGAATAATGCTGGCAAAACACAAGAAAAGTGGAAATTAAGCAGAATTGTCAGTGATGTCCTCCTTAAAATACTATCTTAGAGAACAAGTCTCATACCCTCTAGGCTAATCCATTCCCATGCTCTCTGCTGGAAGATGATACTCATATTAAAAGATCCATCAAAGCCCGCTCTACCTCAGACAAGGAAAAAGAAGGCAACATAGCTAATGGAGAGAAACCCTTCGAGCCATAGGCAGAGTATCTCTCCCATTGCCATTATCTCTCCCCACTCTACCATGCCAAGGTGAGCTGGCAAACAGAGACAGAACTCCCAATTCAAAAAACACAGGAGCTTTCAAAAAAAGCTTAGGAAAATGGGAGATTAAGGCTGACGATTACTGTGATGATCAGAGCTTGGCAAAATGCAGGACAAAGGGTGAAAAAAAAAATTCTATGTCCATGACATATAAAAATAATTGTGACAACCACTTTTTCCTTTTTCTTAGAAGTTAACATTTTTCATTACATAGATGCATAGATTTCAAAGCCTGATATGGAGATGTGAGAGATGTGAAGACTCCTGATTGTTAGGTCTGAGGTGTTTTGGGGTTTCTTTGCATAAAGTGTAGCACCAAAGCGTGGCAGAAACTATTAAGAGCAGTTTTACACAAACGCACACACAAAAATATCCAAGTATGTCAAAAGGGAAAAGTGAAGAACTTACAAAATTTGACTACAACTGTCAAGAACACACAAGCCATAATTTTAAGGGGGGGCAGGAATCACTAAAAAGAAAAACATTATACCAAAAAAAAAAAACCCATAGAATTTCATTTTTTTTCCCAAATTTTCTTTCAAAGATACTTTTAGCTATGGTACAAGTTCACTGCCTGGCAGAACTCAGAAATTTCCTATCAGTTCAGTTACCCAAACTAACACTCAGTGCTGACTCAAGTTGGAGTCTTGTGGCCAGTGGAGTTCCACAGGGATTGGATTTGGGGACAGTGTTGTTCAACAGCTTCATCTGTGACCTGGATGAGAAGGCAGAGTGTACCCTCAGCAAGTTGGCTGATGATGCCAAACTGGAAGGACTGGCTGATTCACCAGAAGGCTGTGCTGCCATTCAGCGGGATCTCACTGGCTTGGAAGTTGGGAGAGTAGAACCTCGTGAGGTTCAACAAGGGCAAGTGCAGAGTCCTGCATCTGGGAAGGAACAACCCCATGCACCAGCATGGGCTGGAGGTTGAACTGCTGGAGAGCAGCTCTGCAGAGAGAGACCTGGGAGTC